>CM019743.1:9392450-9859950 GCA_009761775.1 Ficus carica | reverse complement strand
ATGAAAGCACGCAAGACATGATTCATTAAGCGCATGAATGTACTAAGTGCATTAGTTAATCCAAACGGCATAACTAACCACTCATACAATCCATATTTAGTTTTAAACGCTGTCTTCCATTCGTCTCCTTCTTTCATTTGTATTTGATGATACCCACTTTTAAGATCTATCTTAGAAAACACACAAGAACCATGCAGCTTATCTAACATATCATCTAAGGGAGGGATTTGGTGTCGATACTTTACCGTTATGTTGTTGATGGCTCTACAATCAACACACATCCTCATGTCCCATCCTTCTTAGGCACTATAATCACGGGAACTGCGCAAGGACTCAGGCTTTCTCTCACGTACCTTTTCTCCAACAATTCTTTCACTTGCCTTTGAAGCTCCTTAGTCTCCTCCGGGTTGCTCCATATGCTGGTTAGTTTGGAATTGATATAACGAGTACAGAATCGATTTGATGTTCAATCCCTCAGATAGGTGGTAAACCATGTGGTACCTCCTCAGGAAACACATCCTCGAACTCCTACAAGAGAGAAACAACAACATTAGGCAACAAAGAGTCAAATTGGTTAGTGTTTAAAATGCACAAGGCATTTAGTATTATATAATAGACGTTTTGAGCTTTTTATTTATTTATTTTTTTCCCCTCACCTTCTTAAAGACCTATAACATGGATTCCTTGGACCTGGTTGGTTAATGTTATCTAGGAATTTTTTCTTCCTTCCCTTTTCATAGGAAGAAAAAAAAAAAGGACCAATCAAGTGAAGAAAAGGGCATAAAGAATTAAAGAAGAAAGATTTCGAGCTAATTTTAAATTTGACTCCAAAAGAATAGATTTTATCCCTTACAATTTAAAATAACATAAAACTTTTTTTTAAATTTACCATGATTATAATTTTGGTACTTTAATTATTGCAATGATATACTCGTTAGGTATTGGATATGATTAATTAATTGATCACTTCACCTATATGTGATTAAAATCTATTAACAAAATGAGATTTATAGCTAAATAATTTTTTTTATGACATGTTTTAACAAATTACCAAAGTTTTTAAAAAAGAATTAAAATGTCATTTTTTCTAAAATGGTCAATTAATTTTCTTAAATGATCAATTATTGATTGACTACATAACGTAAATCACTAATTTTCGTAATCAATTATTGACTGATCATAGTCAATCATTAATTGATTAAATCTAAAAAAAGAAAAAATGACAAACGATCATTTTGTGAAATAAGAAAAAAGTTCAGTAATCTATTAAATTAAGTGACTAAAAAAGTCACCCCACTTAATTTTCGTGACAAATTTGATGTTTTAAGGGGAAAAGTAGAAAATTTTAAATTTATGCTATTTTGGGAGATCTATCAAGTTTGGTGGTTTGAATTATATATTGAACTAGACTATTGTATTCTAGTACCATCATTGAAGGAAAATGCTAAAATTATTATCATAATCCACTTAGAAACTGACCCACGTGCCAACTTATATATATTGCACATCAAAATTATTATTATTATTAAGACGTGAGGGGTCATAGGTTCCATCATTTTAGTGTTGATAGGTAGGAGAGACAATTCCAGAAACGGAATGTCTTTACTGACTTTTTTTCTTTTTTGGGGGCGGGTTAATTTCTCGTGGTCTAAATCAGTGCACCTACATCAACGGCCACATGATACTTTGAGACGTGAACGCTTCGGATCATCCCTTTTAGTAGCCAACTAAATAATCATTTCAGCCGAGAACCATATTATAAACCATAAAACAATTATATATTATATAGTCTTCTACCAAAAAAAAAAGAAAAAAAAGAAATCATA
The DNA here is from genome assembly GCA_009761775.1 of Ficus carica. Taxonomy (NCBI): domain Eukaryota; kingdom Viridiplantae; phylum Streptophyta; class Magnoliopsida; order Rosales; family Moraceae; genus Ficus; species Ficus carica. The sequence continues at coordinate 9,858,124 of CM019743.1, read as the reverse complement.
TATATGTGTGCATATATGATAATTTATTACATGTATAGTATTCAAAGCTACCAATATTTTGTCCCTGCACCGTTTAAACCAAGCTACTAGGGTTTATTCATTTATTTCATTTATTATACTCCAACTGTCACACCCAACTTGTCCCAACCAATCATCAGAGACGAAGCCAACGTGGGCCAATGGGAGCTGCAACCCCGCTGGCCCATGGTTGACCCTGCTAGTCATTGGCAACAAATATTAAATATATAAGTTTATAATGTAACGTTATATTGGACAAAGACTAGACTAATAATGATATTATTTTTCCTTGTCCTTATCATTCGCTTAAACAGTTTGTTCAACCTAACTCATATCATGTGCAAATTAACCTAATGGTGCTTTTTTCCTTGTATCGGATTATCATTGACCAAATTTTTATTTTTTTATTTTTTTATTTTTAAGTTGAAGATGTGGATTCAAACTCTTGAATTTATGATAGAGTTATGTGTGTAATTATTGCTAGATTATGTTTACAATCATAATTGACTAAAAATTTTGATATTTTCATATAATCAAACATAAGTGTCAATATATGAAGATAAATTAAGTTTTGTTATGACCAAAATTGTAATTATCTTCCATTTTCAATGTACGTCCTAATAAATAAGATAACCGATCTATTTCCAAGTAGCTGGTAAATTTACACGCTATAACAAAAAAAAAAAAAAAAAATGTAGACACTTAAAACCTCATGTCCTGCCAATTGTTATAAATGGAAACCAGACAAGAAATTCTTATTTAATTTGGGAAAAAGACGTGACCTTGAACTCTTTATGTGTTTTTTTTTTTAAATTAAAAAAGTTAAAAAAAAAAAAAAAAAAAAACACTAAAAACCAAACGTGAATTACCTTTTACTTTATATGTGGATCAAAATTATATTCTGGAGCTTCACAGTGGCTGGCTGTCTGGGTTGTTGATATTTGTTGCTTTTTTAACAGTCCAAAAAAGGGCTTAGAAAATGGAAAGACTTAAAAGTATATTGCTTTAGAGCGTGGGCTCGATAAAGTTCGAATATTAATGCGGAAGTGCAATCTGAGAAAAATCAAAATTGGAAAGGAAAAAGATTATATGCCATGATGAGAAAAAGAATATTACATAATAATATACCTTGTCTCCATTTTTGATGGTGTGGAAGTGTACAAAATCGATAACTAAAAATGATTTTTTTTTTTAATTTTTTGGAAGGGAAAATGATTAGTTCTGATAATTGGTGACTGGATTGCCACAAGATTATTACTTTACCAGAGAATGATCCGATCCCGTGAACACGATGATGCAACAATAATATTCGCATTATCATTCTATTCATTGAAATTCTGATGATGGACATACCAAAGAATTTAGGCGAGAAAAAGAAAAAGAGAAAAAGAAAAAGAAAAAGAAAAAGAAAGGTGGATGAGAGGATTAGGTTGAATGCAGTCCTTAGATTCGTCTAGGCCAAAAAAAAAAAAAAAAAAAAAAAAAGTTTTTAAATCCATGCTGTGGCTCATATTTTTTACATAACTTTATTTGAAGGAGCCTCCGTTTAATAAGTTAATTGGAGATAAAATTTTTAAGTTGGATTTGATTGACTTTTCATAAACTATAATTATAAATTTAGTTGACTTTTCAGAAAAATATAAAAATTAAGATGAAAAAGCACAATTTAGTTGGAGTTAAACTAACTTACCAAACGGATCCTTAAAATTAAACTCCATGTTGAAAATCATGTTTGAAATTTTGGGTTAATGACATAAATGTCTAAATACTAACCTTACTTAAAAAAAAAAAAAAAAGGAAAAAGAAAAAGGACTAAACACTGGTCTGTGGCCTAGAGCATCGGTCTAGTTCGCCTGGATGCTATGATTAGGCTTATACTGATCAACCCGTCTAACTTAATTCATATTTATATCTATAAATATTATATAATTCTAATTTTTAAACATACGATACAGTACGAAGTATCTTATTATAATAAAAATCGTTGTCATTATAAAAATTAACATTGTAGTTATAAGAGGTTTATGTTTAAAAAAGAAGAACTTGCAAAACAATAAATTTAAATACAACAATGAACACAAAAGAGAATAAGTGACTAGTGAAAATATGATATTTAAGTAAAATATATTCTCACACTCAAATTTTTTGTTTGACCTATATATCTTTGTAATGAAAATGACCTATCCATCATAATGACGATGTTAATATGTGAAAAGTGAGAAAGTGAAAGAAACTCATAAAAAATATTTTGTTATTGAGATAATAAAGAAATAATTTTATCATCAATATAAGAATGTTTAAAAAATAATCAACTGAGTAAAAAATTGAAAAACAAACGAAATTAAAAAGTTAAAAACACATTTCATCAAAAAAAGGTAAACAGATTAAAATATTTATAAAAAAGACAAATGAGTAGTACAACTATCTGAAATTTTTTTTCCCTAAAAATACAGTTTAAAATAAAATATTAACAAACTAAGATACATTTCAAAACAAGGTCACCTCGAGGATCTATGTATTTTCTTCAATTAAGATGTATACCACTTTTTCCTGTATAAGAAAAAGATGTATACGACTTATAAACATTGGTTATTTATCTGTACCATTACGACATGGACATTAAGATTATATGGCTTTTTTTTTATTTTATAAATTAAATTGGTACCAACTGTACCAGGATTAAAAAAAAAAAAAAAAGGATTATAAGCTTCCATTATGAGAAATTAAAGTAAATAGGTCCTTTTTAAAAATTGTTTACAGTAACCAGTTTTCTAATAGTAAAGGGAGGTCAAGATTTCTCAAGACCGATAGCTAAGGTAACATCTTTATTTATTTCGTCCAATTTATTTACAGGCAATTGACTAATCAAAGATTCTTGCTCACCTTTAGAAATTCCATCAAATGACTGTTTTTAGTTACTTTAACTAAATAATTTTTTTTTTTAAATTCTCATAAACTAGTTTTTCTCTCTCCCCCTTTTTTCTTTTGAAATTCTCATAAACTAGGGCTTTCTTTTGTGTGGGACTTCCGCCGCCGCCACCACCACCATCGTGGCTGGTGAAGGTGATCAGCAGTTCGGTGATCTCGATGGGGATGGAGTCAGAGGATTCTAATTGGGAGTTTCTCGACCAGATCTATCATGGCGAGTTTCCCGCGGTCTGGGATCGGCGAGACCTTGTGATTCGATGGTTGATGCGATGATCTCTTACCTCCAATCGAACCAATTGATTTCCTCTGAGTCCTGGTATGTGGCAAAGTGATTATATTCACATTGGGCTAGAATTTAGCGTGTGAATGTATTTTATATTCATACTTTGTTTTTGTGTTTTAGTTTTAATTTTATAATAAATGAGGTAGTTCCCTCACCTTCAGTTTGTTTTTGTGTGTGGGTTCCGCTTTAGTTATTTTCTATCGGTATATGTCTATGAGTTCCATTAGTATTAGGACTATGCGGAGTTTGTTGTAGTATCTGTGCTGCGAGTGACTATTTCTCAATCGATTAGAATATTTTATCGATTGTAGATTTTTTTTTTTACAAAGAGCTTTGTACATGCTCGATTATAGTATTATTGAGGAATTCGAAAAATTTTCTTGTCATCAGGTCTCGGCTTATGTGTTCCTCACTGAGCTTCATCAGATTTTACTGATGGAATTTATCTTAGTCGAGAGTTATGTCTCTTGTATTACAAATTTGTTTCATCTCTAGTATTGATGTTTGTACTAAATTTAAATTTGAATGATAATTTCCCTTTAAAAAAAATAATAAATTTTATGATTAAGACTTGGAGTTCAAAGTGGCATGATTCTATTGACCTATTTTTTGCATCAAACGAAAACTAAATATTTGCTTTATTTGGTATCAAATGCGAGCTATGAGTAAATAGAATAAAGCATATTTACGATAAAATTACCTTAAATTTTTTTTCATAAATAAATAATTTATCATAAATATGATATTTTCCACAAACATTTTGTTTACAACACTGTTATCAAGATAATTTTTGTTGCAAATATGTTTCATAAAATACATTATTTACCATACATATGTTATTTACTATCACTCTAAAAGTTTTATGCTATTTATTTTTAGAGAAAATTACCCATATAATCACATTTATTTTATCTATTGAGTAATATGACACAAGTTTCTTCATTTTGACCAACATGATACAAACTTTAGTTTATTTTTGTGTCACATTAATATAGTGTTAAATTTTTATATCATACTAAAGTCTTTAAATTTATATCATTCATATACTTTTCCCCTACATTTATTACTAAAGAAAAAAAAAAATTGGTCTATTTTCCTCATCTTCCCAAAATTCTTCTATGAAGAAAAAAAAAAAAAAAAAAAAAGCCTGATAAATTGGGCCTGTGGAAAGGCCAGCAAGAGTTCGTTGCGACAAACTAAGGCCCATCTTGTTCTGAACGACACGAGGATTCAAATTCCAAAATTGTCTGGTCCAAACTCTAACCAACCAACCGAAACCACCCAACTCCAACTCCATCTTCTTCGTCTTCTTCATCTGAATCTCTCTCTCTCGCTCTCTATCTCTCTCTAGACCACTGATCTGCAAGAGAGGTAGAGAGAGAAAATGCAGTGGCGATTCAAAGCCCTAGGTCGGACCCTGAAACTGACCACCGCAATTTCTCCTACATTCACAATCACGAAGCTGTTCTCATCCTCGACCCAAGCCTCGTCCACGAGCTCCGAATTCCCGCAAACCTTAGCTGGCCTGCGAGCTCGCTTGGCGGCGGAGTCTCCGTCGCTCTCCGACTTCATCAGTGACCTCAAATCCAACAGCCCTTACTCCGTCGAGGTCGGCACCAAGAAGAATCCCCTTCCCAAGCCGAAATGGATGAAGGAGGCCATCCCCGGAGGCCAGAAGTACGTCCAGATTAAGAAGAAGCTCAGGGAATTGAATCTCCACACTGTCTGCGAGGAGGCTCGCTGCCCTAATCTCGGCGAGTGCTGGTCCGGAGGCGAGACCGGCACCGCCACCGCCACGATCATGATTCTCGGCGATACTTGCACCCGGGGTTGCAGGCAAGCTGTTTGTTGAAAGTCCTTTCGTATTCTTCTTTTATTACACGGTGTTCTATATATATATATATATATATAAGTGTTGAATTGTTTGTTTTTGGGCAGGTTTTGCAATGTGAAGACGTCGAGGACGCCGCCTCCGCCGGACCCCAACGAGCCGACCAATGTGGCGGAGGCGATTGCGTCCTGGGGTTTGGATTACGTGGTGATAACCAGTGTGGACAGGGATGATTTGCCTGATCAGGGGGGTGGCCATTTTGCCGAGACGGTACAGAAACTGAAGCTGCTGAAACCGAATATGCTCATTGAGGCATTGGGTATTGAATTATTGCACCATTACGTTGTTTATTGATTTTTTTGGATTTAGACGCCTGTGCATATCAATGTCTAAAGCTGAAAGCTTTCAAGTTTCATGTATAACCTTTATTTTGCGTCATAGATACATATACCTACGTATTACGTGTAGCTTGTGCATTAGGTTAGAGATAATGGTACAGAAACAATAACTTTGATTAATGTCTGCTTGTTTGCTCAGTGTAACTTATCCGCCTTCTTGGTCCATAAATTTGTTGGTTTCAAACTTTTGTAGGAGCTCTATCTCTGGTTTGTCTAGTAGCATCCTTAAAAGAGTGAGTGATGTTAAGTTGTGGAGCCTAGTTTTTCTTTATAAATATGGGACACCATCATTAGGGTTCATTATGAGAGAGGTTAGAGAAAAAAGCACAGAGAGTTTTGAGTGTACGTGATTTCTTTTGTAAACTTCTTGATCGTCATAGTGAATTACTGCAACGGCTAAAAATGATGTAGTCTCACATTGAGGTGAAATTGTATAAAAATTTATGTATTTTAATTGTTTGTTTTTCTTTTGCGATTTTATTGCTATCGGTGACATAGAATTAGGGAGCTCCCTAATTCTTAACAAGAGAGAGGCTACAGTTTACATAATGCATTTTACTAATAGACTCTTAAATACATATCCATGTATATCAGCTTGGATATGTCCAACATCAATCCTTCTAGTTTAGTTATGTCTTTATCCTAATGTTGTGGCCATTTCTGTTTGTAATCTAGTTTTGCCATTTGGTTTTGTAGTTCCTGATTTTCGAGGAGACTCTGGCTGTGTAGAGAAAGTTGCAAGGTCCGGACTAGATGTCTTTGCTCACAATATTGAAACAGTTGAGGAGCTTCAGAGTGCAGTGCGGGACCATCGTGCTAATTTTAAGCAATCGATTGATGTTCTGATGATGGCTAAAGACTACGCTCCTGCCGGAACACTTACAAAGACTTCAATTATGTTGGGATGCGGGGAGACACCTGATCAAGTTGTGAAGACAATGGAGAAGGTGAGAGCTGCAGGTGTTGATGTGATGACATTCGGTCAATATATGCGACCTTCCAAGCGCCATATGCCTGTTTCTGAATACATTACACCTGAGGCTTTTGAGAAGTATCGCGTTCTTGGCATGGATATGGTATGGCTTTATACTTTTATTTCTTACAATCCCATTTTTTGTTATTGCATTCTTGGTTTCATGCATGAACATCCTTTTGTCTTATGTTTTACCTGGTTTTAACAATGGAAATAGGATAATGTCTGTCCCCTTTTAACACTCCTGTTTGCCTTGCAAAAAGTCTCTCTCCAATTTATTCTGAACTTGATGTGATTGTTTTTTATTACCTTAGCTCGTATTGGCTAATTTAGTCAACTGTCTGTTCCACTCAACCAGACGTTGAAGCACTGTTCTACATTGTATATGCCTTTTGCTCCTCCTATGAAACACTTTTTCTTTTTTTTTTTTAAATTTTGAACCTAGGGGCCAGTGATATTGGTCAGTCTGATATTCAGAGAAAATTATATCCTCGAGCTGCCAGTAAAGTAAATTACCATGATTGGTACACTAATCTACTTCATTGTTCACTAGCTTGACAAATATCTTGTTCCTTCGAAGTTCTTTTGCAAGCATTCTAGGATATAATATGTTGAAGATTATTATGTCAAACAGTCTGCAGACAAGCATATGATATGTTAAAAAAAAAATGTAGGAAATGACATTGTGTCAGCTGTTCAAAACAAGTTTACCTCACCCCAAGCCTCAACAGTTTATTTAAATTGGTGACTTCAGACCAAGGAATCAGATCATTTACCGTTTAAAGGTTCCCCCTTTATGCCTGGTTTTCTTATTGTGCTAACATTAGTTCATAAACTGAATGTCCTTTGGTTGAGCACTATTCTTTTGCCCTAACTAATGAGTACAACACAAGTTCTTCAAAGAAAGAAAAGAAAATAGTACTAGCTCTTCAGTCTTAAGTGCAGCAAACAGTTATGAATTCTCTCTTCCTTATTCTTATTCTTCTTTTTATTTATTTTTAATTATTTTTGAATAATTAAAGAAAGACATGAATTTTTCTCCAATGACTAGTGGTATCATTCCTGGCAATTTTGCATATACTAGTGTACTCTAAAGCAAGTCTGGCGTTTGGATGGGGCGTGCTCTTAATTGTTGGGTTCATGGGTGTCGGAAACAGTTGACGTCTGTCTAGTAATGCTCTGGCTAATGCTTCTTACTTTTTCAATCCTCGAAGTTCACTTTACCTTTTTAAGGAGATGCATGTCTCACTTTCTCATGATTCAAGGAATTAGGATTAGCCTTTTATTTTCTATCTTTTTTAAAACAAAATGGCAATCATCTGGCGGTGATGCAGGAGATAATTGACGATCAACTATAATTATTCTCTCAAATGCTTTTAATCATATCCACAGTACCTAATAGGGCCCCCCACCCCCTTTATGAAAAATTTTGCAACGGAACATGCTAAAATATTTCTTGCATCGATACCATCCCAGCTTTCAAACTTGGAAATTTTTATTGATCTGAGATTAATCCGTTGTGTATGTTGTTGGGTGGAACAGGGATTTCGGTATGTGGCATCGGGTCCCATGGTCAGGTCATCATACAAAGCCGGTGAATTCTACATCAAATCGATGATCGAATCGGATCGATCTGCGTCCTCTTCTCAGCTTTCTGTCTAATGATTAAATGGCTCTCTTCCCCCCTCCTCCACCCCCTATTGTACGTAATTTTTTTTTTTCAATTGCTTCCTAATCCCCCCTTGGGTCTAATATTTGTACAATCAATCATTATAGGCTCAAGGTCACACATGGGCTTATCATTGCACAACTGAGATACTACAATTGTTGTCAGTATTTATTTTTATTTTTATTTTTTTGATATTGTAATTCATCAACTTTATCAAAATTTTCCAATAATACTATAATTTGTATCATCAAACGTCAAAATGCGGGATCAAATTGTTTGACACCCTCACATGATGCTACAACATGAATAATCAGATTTTTCAACTTTATCAAAAATCCAATTTTGGACAGTAAGAGGTCTTGTTCGGAGTGGTCCAGATGAGTGTGTAGGATTGGTTTTTCCTCGTTCGATATGATATGCAAGTTCTGATCGATGGGCAAATGACAAGAGCCAAAATCGTATGCCTCTTCTAGGGACAAGATGTTTTTCTTGGTTAAGGTTGTAATAATGATTTTGGTTCTAGTAGCTAGGGTCCTCTTACCAAACCATCAATAATGACTGGTCACTTCTAGTACTAGACTTGTGCTTTTATGAGGGTCTTTTTAATGTCCCATGCATTTAATTTTATTCTCCAATTCGGCAAAGTCTATCTGTAGATAAAGTTCACTGTTCAGACAACAATGTTATTAATGTAACAATGCCATTACATTCGTCGCAGACTTGTTGGCAATAAAATTTCTTCCCACTTAAAAGTACTTTGTATAAATATATTAAACTATAAGGTTGGGGTCACACTCAATAATTGTGTAGCGTTTTCATCATTTTTTATTTTTTTTATTTTTTGTGCTAGTGATTAAGAGCGGCATGATACTGGGATTAGGTAGATGGGAGTACTTTCCATAAGTAATAAATATTTGTCTGTGTCATCTTTGCTGGAAATCTTTCTTTTTTGATCCAAGTTTCTCTTTCTTGCAGGTTTAAAACTTTGGTGGTTAAAAAATATATACGGAAGTACAATTGCACGTATATTTTAGTAAAAGTCAATGCATAAATGGATCTTTATTTCTTGTCCTAATAAACATGGGTTCCTGTGTTATTGTCCTCACCATGCTTGAAATTTTCAAAATTGAATTTTGAATTAGAAATTAATTCTCTCTACGAGAATTCCTGTTTAAAAAAAAAAAAAAAAAACGAGAAGAGAATTTTAGTCTTTCTTTAATTCGCTTTTATTAGAACTTTTATTAGAATTTTTGTTAAGAACAAACAAAATAAGTTTACATTTTTTTTAAGGAAAAAGAAAATGAGAGTTAAGTGATATCATTTTTCAACCACAACTGAGAGACTAATTTAAAATTTGAAATAACCGAATTTTATTAGAGTTAAAACCTTCATTTTAAAAAAATTGAGTGAATTATCCTAAAGTTAACAGAGTGCATATTAGAATACTCTTAAAAAAAATTACATTAATTTACCCATAAAGATAATAGCTATTCAAAACAACACAGAAACCATACATAATTAATCCAAAAACAAAAAAAAAATCGTACCAGTAGAGTTTGTCATATAAAATGTCAGAAAAACACTTTTTGGGGTTTTAAAAAAGGAAACGAATTCAAAAAGAAGAAGGGGGTCCTATTTCAAGTCTAGAAACAAGCATTCAGATGAATAGGATTTTGATCTGAGAGTGTCTCTGTTTATAAGCTTTAGCTCTGAGCCTTTGAGTGGCTCACGCTTAAATCAATTCTCAGTCAGTACGAAATAACCGACAAACTCACTGTAAAAAGAAAGAAGACTTCTAATCCCCAAACCCCCAAGACCACCCCACTTTCCCGCATCAATATCTCCGCCTTATCCCAACCAAAACCCAAACCCATCTCCACCACTCTCCGTTGCTCCACGCCATGACCGTTGGATTCAAAAACCACCGCCCCAAAACCTCTCTCCGCCGCTGAAAAGATCCCACATTTCACAATCCCCCCCCCCCCTCCCCCCCAAAAAAAAAATAAAAATGGGATGTTGTCTGAGCACCACCCACGGCCATACTAAGCCATCCCAGAATGCAGAACCCCTCCGAAACCACCCCAGCCGCCATTTTCACCAGACCAGTCCTTCGCCGAAGCTCCAACCCACCCACGTCAGGAAAACCCAAGCCGTGTCTCCGCCGCACCTACCGCTCGTCGAAGAAGAGTCCGTCAAGGAGGTCGTCCTCTCCGAGACCCCCCTTTCGAAGCCGCAGCCGTCGCCGAGGCCGGAAGAGCTGGTCCCTGAGAAGAGTCGAGAGACCCACTTACCCCTGAAGCTGCTAGAGCCAGAGCCCAAAGAGATCTCCGAAGCTTCTCTGGTTACGGAGTCGTGCGAGTGTAGTGTCAGCGAGAGCTTCTCGTATTCGACGACGACGACCATCACGGAGGTGAGAGACGACGACGAGGCGATGAGTAAGAGGAGGAGAGAGGTGGGTCCCAGAGCGACAGCTAACGGGTCGCCGTCTGGGATGGGTGCGCGGAGGAAGCGGCAGAACGCCGGCGAGGTCGCCGGACGGAGAGGGAGAGGACACGCGTTGCTGGGGAGTAGGGTTGACCGCTCGTCGGAGAAGAGGAACCGAGTCGAGGGTAAGGTCGTTCGTGGGAGGGAATCTGGTCAGGTGAGGACCACGCAGCGTAACGGTGGGTACGCGGGCGGAGTCCGGCGAGACATCGGCGAGTTATCGGCCCGGCGGTCGAGGTCACCGGCTACCCGCGCAGCCGGTGGAGGGAGTCGAGGCGGGCTTGCGAGGAACGGGTCGAAGGGGACCGGACGAACCGGTGGCCGGTCATTGGGTGAGGCTGCAGAAAAAGACAATGGAATTGGAGATAATATCAATAAAAAGAAAGAGGAGGAACTGAGTAAGGAGGGATGTTCACAATCACAAACAGGGAATGAGTCTCTGGAGAATCCTCTGGTTTCATTGGAATGTTTCATCTTTGTGTAATTTGGCCTTTTTTTTTTTTTTTTTTCAGCTTTTTTGGTTTTGGCCATTTTTCAAAATATATGCTAATCTCTCTATCATCAAGACTTGAACACATTCTTATTTTGTGAAGCCTAAAATCTTCTCTTTGTACTTATTTCTCTCTTGGGCTTTTGCTACGGCTGTTTTAATCCTTGTATATTGAATCTTTTAATTATGTTAAGATGAGTTCTTTCATTGTCCTTGCTTCGGTAATCTTATAAATTTCCTTTTTCTACAAAAATAAAAATAAAAAAAAGTAAATTTCCTTGTGAATTGTATATTGGTATGAAGAAGACAATCTTTTACTTTGTTTTAACCTTTAGCAAAAAAACAGGAGTTGAATTCATACAAATTGAAATGTTTTCTTCTTTTATCTCTTTTTCTAGAAAAGTTGTGTAAGCATGGAGATTGTAAAAAAATGGTCTAGGGATATGTAAATCTCATTTTCTTTTTTTCTTTTTTTGGTCCGTTTTTGGTATGGTGAGAACAAGCAAGGACAGAGACTAGTTTCCTTTTATTTTTTTAATAAAAGTTTCCTTTACATTTTTTTAATTGAAAAAGAGGATCCGGTGTTTCATATCATTTTCAGATTTTTTATCTCATAGATAGAAACACTTTCCTTAATATAACAAAGTTAAGTTTTTTATATTAGTTTCTCATAATCATCCATCTGAAACTTACCTATCATTATCAATTCAAACTTCAACAGCGGAAGCTAGTGCCCGCCCGAATGGACAAAGAGAAGATATCTAGCAAAGATATCCAAACTTTTTACCATCCTATCCACTAGGTGTAAAGTTTCCTTTACATTGGTGTTAGTGTAATTTTTTTTTCTTCTAAGATACAATGCAAGACACCTTGCCATGCCATTGTCTACAAGTAGGTGCGAAGTAGTACAAGAAACTCTATAGGAAAATCTCTTGTGATGCATACTTTTCTTTTTAAATAATTACACAAAAAATTTATTTTTAAAGTCCTGTTTTGAAATATATATATTTTTCAATAATATTATGTATATGTCTATTTTTTAAAAAATAAATATTTGTAGTACATATTTTTCTCTTTAATTATAATTGACATCATTTTATTTTTAAATAGATTTTTTTTATTTTCCTTTTTTTTTTGTTTTTTGATTTTAATAATGAGTATTTTTTTGTTGATAAATGTAAATTACCTTTAATAAATCAAATTTAATTATAAACATCAAAGTAATTATAATAAATATAAAATATTTATTATAAAGATGATGGTTCATACTAAATTATAAACAAAACATAAAATATTAATGATAAAGATTGATGAATATTCATACTTCTTATAAAAAACCAATGAATTTTTTTTATGAAAAACCTAATTATTTATGTAATCAACTATAAATCAAAGAGTTGTCATTTATGTTTAACCAAATAAATTGAAGAATAACACAATAAATGGAATCAAATTATTTATTAAAAAAACACTATTATTTATAAAAATAAGTAGAAATGAAATCGAACATATTTTTATGATAAATACAGATTCATTATATGAATTAGTTTTTTTAAGAATTTTCTTTTTCTTTATTTAACTTTTTCTTGTTAATGTGAAATCTGATTTTGAGAAAATATTTTCTTTTTTATTAATAATGAACATTTACACATTCTTTATAATAAATCAAAAAAATTTCAAAATTTTCTTTTCTATCAATTCTTTTTGCAATTTCATTAAATCAACTTTAGTCTTATTTAGTAAACACCTTAGATTCCTTTTTTTTTCCTTATTTGTAATTTTTTATTTGTTAATTCTCCATTCTTTATGAAGGGTAAAATTATATTTATAATTACTCTTTTAGATATTTATGTAAAATAAAAGACAAATGGATATATTTTAAATTAATAATTCTAATTTGGATATATATGTAAATAGCCATTTTCTTTCGGCATAAAATTGAAATTTCCAAAAGTACTGGTCCATCTTCCGTTGAATCCCATTCCTCTTGTTTTCTTTCCATCTTGGGTTTGATTTGACCAAGGATCTTATTTCATTGTTGGGCCCAAAGTAGGGTGTGGCTGGCTAACTTGGGCTTGATAGGTAGGCCTCAGTTCATCACTTATGAATTATGATGATCGAACAGCAATGTTCTCCAAGATACAAAAGCTTGCTCAGTTGATGAAGATGATAAATTTGTATCATATTAATTAATAAATTAAATAAATAATTATTTAGATAATTGTTTTATAAAAAAAAATATGTGGGTGTCGGATGCTTACCAATAATAAATAAAAAATATTCTTCACTCATTTTTTAAAACACTTTTAATTACCCTTTTGTAAGCTCTCAACAACAACATAGTGCAATTTCGTACCACATGGGTTATAGTTTGAGAGTAAATTAACTGAAGTTCACAAGACTTAGAGACTAATCTAATGCCTCTTCATCTAAAATATATTTCAATTGACAGTACTTTTACAAAAATAATTTATATAAATAGCAAGATAGCAAATTTACTTTTAGTAAATGAATTATTTCCATAATAAATTTATTATTGACTGTTACTTATACTCAATTGTTTAAAAATATGATATTTACTTCAATTATTTAATAAAAACTATTACTTACATTTCTTTAATTCATAAATAGTTAAGATTATGATAAAGTTTTATTTAAAAATTATATCAATAAAATTTATTTTATAAATTATTGGATAAATTTTAATAATTTAGATTTTAATTATGTATGATAATTATAATATATTTTTGGATACATAATATTATATATAAAAAAAAAAGAAAAAGAAATCAAAAGAAATAAAAAAAGCCCCCAGACGACGGCTAGATCCACTGGCCTGCAACCCCCCACCCCCCGTCGCCATCTCCGGCGAGAAAGCAACCAGATCCCGGCCTGCAATCCCCCTCCAGTCGTCATCTCCGGCTAGAAAGCGGCCAGATCCTGTCGGCCTGCAACCCCTTGTCACCATCTCTGACGAGAAAAGGTCCCCCCGACGGCCTCCCACTGCAAACCCCCGCCTCTGCGTCACCATATCCGACGAGAAAGCGGCCAGATCCCGCCGGCCTGCAACCCACCGTCGCCATCTCCGACGAGAAAAGGTCCCCTCCCCCCCCGATGGCCTCCCGCTGCAAAATGCCGCCCCTGCATCGCCATCTCCGGCGAGAAAGCGGCCAGATCCCGGCTTGCAACCAGCCCCCCGGTCGTCACTACGACGAGAAAAGGTCCCCGCCCCCAACTCGACGGCCTCCCCGCTGCCAGATCACGTCGGCCTGCGACACCCCCCCTCCCGCCGCGACCTCCAGCAAAGTCGCTCCCCCGCCCTCATCGACCCCACCCCCCCTCCCCCCCCCCCCCCCCCCCCCCCAAGGCCTTCCTTTCTTTTTAAATTTTTTTTTTAAAACTTTTAAGTTTAAATTAATATAAAATAAGATACATTATAATTATCACTAATAAATAATATCTCAATTATTTAATTATATTTTAATTATTTAAATATAAATTTTACTAATAGAATATATAAAGAGTATATAAAAAATCTTTATCCCATACTTTGAAGATAGTCTCCCAATTGAAAAAAAAAGAAAAAAGGAAAAAGGAAAAAAAGAAAAGAAAGACCCATCAGATTCACTGGTCTAGCTCCAGCCTTTGCCATGGGCTGGCCTCAATACATTGGTCTAAAATACACATTCACAGTGTGGATTGAATCACTACCCACAATTACATTTTATTTATTATTATTTTTTGTTTTTATTTATTATTTATTATTTTTTAGTTTTTTTATTTTTTTGCTTTTTTTTGTTTTTTATTTTTGTTTTGGTAGAAAGCAACCAAACTGAACAATTTCTTTGCAAAAACGGGCTTTCTTTGTTGTGGAATGCCCCTAAACCAGGGTTAAAACATAAAAAAAAAAAAAAAAAAAGGTTTACAATCAAGACTGAGGCTCTCTCTACGTGAAAACATAAATACAATGACATGCAAATAATAATCAAAGACTTCAATCCAAGTCTGAAAAAGCACTAGCCTTTTTTTCTGTTCTTGATTGTTTTGGGGACGTACGTAATTTCATATTTGGTAATTAATTTTGGCTTGAAGTTGCATTTGAGGAAAGATCAAAACATTGATGAGCATGTTGATGAGTTATAGGCCGTCTGATTCCCTCGGGAGGACACGGTGCCGGGGCAGGATGTGCGATGAATGTCGGTATTTCCTCACCTGGCATCAACACTGATACTCCTCTTGCATAGACAGTCATCTGAACAAACGAGCACAACCAACGAAGTTTAGACAATAGTTCCCATAAAAATAAAACCAAATTGCTGGTAACAAAGAAGGTAGGGCTGTAAGTCGAGTATTAATTAACCGGCGGTTTTGATCGGTTCAGTTTCCATACGGTTTTCCAGAATACAGAATGGTAAAAAGATTAAAGAAGAAAATGGTAAAAAGATTAAAGAAGAACATGATAGTCACTAAAAGAAAAAAAAAAAAAAAGGAGGACCATATTGAATAGGTGTTACTTTTCAAGCATGCAAGGGTTTGGCTGGTTTCATAATCCAACTTTAGGATGATGATTATAATTATTTTCATTATACCACAGAAAAAGGTAAAGCAGTTAATTAATAAACCGCTGCCACACAGGGGACATGGTTTTTTACTTTATTTTCCTTACACCACAAGAATATGACATAGAATAGTACTGGTGTTACAGACATTTATTATAATAATAATTCCCTTTTAAATAGTGTACTTTACCTAGAAACTCTTGTCTGTTAATTCTATTACCCTTCCCACAAATCAAGGATATATATTTTTTTTTTGAAAAATTTTGCAAGGTCATGATTCCTTGTTATGCTGACACGTGGCATGTGACAGCTAAACATGTATCTAACTAGCTAGCCGTAAGCCAAGATTATGAGTTGTACAATTGCGAAATATTGAGATGGCAAAATGAGTTGGTTTTGGCCATTTAAGGCTTATAGATAGATATAGATATAGATATGGGTATGGATATAGATGATGCAAATAAAATACATTTAGTCTAGGGAACATAATGTAGCATTGGTGTATAATATATAGTTTCTTGTTCTCACATTGGTTATCTCAGCATGTGCTCAAGTTTGCCAATAGTCAATGACTTGCATCTTACACCACAAGCTACACCATGAAAATTCTCACCACCCTTTTGTCTTGACATGTTCTAGTGTGTATGTGTATGTGTGTGTGTGTGTGTGTGTGTATATATATATGTACATATATGTAATATGTTTTTAATGATTTAGGACAAACCTTGGGATGATCATGCCACTTGTATAAATTTATTCATACCTTAGGACTGTCTGAAAAATCTCCAAACAATACTACCTACTTGATTAACAAAATGGATAACTTTGTCGTAGACTGAAGAAAAAAAAAAAAAACTAATAGAATGCTAAAAAAAATATAGCATAAACGATAAGATCACATTAAAATAATATTATAGTCAGAAAAATATGATAATTTTCTAAAACTCTGTAAAAATCTTGAAGGTTCATGTTTATTTTGTTATGTATAATTTTTTTTAGGTTGGTTTGTTTTTTTCCTTACCTATCAGATAATTCTTCGTGTGTGTGTAGATATATATATATATATATATATATATATATTATAGATATCCCTAGACAAATCTTGTATATCCTAATGGTATTGGAATAAACTAGAACTGACACCCTTTTTGTTTTTGTGGTGCTATTTTTTTTTGGTAGCCTTATCATTCTTGGTTTTTCAATTCTATAAACAAAAACACTTCTCAAAATAAGACAAGTCATTCTCTAAGCATGGAAGAGTATTTTTTATGGTGCTAGTTAATCATAACATATACATATATACATGCATGTATATATATATATATATATATTGTCTCGTTGATTGCCTATGGCCCTATGACAATTTTGAGCACCGAAGATTCAATTAGGATGAGCTCGGCGCAAATTATGGTTGGAATCTTTCCTGACACTTGAGACAAAACCAGATGATGATCATGACGTTTGGTTCTCTCACTACCCATAAACAAAAAAAATGTAATAATATATATACTATTTTTTCGAATATTTTTTCACACTAATGTGTCACCTAGGAGTGTTTTCAAATATATATGGGCAAAAAACTGGGGCGATTTAAAAAAAAAAAAAAGAAAAGAAAAAAAGACAGGGATATCGAACATGCTTATTTGTAAGACTAGACATTGAATAGAAAAGACAAAAGTGAAATATATAGTATGAGTATATATATTGTGTGAAGCATTATATTGCAACTTTAAGGGTTTTATATTATCATCAATTGGATAGGATAATCAAGGATTATGATTCCGAGATCTTAAAAACCAAATTAAGTTGGGTTTAAGTGCCGTTGTAATACACTTTTTTAAGAGTTTAATAATGCCAATGCTACATAATGCAGCCCACTATAGAAAACCTCAAAATCATCCCTAGTCATCTTCTATATGGGGATATGAGGATTTTTCTTTTTTAAATTCAATTTGGTCTGACATGTACCTCAAATTCCAATGCAGTAGGTGACAAGGAACTAAAAATTAAATTAAAAAAAAAAAAAAAAAGAAGAAGAAGAAAAGTGATTCAGAAACAAGAAGAATATTGTAAAAATTTCATTTTTATGCTTAAAAACAAAAATATTTAAGAATGTTATAATCTTCTCAAAGAATAACTATGTGATAAAAAAGCCACACAAAATGAATGTTCTGCCAAGCAAAGCTAAGAAAAAGCTTCTTCTTCTTCTTTTTTTTTTTATTTTTATTTATTTATTTTTAATATAACGATACAGCTATGGAATCCTGTGGAGTGTGGGAATGCATATAGAATGATGGGTCTCTTATCAGCCTTTTTGACTGCACGTTATTAACTTTTTTACTAATCTTTCTGAAACAATCAATTTAAATGGAAACAATAGGAAAAAAAAAATTAAAGGCAAATTTCAACACAATACTCATAATTATCCATATCCCCAAATAGAGAGCAACAGTAATTTCTAGTTTGGTAGTATTGTCTTGCAGGCCTCAAATTAGTGAATAAGCTGCTACTGAATTCTTTCTTTATTTCTTCTTTTGTGTTTGTATGTGTGTATACATACATATATGTATAAATAAATAAATAAATAAATATATATATGTATGAATTATACGGCAATTCAAGTCATGCAAGTTGAATAGTTTGTAAGCATAATTAACCGTGAAAGCAAGAGGGGCAAAAGAAACTGTATCAACAGAGAAAAAAAAAAAAAAAAAAAAGTTGATCAAGAGATGAGAGAAATTAGAGAGCTTACTTTGGGAGATGGAAAATCAAGCTTTGATCCATGGGCATAAGCCATCTGTTGTCGTTCGAGGTCCAAACGAGTCGTCGTTGGAGAAGAAGCTTGTGTCGTTGATGATGAAGATGAAGAAGATCTTGACCTGAGAAATTTCTCAAAGATAGCCATGAGAAGAAACATTGAAATGAGAATAGCAGTGGCCACAAAACCAAACGACACCGCGTTTACTGAGCTATCCACGTGCCTCCAATACTCCTCTCTCTCTGCATTATTATTACTGCTCTCCAACGCCGCCATACCTGGCTCCACCGGAGCTATGCTTCCCCATCTAATTACTTCATCACCACCCATTGCCCCTTTTTAAAAAACCTATATATACATATATTTATAATCAGCTATTATATATATATATATATAATCTCTTCCTAGCTAGCTATATACTTGTATCTTTTTTTTTCTTTTTTTTTTGGCCAAGAGAAGTTCATGACATGTTGAGGAGAAGCAACATTTTTTTTTTTTTTTAATGAATGAAACTTGTTCTTGAAACTTATGTTGGTGATATAATACCGAGAAATATTGTAAAGAGCAAAGTGAAGTAGAAGAAGAGAGAGAGAGAGAGAGAGAGAGAAAAGGAGAGAGAGAGAGATGGCTGGAGGGTTGAAAAGATGGCTCTACTATAATGAAATTAGAGCGTATTGGATTGGGTTACCTTACCTATATATAGCTAGCTTTTCGTGTTGTCTTCTTTAAATAAATAATGAGAACTAGTGGTTAAAAGGGTAAGCCAAAAAAATAATCCTTTCATCAATTTCGTGTTGTCAAAACTTTTTTTTTTTTTTTTTCAATATTTCGTGCTTGACACTACAAAAGTCACGGCCCAAGATGCCGATCGAAATTAGTAACCATGATATTATTACTACCCTTTTCATTAATATAATTTTTTTTTTCTTTTTTTACTTCACAACTTCAATATTGCACCTCAAGTGAAAAAAGTGGAAAAAAAAAAAAAATCAGTGGACTAAACATGGTGATTCACGTAAAAAAAACTTGTTAAATGGACGGCTGTGATTCACCACAATTTCTGATGAAGTTGTCCCATTTTCGTTATTAAATATATATGTTAATGAACAGTCAACGTCGTGGTCGATGACCAATAAACCACAAAAACACACAAAGAAATTACGTGCACGAGGGACCCGAGGGAGGAAGGATGTGTTAGAGAAACTGGCTCGGTCCTCGTTTGTGGCTGTGGCCTGTTTTTGTGGGCCCACCAGCTGAGGTCAGTTCATGCTCAGAAGTGGGCCACGAGCCCCGTGCGAGCCTGGGCCCATGTGCCTGTACCCTTCTCTCTCTCTCTCTCTCTCTCTCTCTCTCTCACCGTTCAGTCCTGACTTCATCATCTTTCACTTCTTTTCATGTTTTTCCTTCTTTCCTTTTCGTTGTCAATTATTATTGTATATATGTTTTTGATGAGTCAATTACTAAAATTTTTTGCACTACAAAACATTAATATAGTGATCTGCCGAGTATTAAGTAACTTACTTTCTCCAAGTACTAACTAGTACTACTAGTATTTTTAACTAACTATTTAGTTTAAAAAAAAAAAAAAAAGCAGAAATTGTATGGTAACTTAATTCGATAGCAATGCATGTGAACCGGGACAGATGGGATTTCTCGTGGCTTTCTCGATCCAAAACATGTTTTTGTTTCTTTTATGATTTTTAAAAATATATACATAAGTTATAAATGTTCTCAATATTATATCTTTAAATCTTTAATTTATATCAAATTGAAACTAGGGAGAAGGAATTAGTAAATAATATTTTGTACAATAATTTATTTACTTCTAACTTCTAAGTATATACCTAGTAAAATTTGTTGTTTATCCTGTAATTTGTTATTTATCTACATCAACTTGTTCACTCTCTATAACCTCACAACTTGTAAAATTGTTATTTTGACCGTCGATGCTAATGCTTCGGACATTGTAGGCCTTGCTTGGGCCCCTCATGTTAATTCGGCCGTGGACCTCTCCAAAAATCATAAAATGGAGTAGTTGTGTGTTAGTCTCCCTCCAATCAACCTCATCACATTGATCAACAGGAAACCAATATGAGAAAAATTGGACAAGGCTCACGGCTAAAAATTCAGCAGAAAGTAAGACTTTATTTGAGGTGACAGTTTAACTCTAACTAAACTGTATTTTTTCATCTCAGTTTTTATTTTGTTTTGTTTTTGTTTTTTATTTTTTTGAAAAGTTAATAAAATTTATAACTAATTTTTGAAAAGTCAACCAACTCCCTAACTTAAAAGTTTCATCTCCAACCGGTGAATCAAATGCAAGCTAAATCTCTACCTATTTTTTTCAGTTTGAAATTGAAGATATGATCTACTGAGAATGAATATGACTAGACAATCTTACGTGGATATAAGTTAATAGACGAAGACTCTTCCGAATTAGATCAGTCTTGAAGTGGTAAATCAAGTATTTAGTGTTAGAAAATATTGAACATAAACAATGAACAAGTATGGTATAAGAAAATTACTACAACCGGAAATTCAACCTTAACTTGAATGAAACAACACAAAGATGAAGAACATCAAGGCACGTGTGTTACATTTTCCTTAAAACAGATTCGTCTCCTCCAGTAAGTGCATGAGGTTCCAACAGATGTCTGTCTCATAGGATACAACAACGAGCAACGGTAGTCTAGCATGATCGAGAATCACTTCTGACAAACTTGAACCAAAGTCTTCCATCTATCATCAAAAACAACAAACCGACTACAAAAGAAAAACTCCCAAGAACAACAAGAAAAGCAAGAGAGAAAATTGAACTTGTGTTGTGTGTTCAGTGTGTTTCACAAACTTGTGAAGACCTCTTTTTATAGGCTTCAGAATGGGGTGTTACAAAACCAGATTTAAGACGTGTTTTAATCCGGGTTTAATGAGAATAATGTAGCCATTCATTTTCTGAATTAATCTGTGATTAATTCAGAGATTAATAATGCACTTATACCACACTTATGCCCAGGAATATCAACATCAATCTGTTGGTGTTCTGAGTTAAAACTAAAAATTAAATTCGGAGGATTATGTTGAAAAGGCAAAATAAAAAATTTGCAAAATGAAGCTCGCGCGAGGGCAAGCTTGACGGACCGACATTCGCGTTGCCCACGTTGGGCCCCTAACCCACCGGGGCCGTGGCACCCCCCCTGCTCGTGAGAGAGCCTTTTGGGTACACCATCTTACCCAAGACCACAAGTGCAATCACTAATAATGTCTATCAAGCCTATATGCTTAAGCAATGTGAGACTCCACATTCTTAGCAATTTTTCCAACAGATTCCAATACCAACGGGCACACTTTGAGCATCAATTTCTCATTCACCCAATTACCATTTTGAGTGTATGAATTTACGATTACAATCTACTTGTAACGGAGAACGCAAATCCATCAATACCCGTTACTTTTACTAAGTAGGTCCCACTTAAATTTGGACCTTAAAATGGCCATCAAAATGGTTTAAATACCATTTTTCCAACAATCCCCCACATGAATGAAATTGACTAACGACAAGGGAATACAAAAGACACTACATCGTGATAGAGTTCTATGGTTAATATCTGCATAGGATATCCAGGCGTTACTTGAACTTTCCCTTGTGAAAGTATATTTACTTTACTGGCTGATCAGTAGACGCAATGTCCTTGAACTATTCTACCGTTTGTGTAAACGATAATATACCATACACAGATATTTTTCTGACACAGTTTCAGTTCTCATGGTTATGTTCTTTTTGATCGCGAACTTCGTCTTGGTTCAGCGAGAGTTTCTAAAGAATTGAGCCCTAGCAATTCTCATTTGAAGCAGTCCCACTTCTCTCTCACATAGGTATTATCTTAATCAAGTGTAACCTGCATTACTCCATTCAGATTCCCGACGCTTAAGAATCATTAAAAACATAGCTTAACCTATCTTGTACGGGTATCACTGTTTTCATCATAGGAATGGGTTGGGGGGTAACCCCCCCACAGTGATCCTACTCGGTCTTATACAATTTAGTTATCCCTTTGAACCTAGATCTTGGGATCTTCAGTCAATTAGGTTGGGTTTCCACTATTTCGACCTATCCATTCATGGGCTTAAGTCCCATTCCCCTCGATAATTTCTTAACTAGATCTCTATTCAGCTCTTTGGTTAACGTATCCGCAATATTCTCCTCACAAAATATTTTCATAAAATCATATCATCATGAATGTTCAAAAATGAATGTGATCTATGTGTGTTCAATTATGCTTCATTATATACATGTCTTGTCTACTTAAGGGCCCTATGTCGTACCCATATGCGAGCAACCAATGGGGAGTTGGGGGAGCGCCCCTCCAATAGCCTCCAAGATCATATCTTATAACTTTCGTTCTTATCATATCCTCTCACTAATTGAAGGTTGGTATGACACTTAATCCTATATTTCATTTGCCTCATTCTTATTAATTGTGACAATGTGTAGATTTACATGTCATTATGCATCTATCATTATGGCATAAATATCTATGAGGCATGTCGATCATGTCAGTGCAAGGGAAATTATGCACGTCAAATGCTTAATCAAAGTAATACGTATAACTCATATACTCATCACATCAACAAATCAAGTCATAGCAAACGTAGAGCATCGACAAAGAAAAAAATTTTATTCCATGTTGTAGGTGAGATTTGTACTTACTTGTCTTATGTGCTTAAACTTCCGGAGTTGTACCTTCTACTACTCAAGTTTGAGAAATTATCATGATTTAACAATATCTCATTATTAGATAGAATCATAGTTATATAACTTTATTAATTAATTAATTTATTTTATAAATTAAAATGAACTTAATTTACTTAGATCATAAGTAATCTTAACAATTAATTCAAATTAATTATTTAGTATTAAATAAATTTCTACTATTATTATTTAATTAATTTAATTTTACTTAATTTAATTTAATTTATTGATTAATCAATTAATTAGCTAATTAATTTGGTAGTAGTTCATTATTACTTTATTTAGTTGAGTAATTATAATTAAATTACATAATTTTAATTGATTAATTAATAATTATATCGTTAATAATTTAATTATGTTATTTAAATATTCTTTCTCATATAATAATTATCAATTATTAATTCTCATATTAATAATAAATAATTAGATTATTCTAATAATTAATGTTTGATTAATCTCTAATTAATCACCATAGTTATATTAACAATTGTATAAATGATTAATGATTAATTAATCATATATTATAATTATGTAGTTACTCAACATAATAATCTTACTTACACAGCTAATTATCACTTACTAACTCTTATAATTAATTAATTAAATTAATTAATTAATTAGTTACTTTATTAACTACTAATTAATTTTTTAGCATAATTATATTTTATCATATCTTTATTAGTTTATTTATTTATTTCTTAATTAATTACTCACTCAAGGTGACAAGGAGTCATCTAAGTGTATACCTTCCATCTAGTATTGGGCTTGTAAGGTCTAATCCCATTAGTTATGATCATTTAGTTGGGCTAAGGTAGTCTCTTGGTATATGCCCAGTAACCCTCCAGTGTACTTTATGTTAGCCCATTTAAAACTTGTGATTCAATTTTATAAAGTTAGGGTTTTTCACATTATTTGATCATACACTTAATACCAACTAATTTCATAACTAAATATGTATATATGTTATGACTTACCATTATGTCACATTTTAATGTTTAAATCATTTTGTCGGTGTAGGATTTTAACTTGTAAGATTTATTTAAATTTGAGTATAATCCCGTTTTGGACACTTGATAACTCGTTGGAAAGCTTGAAGTATCTAGTTTCTGTCTTTATAATTTGTTTTCCAAGATTTCAAGAGTTTCAAATATTAATGTGGACGTTTTCCTAAGTGTCTTATGGTGAAATCTTAGTTTACTAGATTTCAATACAATATTATGTTATTTATTAAAATTTATGTACATATTCATTTTAAACGCATGATATCTCATTTGGAAACTTGAGATGTCTACTTTACAGACGTAAAGTTCTTTCCTTTAGTATTTCATACCATAAACTTAGGTTTTGTTATTGTTGGTTCCACATATGTACCACAAGTCAATTTTCATGGGTAAACTTAGAAAAATCATAACAATTCACTTACATGTCCAAATAAGGTAAAAATATTGGAAAGCTTATAGTGTCTATTTTGTATGATAACAACAGTTTTGTAAAACATTATGGTTTACTAACCCAAAATATACAAAACCTGTGGCTAGTACAGGTTTCAGAAAAGACTTTCGGTTCGTAGTCCAAACTTATAAAATTCACCAAAAACTGCACATTTATCCGTTCAAGGCGTATGATACCTTGTTGGAAAGTTTAAAGAATATAAGTTTTAGATATATAACTTATAATCCAAAATTTTGAGGCTAAAGGGTTTGGAGTACATAAAACCCATGGCTAGATTGTACCCCAGAGGTTCATTTTCTCTCTAGTTTTGTGTCACAATTTTAAATGCACATAACTTTAGACATACAAAAGCAAACCAAGTGATTCCAAAGCCTAAAATAAAGCTTATCATCTGTAAAATCTTATCATATAATTTATTTTTCATTCCAAAGTTTCTAATGCATGCTATATTACCACAACAACTACAAACTTTAACAAAGTTCGTAGATCTTACCGAAATGCTCCGTGGATCCTTTAAGATCTCGGACCTTCAAAGTTATTCTAAAATTTTTTTCCTAGATAAGAAGAAGTCTAACATTAAGATTCTAACTAAACATCATGCTTTAGTTCTCCAAAAATGACTAAAACACAAAGAATACCACTATGTTACCTCTAGTAAAACGTCATCTAACTCTGTTTCACACTTCTTTGGACTTGGTAATGGGGTTGCTTAGAGCTTGAAAATGGAGGGAGGAGGGTGCTAGCGGGGTGTTGGAGATGGAGAATAGTGTTGGTGGTTCTTTTTTCTGTTTTGAGCTTGGTGGTGGGTAGAGAAGTTAGGGTTTTTGAGCTTAACTTGTGTGAGAATAAAATGGGGTGTTAGGGGCTTGTTTTCAGCCAACATTTACCTTAAAGGAGCTGTATTTTGAGGAGTAAAATTGATAAATTTTTGGCTGATCCTCCCCTTGCATTGCCGCCACTTATGGGAGAGTGTTGGGTTGAAAATTTTGTTCAACAAAGTGGAAACCATGGGTCACTTTCACTTGTCTCTTCTTTGGGTCAACTTACCAAAATAAACCATGTTATCTCTTACATTAGGTTGCATGCATGCACTACTTTTTTTTTTTTTTTTTTTTTTTTTTTTTTTTTCATTTATTCAAATCTCCTCTTGCTTTTGACCACAAAGAATCCGGATCCCCTTGGTTATTTTCTCTTTTTCATTTTGTTTTTCTTTCTTCCAGTTTTTCCACCATTGATCAAAAGTTGTCATCCTTATTGTCATCCATTGGATCTTTCATCACACCAATCCTTACCTTAAGCTCTCATTGGTCACTTATCATCCGAAGCTTGACCATTGATTTGCCTAGGATTCTTTTACATAAAATCTACACCATTGATTTCAAACTTAAGCACAATTCTTGATCAATCTTCCACCTTTGGATTTTCTAAGAGTAAATACTAATCACTCATCTTCTATCTATGTGACACATTAATTTTCCAATCATACTATCAAAACTTAACTATTGATATGACCAAAATAAATACTAAGATCATTAAATTGACCTACTAATAAAAATCGGGGTTCTTCCCAAAAATTAACATTTATCCCTCTAATACGACATAAAAAATTTTTCGTATAAATTTATATGTCGTTTAACTCATCTTTTATGTATTTATAATTCTCATTTAAATAGAGAAACTCAACATTGTTAGATTATTGACATCATTATACTGATGATACATATACAATCATTTATGATCTTGAAATTTGAAATTCATTAAAATAATTTATTAGAAGTATATTAATGAAGGAAATCCATGATAATAGTTCATGAATCAAGTTTATGAATTTCTAGGGCGTCGCACTTCTGACTTGTACTAATGATCCAAGGACTCCCGCAGTTCCGTAGTCGATTTCTTCGTGCTATACACATTATATAGTGAATCAGACAAGCCATTCAGAACATAGTTTTGACATAGGAAATCAAAATGCTTCCAAGCATCAAAAGCATGCAATCCTTAAACATATGTTTCATCCTTTCTAACAGTAGGAGGATCATCTTTCAGGAATCTCGCAAGATTCAGAGTTGTCAGATAAAACAACATCTTTTGTTGCCAAGTCTTACAATTTAGCCTGGTGAATTTTTCCGGTTTCTCATTTTGGTTCACAGGAATTGAGACTGCCAAATGCTGCGTCGAGATCGTGGCTACCCAGAGTGATGGCTCAGGTGTCATGGATGGATTCGCAGTTGGTATAATATTCAAGTTTCTAGCCATTTTTGAAAACAAGCTAAATATTAGAACCAATATATATATATAAATAACAAATAAACACTATAACACCAAAGCCAATTAAAGAAAGCTATAAATACATATAGCTAATTAACATAATAGATATAAATATATATCACGTATAAATGTCTATGCAAACTAAACCAATAACGTTTGAAATCAAACTGCAAAAGTTTATAAATATCTATAATATTATATATAAATGTTTTCAAAAGTTGAACTAAACATATATATATATATATATATATATAATATAAACACAAACTGCAGCAAACAAAATAAAAAGAAAACGTTTCCGAATTCAAACAACCTGTCCGTCGTCTATGGAGTAGTCTGTTTTAAGATTGTTAGAAAATATTGAGCATAAATAACGAACAAGTATGATATAAGAAAATTACTACAATCGGAAATTCAACTTTAACTTGAATGAAACAGCACAAAGATGAAGAACGTTGAGGCACGTGTGTCATGCTTTCCTTAAAATAGATTCACCCCCTCTGGTAAGTGCACGAGGTTCCAATGGACGTCTGTCTCCCAGGATATAACGACAAGCAACGGTAGTTTAGCACGATCGAAAACCGTTTCTGGCGAACTTGAAACCAAAGTCTTCCCTCTATCACCAATAACAACAGATCGACTACAAAATAAAAACTCCCAAGAAGAACAAGAAAAGCAAGAGAGAAAATTGAACTTGTGTTCTATGTTCAGTGTGCTTCACAAGCTTGTGAAGACCTTTTATAGGCTTCAGAATGGGGTGTTACAAAACTATATTTAAGAGATTTTTTAATCTGGGGTTTAATGAGAAGAATGCAACCATTCGTTTTCTGAATTAATCTGTGATTAATACCACACTTATGCCCAGGAATATCAACAGCAATCTGTTGGTATTCTGAATTAAAACAAAAAATTAAATTCGGAGGATTAATGTTGAAAAGGACCAACATTCACGTTGTTTGGGCACACACATTGGGCCCCAAACCCATTGGGTCTGTGATTTACAACCCCTCCTCCCTTCACGTGAAAGAGTCTCTTGGGTACACCATCTTACCCAAGACCACAAGCGCAATCACTTATAATATCCATCAAGCCTCTATGTCTAAACAATGTGGGACTCCACATTCTTAGCAATTTTTTCAACAAATTCCAATACCAATTGGTACACTTTGATTATCAATTTTTCATTCACCTGATTACCATTTTGAGCTATGAATTTATGATTACAATCTCCTCGCGATGGAGAACACAAATCCACCAAGACCCGTTACTTTTACTAAGTAGGTCCCACTTAAATTTAAACCTCAAAATGACTCTGCAAAATGGTTTAAAACCCATTTTTCTAACATATAGTATACTTACTTAAAAACAGATAGAAAGTGTTGTTTTGGGTCCTCGAGATAAATTGATAGTTTATGATCTTTTGAGGGGAAAAAAAATTGGACAAAAAGTCTGAAAAGAAAAATACATATGCTTCGACCTCATAATAGAAAAGATTTTATATTGAGAAACTTCTAAGGGTTCTCTTCTTTGATTTTGCTTATATGTTGTTTACTAAAACTTTATTATTGTTTAGTTTATGTTTAGTTTGCTTTTTCTTTTAATGGTTTGTTTGGGGGATTTTTAGAGACGGAGTTTTACTGTCGGGATTTTTGGAGTTGAGATGAGTTTTGAAGATATATATTTAGAGCAACAACTTTTGGAAAAAAAAAAAAAATTTGTTTTGGAGTTATATGTTTAGTAGAATAATAATTGAAAAAAGAGATTTTTTAATATTCGTGTTTTGTTGATTTTAATATCAAAAAAATTGTGCAATAATAAATTTTTATAAAAGACTTTTGAGAATTGAGATCCAAAAGTTCTCATTTGTAAACCTGCTCCACCATTTGGAAAGGTGCCCCTAAACGTAAGATTTCTTATTTCTTTTATTTCTGATAAAGTTTTACCTAAAATAAAGTTAAAATACAAGATATATATATATAGGAAATTATATGTATATATTAACATGAAAATACCCGGTGGTACTTTCTTACATGTACTTTTGATCTTGGAAGAAAAGGTGGTGAACGGAAGTTCCTACAACGAATTTGTCCTAATCTACGTGTATACCACTACTAAAACCATGGCAACGCCAAGACAAAAAAGATGAGCACGGTTCATGAGACAATCTGTACTACAATTGGTTAACAAATTAGGGGGCCTGTGGTACTCTACCCACACAACAGTGGCTACAAAGCTCCCTCTCACCTTCCTTTTCCACGGCCTCAAAACTCCTCCATCCACGTCCCTCCCCGCTTGCTGACGTGTCAAACACGTGGACAGCCGATATGGATCTCGCTATCTCTCCCGGCTTCCGGTGGCTTACGAAGAAATACAGATGAGTTTCAATTGGTGCCATGGTTAGGTACAAACGTCGCATCGGAGGCCAATTTGCCTCCGTGGCATCTGACGTGGAAACGGGTGATGATATATGCTCAAAGTAGGACCCATCAACCTCGTCCCATATCCCAATTTTCCCATCATACACCTCAATGTGCCCTTTCCACGCATTTAGACAATCCCCGGAGCTGAAAAGCTTGTCACCAACCGCCACTATTTGATTAGGTGGCACGTCGAGTTGCCACATCCCAACCATGAGCTTCCACGTGGCGCTCTCACAATCATACACCTCAGCAGAACACCGCTCTTTGACCGCCAAAGGGCCCTCCACGCCGCCAAAGCCCCCAACCACGTGGACCTTCCCCTGCCACATCACCGCCACGCACTTATACCGCGGAGTGGTCAAGTCTGGCAGTGGATCCCACGTGTCGACTGCTGGGTTATAGACCTCCGCCGACGCCAACCCTCTACCGCTTCCGAATGCGCACTTTCCGCCGACGACGTAGATTCTACCGTCGCAGACCGTGCATGCAAAGTCGAACCTCGGGATCCTCATTGGCGAGCATTTGGACCACGTGTTGGTACGCAAATTGTACCGCAAGACCGAGGCACGAACCTCGAGCTCGACTTCTTCGACCGCATCGGAGTCGTGATCTAGTTGAGCCGTCATGATCACTTTCCGGCAGAGCTTTCCGCCAACGATGAAAATGAAGTCGCCGATGGCAACCATGGAAAATCCCTTGATGGCGTGGTTGTCCATAAGGCCCGGAAGCGAGGTGAGACGTCGCCACGTGTCGTTGGAAGGGTCGTAGTAGTCTATCCAGTTTGACATGGTCAATGCGTTGGGACCGTCCTTGCCGAAAAACGACATGTAGATTCTAATGCCCGACAAAGGGTTTCTGATTACATGAGGACGTACTTCTGAATTAGAAGAGTAAGAACCCATATAATTAATATGAATAGTACTAATTAATCAGTATTACAGGGACTAATTTAATTATAATAAGCTGAAGAGAGGAAACGGAGGAATTTGAAAAATAGGCCGAGCGAGAAATATATAGGGCGGGTGGTAACGGAGAATCCGAGAAGAGAATCATTCGTTAATATCGAAACCCATGAAGGATAAAGATGAAGGTAAAAAAAATTTGGGGTTTCCTTGGAGCTGTTATCTAGGGCATTTCTTGTTTCTGCAGACTTTAGTGTTTTTTTTTCCCTAACAAAATCATTTTTATGTAGATATGATCAATCTATATCTCTGATATATCATATTCATGATGTGACAAATTAAGAAAATGAATTTGAATCAAAATGAGGATCAATTACGCAAGTTATATATCTATAGTATTTTTTTTTTCTGTTTATTAGAAGGGATGGTTTCGATGAAGCTTTGCCGAGTTTTGTTCAAATATCTTGTATGCATGACTCAATATCTGTATGTTAGAATATATAAAAATAAGAAAATGTATGTATTATACCTAAACACAGATTCATATCTATATACACTTCTTTAGCGATATATCTGTTTGAACTTTAGCATTGAAAAATTACGGCAAAATTAAAAAGAAAAGAAAAGCATGACATTTTTTGTTTAGAAGAAAACGAGCATATGCAAGTATTTATATATGGGGTGATTCGTAGGATTACTCTAAAAAGGACACAAGTAAATTATTATCTCATTTGTAATAGTTTCAGTTTTTATTTTTATTTAAGTTTCCACTTATTTATATATATATATATATAAATAAGTTCGAAGATCTTAGTATCCGCTTGGTTCACCGGTTGAAATTAAATTTTTTGGGTTGGAGTTGTTTGATTTTCAAAAATTATTAATTTTTTTTTACTTAAAAGAAAAGATAAAAATAAGTTGAAAAAAATTCAGTTGTAACCGGTGAACCAAACGGGCCCTTACTTAACGAAGATAAAGGCATTGGTTCAGCTCAGTCCATGGTCATATGATCATTGCCGGGCGTCTGGACCTAAAAGTCACGAATCAAAGGATCCAAAAAAAAAAAAAAAAGTCACTACTAGAAGCTTGTTTATTGAGATGAACCTAAAGGTCTACGGTCTCTTTGTTCTTGTCGATATTCAGTACAGTCGAGTAACGTCTTTCACAACTTTTAATTAAGTAATGTAGCCATATTCTGTATTTTAATTTCACAAGGAATCCAGCAGCTGATGATGAGACGAAGCAATAAGAGCTGCAGAGAAATTACGTCGTAAATACAACTTCTAATCATGAAGAAGAAGATGTAGAGTATGACATCATAAGGTGGTGGGAATCTTCAGAGAGGGTCGAAGAAGGCCGGCTGGTCCAAACTCAGACACTTCGCCGCATACTCGAGCTAAAACTTTTAAGGTGAAGCTCCATGAATTTTTTTAAAAGCGTGCAAAATTAAATAGATTATGGCTTCAAATTGTAAAGTTTCGGATCATTTTAACTTCAAAAAAAAAAAAAAAAAAAAAAAAAAGAGAGAATTATGGCTCAAAACATCACAAACATGTCCGTCATAAGATCCGTCATTTTTTAACCTTCATAGTACAATTATAATCCAACAATTGCAAAACATGTCACTTACCGGTAGGAAAAAGCACGTACCCTTGTGACAAAAGTTTCCTTATTTTTTAAGGGGGAAAAAAAAGAAGAAAGAATTTTGTGAGACTTCTTGACATTGGTGGCCACTTTATTTTATGCCTGCTTCCAAATTTTATTTTTTTTAATGAAAAAAAACGAAATCAATAAATTTCAAAAAAAAAAAAAAAAAAAAAAAAAAATCTCCATTCTGGGCGTGGCCCATAGTGTTGAATTGTTAACAAAAACCATGTAGAAGGGAAAGGCTCAATTTCAAGCCATTTCTCATATCTTTCCGGACTTGGTACTAAACGTTAGACGTTTGTCCCTAGCTGTTTTGTGACAGTTATTTGGTCATAAATTGTGCACCTGTTTCTGATTCTATCTTTGTAGCACCTAAAAATTTGCTCTAATGGGAGTATCTGAGATGAATCACAAGCAGAGCAACGTGAGCATCGATTATGACGATCAAAACGACATCATTAGCTGGTTCGAGGAAGTGTCGGAGAATGCCTGTTTGGTCAAGGCTCATATACTCCGCCGCATACTAGAGATGAATCACGACACTGAGTATCTGAAAAGATGGTTAGGGGACATCAAATCCAGGAGGTGGGGAATTCTGCTTTTGAGAAACTTTACAAAAGTTTGTTGCCACTTTCAACATACACAGATTTTGAACCATTCATATTGAAAATTGCTGACGGGGATACCAGCCCTCTACTCACTCAACAACCTATCACTACTACTCACTTTACCCTTAATCCATTATAATTATAGTGTTGTGAATATGCTCTCTCTCTATTTTTATTTTTATTTTTTTAAAATTTTACTAAAGATCAACTTTTTTTTTTTTTTTGCTAGAATACTAAAGGTCATCTTTGTTTACACAAGAATGATAACAATTTGCAGAGTTTTTCTCTCTCTTTTTTTTTTTGGGGCCCCTTTTAGATGGAATTACAGAAAATAAAATTTGTATTAAAAAAAAAAATGGAACCTTTTCTAGATTTTGTGTAAGTTTTAAGTAAATATGAATCCATGTAATGCCTGGCTAAAAGTGGTTGGTTCGAGTTGGCCAATTCGGTCGAATTTCTACATGGATCCAAATGAAGCTCCTCAGTTTTGACTGGAATATTGATATTGGTTGGAAAACTTGAATGATAAATCACATAATAATGACTAAAGTTATTTTTTTATCCTTATTTTTTATTAAAATAATATAAATAGGTGAACATTAAAGTAATTGTATTATTTTAATCCCGTCTATCATTTTAATTTTCTATCTTTTATAAGTTTTCATCTTTCTAATTTTTTTCCTTCTTGTCAACTGGAGGCTAAGATGTATTAGATATTTATTAAAAAAAAAAAAAAAAAACCCAACTATTTTATACACATAATGTTCTCTGTGATTGGTAACTTCTATATTACCAATGGTATGAGCTTTACACATAATCTTCACTTCAATAATAGAAACAATATATTTGACTTTATTATGCACTATTGTGAATTACTTTAACTATTGGTTTAACTTTATAATGGTCTGATCTATGAGTATTTATCTTAAAAATTTATAGCGCCTAATATATAACTGCTTTAGTCATATATTAGACCGCTGAAAAATGAATACAACGATGAAAGCAATAGTTTTTGCTAAAAAAGCAAAAAGAATAATTAAAAAAAAAACAAGATAAATTTGTTAAAATTTGAAAATGTCACATAGATTAATTTGTATTTTTTTTTCTGTCTTTTTGTACAAGAGGATGATATTTTTCAATTCAAGAGCTGCAATGGTTAAAATTGCAAAATAACGAGTTTTTTCTTAGAAATTAT
Organism: Ficus carica; assembly: GCA_009761775.1. Lineage (NCBI taxonomy): Eukaryota > Viridiplantae > Streptophyta > Magnoliopsida > Rosales > Moraceae > Ficus > Ficus carica. Next base: position 9,824,491 of record CM019743.1, on the reverse strand, counting down.
TGAAGGAAAGATATTTATGGTATCGTCATTGGTTGTATACATTTTTAACTGGTTGGATTAAAATAACATCAAAATAAACGTATTTAAAGCAGGGAGTAGTTATTATTATTAGTTTTTAATACCCATCCTTATAATTCATATGAAAAGAGAGTGCCCATTTTCCACCTTGTTTGATGGATCCAATTTTGTTATTGGTCATCTTTTATCACAGCTCCGGAACCACCGAAGGAAGGCCTAAATATTTTCCTTTCAATCAGCACTACGTGAAAACCTTTCTTCTAATGTCAGGGTTGGCAGCAGCTTACAGATCAAGGTTCAACCCCTTCTCCCCAATATACATATATACAAATCTATATATATATATATATATGTATGTGTATGTGTGTGTAATTTCCATTGTTTTATTACTTAAATTAAGAGCTACTTGATTAATTTCCATGCGCTTTATGTTGAAATTATATTGTAACTCTCCCATTTTTGTTAATTATTACAGGGCTTATCCGACTAAGGAAGGCCGAAGGAGGGAGAGTTCTTGAATATATATATATATATATATATATATAGCAACAAACAGTTCAAAACTGAGGGTGGAATTAGAGTAGGATCAGTAACTACTGCCAACTTCTATTTACACCCCCGAATTCAAAATTAGGCATCAAAAGACCAAGTCATTCTCCTGCAGCCCACAAGAAGTGCAACATATTGTCATCTCCTACTTGGTCTCTTCTTCTCTGACCAAGTCGAGAGCTCATTGCCTCCGCTTTTGCCTATAGCATCGTGCAAGCTTTTAACCGCTTCGAAGAGCTTTGGAAAGAATTGTGTAGTGATATCAGAGAGGGCACTTTGAGCACTAGAATCATCAATTGTCCAAAACTGCGAAAGGCCGTCTTAGATATGATCATCTCCCCTAACCCCTAGTTTGGCTTCCAGAATTGAAGCCGGTTGCAAGGAATTAGAGAATTCGAATAGGTACAGTCTAATTCCTAAGCTGTGGCCAAACGCCAAGTATATCTGCTGTATAATCACTGGATCGATGCAACCGTACTTGAACAGAGTAAGGCACTATATGCAACGGATCGTTTTCCCATATTTACCGGTAACTACGCGGCATAAGAGAGCCGCATTGGGATTAATATTGATCCTTGCTTCCCACCTGAACGTGTTGCTTACGTAGTTGTTCCCACTATTTCTTACTTTGAGTTCATACCGCTTCATAAACAGATCAAGGAGAATTGCATTACAACGACGGATGACTTCATAGAAGGCGAGCCAATCCCACTGATCTCCAAGTCAAAGTTGGCCAACGATATGAGATTGTCCCTCATCACATTCACCACTAGTTATCAAGTTTGTTAATTTCTTTTCAAGTTAAAACACAACTTCCTCACCATACTAACTACTTTAACTAGAAAAATTTTGTTTTGTTTTTTTTGGTTGGTGTATAATTTTCTTACTACTAGTACTGGAAACCATGAATGAATAAGTATATGAAATCAGCCACGTAGAGCTTTTATTAAGGCTTTGATAATGGCCTAAACACTATATATATATATATATATATATTTATATATCTTAGAATTTTTCGTCAAGTTCATGTGCATGTGTACGAGATCTTTACTCTATAGTGATTTTGTTAAGTGAATATCATCATGTTCCAGGACTTTATCGGTACAAATTAGGGGATATAGTGGAAGTAATTAAATTCCACAACGGGACACCGAAAAATGAAATTCATAAGCAGGAGAAAGCTACTACTAAGTGCAACTATCGACAAGGCCACAGAGAGAGATCTTCAGATAGTGGTGGAGAGAGGCTCGGAGGTTCTGGCCAGCAAGGGCGGCGCTAAAGCCGAACCAATCGACTTCACAAGCCATCCTAACATGGCAAACCAACCAGCAGGCCACTATGTAATCTACTGGGAGATCAAAGGGGAAATGCAATAAGAGAGAGTTCTGCAGGAATGGTGCACAGAAATGGATGCCTCGTTCATGGAAGTGGCCTATGTTGCCCACAGGAAATGCAATTTCATTGGTCCTTTGGAGCTTAGAATTGTGGCGACGGGGACTTTTAAGAAAGTTTTGGAGTAATTCATTGGAAATGGGGGTACGTTGGGCCAATTCAAGACCCCCTGGTGCACCAACAGCCAGGGTATTTTGGGAATCCTAAACGCTGGCACCATTAAAAGGTTTTGGAGCACAGCTTATGAAGACTAGCTAGCTAAAAGCCGGCTCTTAGAGAGGCGCCGATACGTGTTGTGTGTCATGTCGTGTTGTGTCGTGTGCCGTGTGCCGTGTGCCGTTTGTGCGCGTCAAAAACTTTTGAGTCAATTTGTATGTGTTTATCTGTTTTTCCCTTCCTTTTATTTTTTGTTTAGTAACTAGACTGTGTCTATTTATTGTAATTGTTCTGGATTTCTCTCTTTCAGCGTGTCATAATAATAATAATCCGGATTGTTGTTCCAAAATCTACACCTGGTTGAAACTTTGATTGGCTGTGTGGTTTGAGAGAGTTGAGAGAAGGACAAGAAAAGGAACAGAAAAAACGAAAAACAGAAAACTTTAATCCAAATTTAAGAAAAAGAGTAGAGAGAAGCAACAAAATATTAATTGTGTGGTTTGGATCTCGGGGCTCCATTGAAGAACTTAAATACCCATTTTTTCCGTTATATTTTTTTGGGTGATTTTTTTTTTTTTTTTTCATTTTCAAAATTTTTTGTAAAATAAAGAAAATGTGGCAGAAATAATGTCGAGGTTGGTTTTATAGAAAAATTATTTCTATCATGTTTTGCTATAATTTGATGTTATTAAGAACATGTGGACCCTCATTCAAGACGGAGCTAAAAAATGGTTTCAATGGGAGCGCTATAAAACAATTAGAGATTTTTTTTTTTTTTTTCCTAAAAGGATGAAATTACATATTTTAACAATTAAATATGGGCACAATAAAAAAAAAATATGTGTACATATATATACACTAGTAAAAAAAAAGAGGATTCGACGATCGTTTTTAACCATCTTGAAAAGTTACAACGACCGTTAAAAAACCGTTGTGAAATTCATCATCGTGGAAAGTAAGATGATTCCACGACGGTTTTCAAAATAGTCGTGGTATCTTAAGATTCCACGACCGTTTTTGATAGTCGTGAAATATTCTCACTTGGCGCCAGTTTTTGTAGGTGCCAAGGATTCCACGACTGTTTTTGAAAAAAACGGTTGTGATAGCTTCACCTTCCATGACTGTTTTCGGTAAAAATGGTTGTGGTAGTTTTACTTTCCACGACTGTTTTTGTCAAAAACGGTCGTAGAATGTATGCGTAAAGAAAAATTTCTGTGATTTTTCAGGATTCATATTGCAAATTGTACCAAACTAAAACAGTTAAGCAAGTCAATTTTATTAAAATTTGAACATATTTTCCAAAATTGCAAGGAACATCGGCAACAGATCAACATGCTCATTTATCTTGGAAAGACAGCAAAACAACACTTCAAAAGAGCTATATGACTCCACTTTCTTACTTGTATGACAAGGATAACATCAAGATAATCAACTTCACGTGCAGACACATTAGAAGTTACAAGAATGATACCCTTCAATTTTCGGAACTCGTCTAAAACCTTTGTTCTATAACCTGGGACTTTCTAGAATGGATTTCCCTCACATTCATGTTCAATTCACCAAGCAGCTCAGCAACCAGCCATGTGACTATCCCCTCAATTGCTTCACTAATGGAGCAACCAAATGCATCTGTCTAACCCGAAAGGAGAATATTTTTAAGAATCAAAGATGTGTAAAATGTGTATGAATAGATGTCAGAGTTCTATAAGAAATGTATGACATCAGAAGGCGTACTTGTGAATGTATGTCTTTGCTCACCTGTTGAACTGTATTTATAAGTTCATGATCTCTTTTCAAAGCAACGTGGCAAACTTTGCGAACCTTCATTTAGAAATTTATAATCAGGTTTTTAATTCCAAAACACAAACAAAATTGAAAAATATAACAGATAGCACAGAAACCTCTTCTGGAACTGTGGCAGAAAAAAAAAAGAAAAAAGAAAGTGTCTGCCGTTTGTTTTGGAACTGTTGTAATTATCCCCTCAATGTCTTTGTGAAATCCTATGTCAAGCAACTGATCAACTTCATTAAGGACAAAATACTTTCATACTCATCAGTCGAGTTGTAAAACCTACAGTATTCTCCATATGATCTCTGAGCCTCCCAGGTGTGGCAACAAGAATTTGCAAGAAATAAATTTGTAACGAACAATGTAATAAGGGGTGTCACTTTAACTAGCGGGCTTCACTAATTTTACAGTTCAGCACAACAAGTGAGAACTCTTGCATAATGGCTAGGAATTTTCAGTAAGAGAAATGAAAAGGAAACAATTAAACTTTGCCTTGGAGATCTATTTATAAACTGAATAGTAATACTAATATTTGTAGACAACCAACAATGGACCATTCACTCATTTTGAAGTTCATGGTTAAAAAAAAAAAAAAAAAAAAAAAAAAAAAACACACACACACACACGACAACAACATTTTGTAAGTGTCAGACCTAGGGGATTTTTCTACAATAATTTGAAAAATATTTTTATCTACTAATACTCATATATGATATCCATCTACTGATATTTAATATTTGAAAATTTAAACATATTTTACAATTGACCAACACTACACATATATCTAAACTACTGTAATATTGATTTAGTACCGCTATCCACTAACTATTTTCCCTAAAATTCACAAATCTTTTCTTTTAAGCATGCACAATTATAAATTCCACTCTCGCATATGGCTAAGAGAAACAATCGAGTAAGCTAATTGGTGTTAAAAAAAAAAAAAAAAAAAAAAAAAAAAAAAAAAAAACCGGACCCAATAATTTAAATGGAAATCCAATATGGTTACTCAAAACAAAGTAGCAGTTCATTTCAGCTAAACTCTCGTGTCAAAAAAACAGGGGAAAAAGAAAAAGAAAAAACCGTATACCTTGAATTCTATTGCCAATAACAGGGCATTTAGGCCCATTTGCCCTCTTCTTAGTGATCTAATACACAAGCTTCCCTCCTAATCAACCACACAAAACAAATATTACATATAAATACACACGCACATTCTCCAAATAATGAGCAGTTCAGCAACCAAACCCAACCAAAATCATCATTTGTGAAATACTCTGAAAATAAAATCCACATATCACACCCCCAGCAGCATTCACAGTAACAAGTTTAGAAAAAATAAAATAAAAATATATATATATATATAAATATATAGGGACCAGCCAACCTGAATCAAAATACGATACCCAACAATTATCCATAAATAATATATATATATATATTTATATATATATTAACACCCCTGAATTCAAAATTAGGCATCAAAAGACCAAGATTTGAATTTAAATCTTTTCTTTTTCAAGTAATGGGATTTGAATCGTTTTTAGAAGTACTTGAACTTGAATGTTTGATTAATTATTTGTCAATCCTTTCATAACTAAAAAAAAAAACTTACTGAAAAAATTGAATGCATGCACTCAAGCTTTGTTACATTTTTAATAATCTAGTACTAATTTTTAATGTCTTAAGCCTCGTTTGGCATTCAATCTCAAATTCAAAATTTTCATATCAGTTTTTGTCATTTTCCGAAAAAGTTTTTGTTTTTTCTGAAAAGTCAACAAAAATTTTCAACTCAAACTTATTCACCAAATGGACCCTTAGTTTATAAGTTATTGAAATTATATGTCTATAAATCTTTTTTTTTAATTTTTATTTTTGAATAGTGATGGATTCGAGATATACAATTATCTTAGAATTAGGTCAGTCTATGCGTGCACACCACTTTCACTATTTGGAAATAAATAATTATTTTCTTAGAAAAATATTAATTTAAGAAAGATAACGTGAATGAAACATAATTACGAAAATTATAACATTAATCCTTTGAATTGGGATAATTATCTTGTTTGTATATAATTAAGAGATCAATTTTAATTGGGAAAGAACTTTATACATCTATAAATCTTTTTTTTTTTTTTTTTTTCTTTTTGAACTTGAAGTGAGGGATTTGAAATATACATTTATCTTAGAGTCAGGTATACCACTTTCAGTATTCGGAAAGAAAATATTATTTTCTTAGATAAATATTAATTTTACAAAGATAATGCGAATAAAACATAATTATGCAACATAATAATATTAATCCAAGTTTAGATCAAGTTTTGAGTTGGGATCATTATCTTGTTTGTAGATAATTAAGAGATCAATTTTAATTGGGAAAAATTTTTGTTTATCAGATTAGATATACAAAAAGGCCAATGTAGATTTGTAGCAATCAATAGTATTAGACCAAGTTGTAAACTAGCTGAGTTTAATATATAGTAGTGGGTTAGCTAATACTTATTACTAATAAACTATGACAATTAGTAGTGTTTAACGGCTCGAAACAAAGCCTAGTAAGCCAAAAACAAAGTAATAAACTAGTGGATTACCTTTGTTCAACTACCTGATTACAAGCCAAAAATACATTTAAAACTATTGGAATCGACAAAACATGAATTTTGATTAACTTTCCCATCATCAGTTCAATTTGCAAAGAATTTTGTACATTTGATTATTAAAAAAGGCCAATCTTGATTTGTATCAACAAATAGTAATAGACGGAGTAGTTAACTAAGTTTAACATATAGAAGAGGTTTGGCCAGTAATTATTACAAATTCCACTGCTCGGTTAAAAAGCCTTAAAACAGAGTAATAAACCAGCAGATTGCCTTGTTCAATTGCTCGATTATTAGATAAAATGCAATTAATAAAATCTATCGGAAATGACCAAACATGAATGATCATATTTGATTGTCAGTTCAATTTGCAAGGATTTTTTGTGCTTCTTGTAGACGGAGTTAATAGTGATGAGGTGCAATAAGAGTTGGCCTTTATGGCGCGCTGGGACAACCATAAAGTCAAATAATACAACTTTTCGGTTTTCTTTTGATGTCGTTGGATTTGGACGAAAAATTAGTTATTTTTTTGGGTGGAAATAGACTAACAAGCAAAATTCATGGCTTTGCCACGATCAACATACCTAAATTCCATTGTTTAGACTTTCAAAACAGTTTTTTTTTTTTTTTTTTTTTGGTGGGTTTTGGTAATTTTCATTTTCTTAATAAGTTAACTAGGAATTTCATATTCCAATTCTGATTGTATATCATTATTTCTTGAGTCTAGTAGTGGTTTAGCTAATATTTACTAACGATAAACTTTCCAATTACCAGCGTTCAAATTTTCAATTACGAAGCCTAATAAGCTAAAAACGGAGTAGTAAACCTAACGATCAGACTACTCACAATGCTTGGGCCTCTTTTTTTTAGTTTTTATTTTTAAGTTGATGGCTCAAATTTTAAATGACTCTTTGACTTCTTTTTGATTGTCTCTTTTTAAGCATGCTCTAAATAAGGTGTTTAATAAGCTAATAGAAAATTTTTTCTCATTCAAATTTCAAAGCCATAAAATACTCTCGTTACGTCAATTGGACAAAAGTTTAACAACGTTTATAAAAGGTAATGCATGCGTACATGATATATCGAAGAATATTAACCATTAAGTCAAACAAACTTTTTTTATTATTATTATTTTTTTTTACAGGTTTCAAAATTTTCCTATATATATACATAATATATATAAATAAAATTTAAAGAACTATTATATCTAAACGGTATGGGTAATTGGGTAACAAGGTCGGGGGCCCTTGGACAGGCCCCCACCCCAAATCCGTTTACAACCCGCCTTGCTTAAACCGGGTTTTACCTGTTCCGTTAATTAAGTCAGGTCACTATGGGTAAATAGGTTGACGGGTAAAATTGCCGTCCCTACTTATTCTGAAGGTTATCCATGTAGTTTATCATACCATGCCATGCTAATAGAGAGGAATTAAGGACTAAAAATAATTGCAACTAAAATTTAAAGATACATCTAACTTTAAATTCAAAATAGTAAAATCATAACCATATTTTTTTTTCTGTATTATTATGATGATTCAACTGAGCTAATTGTACAATATTAATTCGTCAAGAGAACTATGAAAAGTTTGAAGATGATTATTCAAAAAAAAAAAAAAAAAAAAGTTCGAAGATGATTTAATCATGGGACTATTAGAAATTTTTTTTTTAATCGTAGTTTAAAGATAAATTGAATGCAATAATTCTGATAATTCAAACTAAAGAATTGAATGGATGGATATTATTTTGGATTAGCTGTATCATTAAATAATAATTATAACTTCTTATCTGATAGTATCTCTTTAAAATTCTTCTTTTTTACTAGATGTTGCTAATATTTCTTAAGTAGGCTCTCTCTCTCTCTCTCTTTTTAAATAACTTAATTAGGTTCTCTAGTACAACTTTATATCATGTAGATATAAGGTTAACGTGGGCAAGAAATCAAGAATAACTGAATAAGTCTCGGAAAGGAAGATTTGTGTTTTTTTTTTTTTTTTTTTAATTTAAATTAGCAACATTATTGTTTTAAAATAATTCTGTTTTAGAATTTTATGATTTTAGGGTTGTTTGACATTTACACTAATTTTAAACTAAAATGTACATTTCTCATCATGTTTTTTTGTCTTTTCTGAAATTTTTTTTGTCTTTTCTGAAAAAGTCAACAAAAATTACTATTCAAACTTAAAAATCTCAACTTAACTCAAACTGAATTTGTACACCAAACAGGCCCTTAGTTTTTTGGGATTTAAGATATTCCTAGTTAGAATTTTAAAGTCATCAATGTTCAAAGTCATCCGAATTGGGTCCTATTCATCCACCCATGGTTATTGTTGTTACCCAACCGTGAAATGCGTCTTTAGTTATTTATTGTTTTTCTCTCTTTTTATTAAGAGTCCTTGCCATTTCGTTCCTTTAATTATTTAAATTTTTTTTATTTTCTTCTACACATTTTTAACCTTTTATATTATCCATTTAGAGAAAAACCACATGTGCATCCCCATCATCTTCATCCACTTCTCTTAACAATGTTAAAAAAAAAAAAAAAAAAAAAAAACTCAAATTATTTATCTTTCAAATTATTTTTCGTTTTAAATTCTCCTTAAAATATATTTAATCTTAGACACTTCCTTAACTTTTCTTTTAAAAAGTAAAAAAACTTGTCAGTCAATTAACTTCTCAAACCTTAAGAGAGAGAGAGAGAGAGAAAGAGAGAGAGACTATACCCGTCAAAAACAGCATTTCTGGGCACCCGCCAAAACAAGCGCGCCAAAATCTTGGTATCTCTTACTCCCCTTCCCCTTCTCTTTCCTACCATTTCTCTGATCGTCCGCCACAGGAAAAAAAAAAAAAAAAAAAAGGAAGGAAGAAAAAGGGAATCCCTGGAATGAAGGGTTTAAAATCTGCTGAAATTGAATTCTCAAGTCGGCAACCTTAGAAGCCGTCGCCAATTAAGACCATGGCCGTTGCACCCAAGCCCGCCTCTTACATTGCATCCACCCGTCGCCGGCCAATCGTGATCGTGGTCAGATATTTGCCCACCCCTGTAGAAGCAAATTTCAGTAAGTTCTGCAGATTTAAAAATTTCAGTGTGGTGTATTCATTGGATTTGTGCAAGAATATGTTTTTAAGATGTATATATATATATTGAAAGTTTCCGGATTAATCTCCTGTTCATTTTAATTTGCTTAGAGTTCTATGATTTCCTTCTTGTGAGGTGAAGAATTGTGTCTCATTCTTTATTGATGGGTATGCTTTGTTCTCTGTTTTGTTACAGGGTTGGTTTAACCGGTGTATTGTTTATGTTGTTTGTTGGCTTTGTGTCCTTTCCTTGAGAGGTTCTTTTCAGGCCAAAAAAAAAAAAAAAAAAAAAAGTCTTCTTCATGTCATTAAAATTTAGACGATATTAATGTGCACTAATCAAGTTTTCAATAGTTTCAAAGTGTATCTTTTACCATAGTATCATAACGGATATAGCTATCTCTTTTTTGGAAGAAACAAAAAAAAATGTAACCTCTTTGATCTAACGTATCTCAGAATGTATTGAATTCACTTAAAAAGTATTTGAATTTTCATGTCAATAACTCAAACTCATCCTTTGTGATCTTACGTTGGATCCTTTTGGATTCACTCAGTATTTGAAATCAATCAAACAGCTAGTTTCTAGTTTAATTTGTACTTGGGTTTGGAAACAGTACCCTATTAGCTATCTGACATGCTTATTAGCTATATGGGTAATATCTCATTTCAAACAGTCATATGAGAGGTCAATTTGTAGTTGGCTGGCCAAAATTTGACAATTTGCATCTTTTTCTTTTTTTCAACATCTTTTTCCACTCATAGTTTTACATATATTTTCCTGTATTAATCCCTATGTCTCTGTTTGATAATATCGAGTATTCCTTGCATAATTGTATACATTTGTGTAAATTGACATGTTATGCTTAACTTGCAGTACAGTTAATAGTTTAGTTTTTGTTTGAACTCTATGGGAAAGGAAATGAACTCTAACCATTTATATTCTGCTAGAAGCTTCAGTTTTGTGGTCTTTTGAACTATAATTTTCTCATGGAAATTAATGAAAACTTAGATTTTGATGCTCTAGCACGAGAATATGTTGTGTAGATTTATTTTTTGCTATTTTATTTTGCAATTTCATCAGTCCATACTATAATTGGACTTAGTTATGTTGTGCTCTGCTTATACATGTGTGTGTGTGTGTGTTGGTTGGATTCTCAATGGGTAACTAAAACAATATGTCGGTGGTGCCTTGCTAATATTACCTAATAAATGCAGCCCTCAGAAGCTGTATATTGTGAAACTTTGGTGGTTTAGTGGAAATTATCATATGGCTTCTTAAATGCACTGACGTTGTGGCATTGTTTTTTTATGTGTAACAGATTTGGCAAAACATGATATGGAAAAGTTGCAAATATAGTTTTAATTTTCTTCCATTTTTTGTTTTCTTTTGAAGAGAAACTACATGATTTTAAAATTTCAAGTTTATGATTTCATATCAATAGAAGAAAGATGAATCTCTTTTAGGAGATCTCTGGTCTTTTTTGAGAGCTGGGAGACTTGAGGAGGTATGTTTAACCTTTGTAGATCTGTAGGTTAAGTAAGCAAAGCTATAAAAGTCATTAAGCTATTGATTAGCTTACTCATATCTTGAGCTGTTCTTCTGATGCCTGCTAACATTTGGCAGCCATGGAAAGCTGTAACTTTGTGTCCATTTGGCGGGCCGGACCAATTCCCTTTTGTTGATGCTCTCCTAAAAAATTGGAAGGACAAAACTTTACAAGCCATTGGACTGGAAAATGGCATAGGTCACCTATGGCTTCTTTGGAGATGGTCTTCTTATTGTGCCTCAGAGGTAGAGTTCAAAAAATCCTGTCAGACAAATTTGTTCCTTCGTAGAACTAGTTTTTACATGTTCAACACTGAAATCTATTGCATGCATGCCCCTACATATAGTTAAAATGGACATGCATTTTTTCTGTAAAAGCTTCTCCAAACTACATATTTTACCTTTTATGCTGATTCTAAATATAATCTACGTCCTGATGCAGATTTCCTTTTTCTTAGGTTTGCATATATGCATTTTGCAGCAAGTTTCAAGTAACATACGCTTGGGAGTTTCAGGTATAAAAAAATCACGATAGATGCATTACTTTTTTTATATTTTAGAATAGGAAGAAATGAAACCAACATGTATAACTAGATCAAACCTAAACAACACATTGAAAAGCTCAATTGATTTTTTGGAAACAGTGTTAAATGATTTGAAGGATATCATGCATTTGCATCTATCAATATCATACCATAATGTTTGATAAGCGAGTTTGAAAGAAATTTATATATTTGCAATACCATAATTTTTAACAAGTGATTTATCTTGATTTTTTTACTTCCTCAACCATCTTTAAGAATACAAGACTGTTAAGATGAAAGTGGTGATTTTTTTTTCTTTTTCTTGAGTGGATTTAAGTTCTTAAGGCTATGCCTGCTACCATAAGTTGAGAAATTTTTTGTTTTGTTTCTTGTCAAATGTAAATCCTGAAGCTAAATAGGCGTAAAAAAAAGTCTACACATGTTTATAGGTATTTTTTTAAAGATTAATGGGCATTTTTATGTCATCTTGTTGCAATGAAACCGAATTTGATGAAATTTTTCTCTTCAATGTCGTAGAATAGTATTTTTTATGACATAGGATAGAAAAATGTTGTTGAAGAATCTTTTATGACATTTTAAAAAAAATGTCGTAAAATTTGTGTCGTTAAAAACACTTTTTTGTTGTGGTATAAAGAGCCCCAAATTATTAATCATTTATGAATTTATCTTTGGATTGATATGTAATTGTATTCAGCTCAATGCAGAGTGAATATCTCCCTTTATTTTACTTTGTCTTCATCTCTTCAACTCTTTGTAATTTTTTCTTCATTTTTTCCTTTATGAATTACTCCTCTTGATAAAAATAGCTTTTCATTTTTTCCTTTATGAATTACTCCTCTTGATAAAAATAGCTATTTGGTTGCATTTTTTATTTTTTTAAGGGGATTTATCATTCAAAATAAAACGGGAATATCCAAAAGGATGTTCGAGCTCGCCAAGGCCAAGGGTGCCGCTTAGCCAACACATCCCAAAGAGCTTCTTAAGTCTCTCCTTGAGGTGAGACAGAGATCATTGGCAAGAGCCTACGACAGTTAAAGCAGGTGTTTGGAAACGTATATGACATCTCTGTACTGGCCGTACTAGGCGTCCAGGAAAGTGGTATCAGAGCCATGGAGAAGTTGTATAGGTATATGGTATAGTATACATACTCTAAAAAGTATATCAATTCTTAGCATTATGGAAACCCCAAACACTGTCGAGCCTAACCTCACTACTCCTCCTACTTCTTCTTCCCTTCAGCTATACAATCTACCCCTGCTACTTTTTCTCTCCCTTCTCCTTCTATGAGAAAATCCTCAGCCTCTAAGCTAGATTATTTTTACGAGATAAACTATGTTCCAGACGAACAAAAAATTATCTCTGAAGATCTCCCTATCATAAACCCATATCATGCCTTTGTCAAACAATCAAATCCAATGCTCAGGACTATAAAACAATTCGTCCGGCCTACATCCAGAATGGTTAGAGAGTATGTGCAGTCCACAAAATTCAGTCAGTACAACCTTCCAGCCACCACACAAGAGCAGTTTGTCTCCCTGGAGATTCCTCCAGAATATCCAGCTCAGTGGCAGACGCAAGGTTTTACTCACCTTCATTTTGGTGCAGTAAGACTAGCCCTCACCTTTCATGGAAGAAAAGGACTTCCGGTTGCAGCCAGGATAGCCCTATTGGACTCCAGACACAGACGCTACAGAGACGCTGTCATCACCATAGTCCAGACTACACTCAACGCTGAAACCGTAATTTTTACGGTTTTTCCTAATTTTAATATGTCTCTGCAAGATCCAACACTGTTGTCAGCACTCAAAGTCCAAGTACAACTGACGGGAATTGACATGGACCCCAACTCCATCTCTTCCACTCTACACTATCAGATGGTGTACAGAATCCAGAACCATGCGATGGATCTTACACTCCCAGGCACTGCTGATGCCCTGATGATCAACACAGATTCTCAGAACGTCCCCATGGTCTTACAAATTCCAAGACAGATCTCTGTAGAAAACTACGAGAGATTATTCCAGACACATGGATTACCAACTATGAGAAGCTCCATCAATCTCATGTGGCAGTCCAGTCATCAGACGCGACGTTCACCACCCAGAAGGATGGATCAACCTTGATCACCTTCAACAAAGCCGAGAAGGCTCCCAGCAACTACTTCCCAACTCATTATATGATGCTCCCTGCACATGCAGGATACAACAAAGCTGATATTCTTTCTTTCAGCTCAAGTGGCAGCCCACAATTCGCATTCAAATCCCAAACAGGACACTGTTACTGGGATGTATGTTTCTGTCCAGCCTGCATCAATGATCACAGCAATGACGATCATCCTGATCGACCAAAAAAGCTAAGCTCGGGAAAGAAGTTAAAAAAGAGACACCAAGACGGAGATAAGCAAGTTGGCACTCTCGGACAACCCTCGGGGAAATTTGACTTTTTAGTCACATATTCTCCACCACCGAGAACAGACGGCCCAATAATTCCTACAGGATGGGAAGAAGACCCAGATGACCATCCAAGGAGTTCATCACCCCCATCTCCACTAGAAGTTCCTCCAGTACTTCCCTGTTATAAACAGGCCCAGAAGTATTTACGACGGACAGGTCAACAGCCTATCACTCCGATACAAATGACACCACCAATGGCTCTCCCACAAATCTGCATAATGTCTCCAGCCAACTACGAAGAGGATTTTCCTCCTCTCCAGCCAGCTACTACCAATGACGGTATAGAGACACGACAGCCAAAGGTGCTCAACTCTCGAACTGTTGAACCAGATGGGACAGTCAAAAGAGTCGCCCTAGCAGAAGCAGTACTCAACTGGCAATCTGAGAACCTTATAGCCCAGAATAAGGTCCTCCAGAAGATAAACCACAAGCTCTCACAGGTGGATTCAAAAATTGATCAGTCAAATATTGGACTGATTAAATCTCATACAATCTTAGAGAGACTCGAAAGCCAGATCCAGATGCTTCACAAAGAGCTAAGGAGTCCAGCTATGACTTCCTCTTTCTCAAGCAGATTGTTTGCAGAAAAGGAAGCTGAGATGAAATCTCTGCAGACCCAACTCACAGCACTCCAGAAGCAAGTTCACAGAGGATTTGCAGAACCCAGTGAAGTTCCATGGAGATTCACTGCCATCCCAAAGCAAGAACAGCCACTACCAGCGGTCCCTCAAAAAGAAGACCACATCAAAAGACTCATGAGACTTCTAGATGAAGACGATGCCCTGAGGAAAATAAAAGGCAAACAGAAAGAATTACCTTCCTCCTCTCAGATGATGGTACAGCCCCAGCCTCAAAGACAAAATCCTTTGACGGCCATGATCAAGAATCACTGTGCGGAAAACCTTCCACAAATACAGGTTCTTGACCCAAACACTTCTTCAGAAGAAGAAAGTGTTCCAGAAGACTCAGATTGGTCTTCAGATGTTTCCACGAGTTCTGAACCAGAAGCGGAACAAACATCTCCACAGCCAATCATGATGAACCAGCCACCGCCAGAACCAATGATGTCAGAAGTCCAAGATGAAACACCAGAGGTTACTCAACAACCTCGACAACCAGCTCAGACTTCGAAGACAACATCTAATGGCAAGGTCTAGCTGATAACTCTAGATGATATCCCTCTTTCACAATGGAGAGATAGATTCCAAGAGTTTAAAGCTTTCCTATTTCTCCAGGTTCAAAAGCCACACTCCCAGTCCAGAGAAATCTTGATGGATTTCGCCTCAAGATTTATTGGAATTCTCTAAGACTGGTGGGTAAGCCTAGGAGAATACAGGCAACTGATGTTTCTTCAAACAGAATCGATTGAAGCTGCTTTATTACAGCTTTATGCAGAATTTTGTGGACAAGAAACTCAGATTGTTGAAAAAGCCCGATCAGAATATTTCAAGATGCGATGCTGCTCGATGAACAAGAAAGATCTTGAAGTTCATTTCCAGAAGATGAGCAGAAGATTTTATCTGATTGGTGGAATCAATGATCCAAACCTGAAACATGCATTTATCTCCTCCATCCCAGAACCTTTAGGGGATGAGACCAGCAGACTCTTAGCTGCAGCCAACAAGCATATTGTAGATATCACCATTGGAGAAATCTGTCAATTCATACTCAGAGCCATCGACAAGATGTGTTCACAAAACAAGTTTCTTCAAGAATACATGAAGCAGATGAAACAATTTGACAAGATCTGCATCAACAAGGAACTGCTCACCAAATGCCCGAACAATCCTACACCAGGATGTTCCTGTTCTTCTTGTTCCTTCAAACCATCATCCAGAACCAGAAAGTTCAGAAAGAAGAAAGGTTTCAGACGAAACAAGTTCTTCTCTAAGAAAAAAGGATCATGCAAGTTCCTCAGAAAAAGAAGAAACTTCAGCAAAAGAAGATCAACCAAGTGCTTCATCTGTGGTAGTAAAAACCACTTCATGAAGAACTGTCCGAAAGCAAAAACATAGAAGATGATCACCCACATCAACAAGGAGACAGGGATCTCACTCTCTGATAATGAGATTGAATCCATATTCTCAGTAGATGACGAGATCAACGATCACACTCTCTGTGTTCTCCAACTCTCTGAATCTGATAGACAAACAGAATCAACATCCTCAGAATCAGAATCAGAATCAGACCCAGAACCAGACGGACAAGCTCTCCAGATGGACGCTATCAACATAGCCCAGATAACTCCAATGATGACCATGAAGGTTATAACTTCAAAGTATGCAAACCCTATTCGGGTTGCTGCTCTCTTTGACACAGGTGCATCATTTTCCATCATGAACCCAGACATCCTCCCTCCAGCATATTGGAAAAAGAAGAAACAATTCTTCAATGCTGCAAACGGAGAAGTCTTCTGTACAGAACTTATTAGCAAGCCTATCAAGCATGAGTTCTTTCCAGGATGCTCATTGATTCACAAGATAATTGGATCAAAGTTACCTGGTAAAGACCTTATCATTGGATTTGATCTGTATACGAAGAAACCAGGATTAAAAATCCTCCTCAATGGTCTGGCATATAAGCAGTATTTTACTGCTTGGGAATCTATCACAAACTACTTCCATCTGCACAATGATCCTTACCAGGAAATCAAACAGAGGCTGATACAGTATTCCTGTGCCACAACACACTCAGAATTCCTGCAGAAGTGTGACAACCCTCTGTGGAAAAATGAAGATTTCTTCATTTCCCTGCCATTCAAGAAGAATTAAGACATCAATCATACCAAAACAAGTCATCCAGGATTGAATCCAGAACACCAGAAAATGACAGCAGATGAATGTGCAGAACTTCAACAGCAAGGACTGATCGAGCCAACAGACTCGCCATGGGCGTGTCATGCATTCTACGTTAACAAACGATCAGAGTAGATTCGAGGTAAACAGAGACTGGTAATCAACTACCAGCCCCTTAATTATTTCCTCGCTGATGATAAATTTTCATTGCCCAATAAACAGACACTGTTCTCAAGTCTTTCACAAGCAAAAATATTTTCAAAATTTGACTTGAAAGCAGGCTTTTGGTAATTGGGAATTAAACCCAGTGACCGGCCCAAAACAGCTTTCTCCATTCCAAACCGCCACTTCCAGTGGACTATTATGCCTTTCGGTTTAAAAACAGCCCCATCACTGTTTCAGAAAGCTATGACCAGGATCTATGGCCCAATCCTAAACCAGGCACTCATCTACATTGATGACATTCTCCTGTTCTCACCAACCCAGGAAGCCCATTTGCACCTTCTGGCCCAATTCGAAACACTCACCAAAGCCCATGGTGTAATGCTTTCCGAAAAAAAGATCTTACTTGGACAAGCCCATATAGAATTCTTGGGAATGAAATTATTCAACGGACAATATGAGGCCCAGCCCCATATAGCCCATGAATTAATTAAATTTCCAGACCAACTCACAAAAGTCCAGGTACAACAGTTTCTCGGGATAGTCAATTATCTCAGAGACTTTGTTCCACAAATTTCCCAATACACGGCCCCTCTTGAACAAATGCTCAGAAAGGACCCTCCACCATGGTCCTCCTCTCACACAGAAGCCGTGCAAAAGCTGAAAAAGAAGCTCCAGGAATTGCCTCCACTAAAGATTCCCTCTACAGGGAAAATGATACTTCAGACAGACGCAAGCCACAAACATTGGGGAGCAGTTCTTTATGAACAAGATGAACATGAGAAAAGAAGAATATGTGGATACAAAAGTGGCACGTTCAAAGACTCTCAGCTCCATCATCACTCTACCTTCAAAGAGCTCCTAGCTATAAAGCAAGGAATCATGAAGTTTGAGTTCCATCTGATTGGACACCACTTCTTGGTCGAGACAGACTTTACCGCATCAAAAGGTATGCTGAAATTCAAACCTAACAAAGCGGTAAATGCGCAGCTCCTCAGATTAGCTGCATGGTTCTCCTAATATTCCTTTGATATTTCTTATATTAAAGGAAAAGACAATGTCATCCCTGATTTCCTCTCCAGGCCAACTATAAATATCATTTCGGCCAAACAGAGACCCATCCCTCTCATCTTCACCATAACCAAGATGGCCTCATCATCTCCAAGCCTTATAGCTATTTTTCCTCCGACTTTCCCAAAAGATGCTACAAGAATCACCCTCTCACAAAATCCAGAGAAAAAAGCCATTGAAAGAGCCATGTACATCCAAAAAACCCTTATCAGACTCTATGGAGAACAAATGGTCCATGACCTCCACTTCCATCCAATATATCCTTTTACTAGGATATTCCCCCTCCGAGAAGCTTGGTATATGCCAAAACCATTGATCCACTTTTTCTGGTATCTAACCAACTTCTTCACCATCGCCATAGAAGTCCACACTGTCCCGTTGGAAGCTTCTATTAGAAGTTTCAGATACCATCCAGACTCTACTGGCCCATACAAATCCCAGATGAACCTTATGTCATGGTTCGCTCCACTCAGTATCTGGGAACAACACCTTTCCCAAGCATGGGAACAATTCAAGTCACCATACAAACATCTGGAAGAAACTCCTGCACAAGCCATTGACCAGTGCTACTCCATCTTCTTCCTTAGTCTTAACTGCAAAAAGATAGGTGACAAAACAGGCTTCGCTCCACACATTGAACACTACGGATCCCACAACTACCCTCTCTCTCTTGGTAGTCCGTATCTCAGGAAAATAGAGAAGGCTCTCTTCATAAAAAACCAGGTCATCCCTGATGACATCTGGCCCAAACCAGAAGAAGACGCCCCATGGGATCACCTTCCAGCAGAATATACCCAAAAGATAAAGAAGATTCTTGATGACGTCAACAATCCACAAGTCTCTGCAGAATCATCTTCATCAACCACAGCCATGGAAGGCTCTCAATCCATCATGTGTTCTCAACCCATCAGATTTCAATCTGAAGGACCCTCCTATGAGGAAGAATTCAAGTTCAGCTCATTTGCAGATAATCCATATGAATTCTCCCAACAACCATGGGAAGATACTGTTAACACCAACACAAAGGACCTAGCAAGACTAGGAATTTTCGACACACCACCTGAGTTCACTCAGAGCTGCAAGATCCAATATGATTTCACTTCCCCAAAAACTCATACTGTTCCTCCTCCGGAGTTACACACTGCTCCAAAACCAGATACACAACAACTTTGGTTCACTGACAAAGACTGGGAAGATCCAGAAATTAGAAAAGAAGTTCTCAGAATCATTGATGAGATAGAAACCCTAGATGCAGCAGAACGAAGAGCGAAGAAAGAACAAGAAAGACAGACCAGACGACGTCACACCTGACGTCAGACATATCCAAACGTCACCCATGACGAATACAAACCATTGACGTAAGCCCTTACGTCAGCAAGAACTTCAGAATCCACCAAGCCAGCTAAGCCCTTACGTCAGCAAGCACTTCAGAATCCACCAAGCCAGCTGACCAGCCCACTAGCTTAAAGTATTTTGTAATTTAGTGTCGGCAAATGCTTTAATAATTTTGGTTTGTCGGCCACATGTCCTTTGGCCCTTTTTCTTTTTTGGCCAGATAACTTTGTCGGCCATTTTCTTTATCTTTGTCGGCCACCTGTTAGGTCGAATAATTAAAGTTTGTAAACTTAGTTTGAAGTCCGGATTTTCAAATCCGGGGTACTCCTCTCCCCCCTCGCCTATATAAGAGGCGCTCCCTTCTTCAATAAGGGAGAGAGTCGATTGTAAAATATTTTTCTCTTGAATAACATTTTCCAATTACGTCTAGCTAATTCTTCTTCTGATATACTTTAGGAGTCCCTGTATATATATACTATAGTCTATACAATGATCCGTGCTTTTATGCTGATAAAGTATATAGGCTGGAATACCATGAGAACACAGCGGTATCCGCGATAGTTCATGGTTGAACAACGCCACGTACTAAATCAGTCGTCACACTAGTATAGTTAGTATAGAGATGTCCCTTGAGATTTACTGCTAACTCTCGTTTCTTGTCAAAGTTAGCTCTCTCATTAATAGGAAGATTTGAAAGCTCCAAAAGGATGTTCGAGCTCGCCAAGGCCAAGGGTGCCGCTTAGAGCCAACACATCCTAAAGAGCTTCTTAAGTCTCTCCTTGAGGTGAGACAGAGATCATTGGCAAGAGCCTACGACAGTCTAGGCGTCCAGGAAAGAATAAGGTCCTCCAGATTGCCAGTTGAGTACTGCTTCTGCTGGGGCGACTCTTTTGACTGTCTCATCTGGTTCAACAGTTCGAGAGTTAAGCACCTTTGGCTGTCGTGTCTCTATACCGTCATATATCACTTTCCTGGACGCCTAGTACGGCCAGTACAGAGATGTCATATACGTTTCCAAACACATGCTCCTGGACGCCTAGTATGGCCAGTACAGAGATGTCATATACATTTCCAAACACCTGCTTTAACTGTCGTAGGCTCTTGCCAATGATCTCTGTCTCACCTCAAGGAGAGACTTAAGAAGCTCTTTGGGATGTGTTGGCTCTAAGCGGCACCATTGGCCTTGGCGAGCTCGAACATCCTTTTGGAGCTTTCAAATCTTCCTATTAATGAGAGAGCTAACTTTGACAAGAAAGGAGAGTTAGCAGTAAATCTCAAAGGACATCTCTATACTAACTATACTAGTGTGATGACTGATTTAGTACGTGGCGTTGTTCAACCATGAACTATTACGGATACCGCTGTGTTCTCATGGTATTCCAGCCTATATACTTTATCAGCATAAAAGCACGGATCATTGTATAGACTATAGTATATATATACAGGGACTCCTAAAGTATATCAGAAGAAAAATTAGCTAGACATAATTGGAAAATATTATTCAAGAGAAAAATATTTTACAATCGACTCTCTCCCTTATTGAAGAAGGGAGCGCCTCTTATATAGGCGAGGGGGGAGAGGAGTACCCTGGATTTGAAAATCCGGACTTCAAACTATGTTTACAAACTTTAATTATTCGACCTAACAGGTGGCCGACAAAGATAAAGAAAATGGCCGACAAAGTTATTTGGCCAAAAAAGAAAAAGGGCCAAAGGACATGTGACCGACAAACCAAAATTATTAAAGCATTTGCCGACACTAAATTACAAAATACTTTAAGCTAGTGGGCTGGACAGCTGGCTTGGTGGATTCTGAAGTGTTTGCTGACGTAAGGGCTTAGCTGGCTTGGTGGATTCTGAAGTGCTTGCTGACGTAAGGGCTTACGTCAGTGGTTTGTATTCGTCATGGGTGACGTTTGGATATGTCTGATGTTAGGTGTGACGTCGTCTGGTCTGTCTTTCTTGTTCTTTCTTCGTTCTTCGTTCTGCTGCATCTAGGGTTTCTATCTCATCAATGATTCTGAGAACTTCTTCCCTAATTTCTGGATCTTCCCAGTCTTCGTCAGTGAACCAGAGTTGTTGTGTATCTGGTTTTGGAGCAGTGTGTAACTCCGGAGGAGGAACAGTATGAGTTTTTGGGGAAGTGAAATCATATTGGATCTTGCAGCTCTGAGTGAACTCAGGTGGTGTGTCGAAAATCCTAGTATTGCTAGGTCCTTTGTGTTGGTGTTAACAGTATCTTCCCATGATTGTTGGGAGAATTCATATGGATTATCTACAAAGGAGCTAAACTTGAATTCTTCCTCATAGGAGGGTCCTTCAGATTGAAATCTGATGGGTTGAGAACACATGATGGATTGAGAGCCTTCCATGACTGTGGTTGATGAAGATGATTCTGCAGAGACTTGTGGATTGTTGACGTCATCAAGAATCTTCTTTATAATTTGGGTATATTCTGCTGGAAGGTGATCCCATGGGGCGTCTTCTTCTGGTTTGGGCCAGATGTCATCAGGGATGACCTGGTTTTTGATGAAGAGAGCCTTCTCTATTTTCCTGAGATACGGACTACCAAGAGAGATAGGGTAGTTGTGGGATCCGTAGTGTTCAATGTGTGGAGCGAAGCCTGTTTTGTCACCTATCTTTTTGCAGTTAAGACTGAGGAAGAAGATGGAGTAGCACTGGTCAATGGCTTGTGCAGGAGTTTCTTCCAGATGTTTGTATGGTGACTTGAATTGTTCCCATGCTTGGGAAAGGTGTTGTTCCCAGATACTGAGTGGAGCGAACCATGACAGAAGGTTCATCTGGGATTTGTATGGACCAGTAGAGTCTGGATGGTATCTGAAACTTCTAATAGAAGCTTCCAGCGGGACAGTGTGGACTTCTATGGCGATGGTGAGGAAGCTAGTTAGATACCAGAAAAAGTGGGTCAATGGTTATGGCATATATCAAGCTTCTCGAAGGGGGAATATCCTAGCGAAAGGATATATTGGATGGAAGTGGAGGTCATGGACCATTTGTTCTCCATAGAGTCTGATATGGGTTTTTTGGATGTAGATGACTCTTTCAATGGCTTTTTTCCCTGGATTTTGTGAGAGGGTGATTCTTGTAGCATCTTTTGGGAAAGTCGGAGGAAAAATAGCTACAAGGTTTGGAGATGATGAGGATGATGAGGCCATCTTGGTTATGGTGAAGATGAGAGGGATGGGTCTCTGTTTGGCCGAAATGATATTTATAGTTGGCCTGGAGAGGAAGTCAGGGATGACATTGTCTTTTCCTTTAATATAAGAAATATCAAAGGAATATTAGGAGAACCATGCAGCTAATCTGAAGAGCTGCGCATTTACCGCTTTGTTAGGTTTGAATTTCAGCATACCTTTTGATGCGGCAAAGTCTGTCTCGACCAAAAAGTGGTGTCCAATCAGATGGAACTCAAACTTCATGATTCCTTGCTTTATAGCTAGGAGCTATTTGAAGGTAGAGTGATGATGGAGCTGAGAGTCTTTGAACGTGCCACTTTTGTATCCACATATTCTTCTTTTCCCATGTTCATCTTGTTCATAAAGAACTGCTCCCCAATGTTTGTGGCTTGCGTCTGTCTGAAGTATCATTTTCCCTGTAGAGGGAATCTTTAGTGGAGGTAAGTCCTGGAGCTTCTTTTTCAGCTTTTGCACGGCTTCTGTGTGAGAGGAGGACCATGGTGGAGGGTCCTTTCTGAGCATTTGTTCAAGAGGGGCCGTGTATTGGGAAATTTGTGGAACAAAGTCTCTGAGATAATTGACTATCCCGAGAAACTGTTGTACCTGGACTTTTGTGAGTTGGTCTGGAAATTTAATTAATTCATGGGCTATATGGGGCTGGGCCTCATATTGTCCGTTGAATAATTTCATTCCCAAGAATTCTATATGGGCTTGTCCAAGTGAGATCTTTTTTTCGGAAAGCATTACACCATGGGCTTTGGTGAGTGTTTCGAATTGGGCCAGAAGGTGCAAATGGGCTTCCTGGGTTGGTGAGAACAGGAGAATGTCATCAATGTAGATGAGTGCCTGGTTTAGGATTGAGCCATAGATCCTGGTCATAGCTTTCTGAAACAGTGATGGGGCTGTTTTTAAACCGAAAGGCATAACAGTCCACTGGAAGTGGCGGTTTGGAATGGAGAAAGCTGTTTTGGGCCGGTCACTGGGTTTAATTCCCAATTACCAAAAGCCTGCTTTCAAGTCAAATTTTGAAAATATTTTTGCTTGTGAAAGACTTGAGAACAATGTCTGTTTATTGGGCAATGAAAATTTATCATCAGCGAGGAAATAATTAAGGGGCTGGTAGTTGATTACCAGTCTCTGTTTACCTCGAATCTGCTCTGATCGTTTGTTAACGTAGAATGCATGACACGCCCATGACGAGTCTGTTGGCTCGATCAGTCCTTGCTGTTGAAGTTCTGCACATTCATCTGCTGTCATTTTCTGGTGTTCTGGATTCAATCCTGGATGACTTGTTTTGGTATGATTGATGTCTTAATTCTTCTTGAATGGCAGGGAAATGAAGAAATCTTCATTTTTCCACAGAGGGTTGTCACACTTCTGCAGGAATTCTGAGTGTGTTGTGGCACAGGAATACTGTATCAGCCTCTGTTTGATTTCCTGGTAAGGATCATTGTGCAGATGGAAGTAGTTTGGGATAGATTCCCAAGCAGTAAAATACTGCTTATATGCCAGACCATTGGGGAGGATTTTTAATCCTGGTTTCTTCGTATACAGATCAAATCCAATGATAAGGTCTTTACCAGGTAACTTTGATCCAATTATCTTGTGAATCAATGAGCATCCTGGAAAGAACTCATGCTTGATAGGCTTGCTAATAAGTTCTGTACAGAAGACTTCTCCGTTTGCAGCATTGAAGAATTGTTTCTTCTTTTTCCAATATGCTGGAGGGAGGATGTCTGGGTTCATGATGGAAAATGATGCACCTGTGTCAAAGAGAGCAGCAACCCGAATAGGGTTTGCATACTTTGAAGTTATAACCTTCATGGTCATCATTGGAGTTATCTGGGCTATGTTGATAGCGTCCATCTGGAGAGCTTGTCCGTCTGGTTCTGGGTCTGATTCTGATTCTGATTCTGAGGATGTTGATTCTGTTTGTCTATCAGATTCAGAGAGTTGGAGAACACAGAGAGTGTGATCGTTGATCTCGTCATCTACTGAGAATATGGATTCAATCTCATTATCAGAGAGTGAGATCCCTGTCTCCTTGTTGATGTGGGTGATCATCTTCTGTGTTTTTGCTTTCGGACAGTTCTTCATGAAGTGATTTTTACTACCACAGATGAAGCACTTGGTTGATCTTCTTTTGCTGAAGTTTTTTCTTTTTCTGAGGAACTTCCATGATCCTTTTTTCTTAGAGAAGAACTTGTTCGTCTGAACTTTCTGGTTCTGGATGATGGTTTGGAGGAACAAGAAGAACAGGAACATCCTGGTGTAGGATTGTTCGGGCATTTGGTGAGCAGTTCCTTGTTGATGCAGATCTTGTCAAATTGTTTCATCTGCTTCATGTATTCTTGAAGGAACTTGTTTTGTGAACACATCTTGTCGATGGCTCTGAGTATGAATTGACAGATTTCTCCAAGGGTGATATCTGCAATATGCTTGTTGGCTGCAGATAAGAGTCTGCTGGTCTCATCCCCTAAAGTTTCTGGGATGGAGGAGATAAATGCCTGTTTCAGGTTTGGATCATTGATTCCACCAATCAGATAAAATCTTCTGCTCATCTTCTGGAAATGAACTTCAAGATCTTTCTTGTTCATCGAGCAGCATCGCATCTTGAAATATTCTGATCGGACTCTTTCAACGATCTGAGTTTCTTGTCCACAGAATTCTGCATAAAGCTGTGATAAAGCAGCTTCAATCGATTCTGTTTGAAGAAACATCAGTTGCCTGTATTCTCCTAGGCTTACCCACCAGTCATAGAGAATTCCAGTAAATCTTGAGGCGAAATCCAACAAGATTTCTCTGGGCTGGGAGTGTGACTTTTGAATCTGGAGAAATAGGAACGCTTTAAACTCTTGGAATCTATCTCTCCATTGTGAAGAAGGGATATCATCTAGAGTTATCAGCTGGACCTTGCCATTAGATGTTGTCTTCGAAGTCTGAGCTAGTTGTCGAGGTTGTTGAGTAACCTCTGGTGTTTCATCTTGGACTTCTGACATCATTGGTTCTGGCGGTGGTTGGTTCATCATGATTGGCTGTGGAGATGTTTGTTCCGCTTCTGGTTCAGAACTCGTGGAAACATCTGAAGACCAATCTGAATCTTCTGGAATACTTTCTTCTTCTGAAGAAGTGTTTGGGTCAAGAACCTGTATTTGTGGAAGGTTTTCCGCACAGTGATTCTTGATCATGGCCGTCAAAGGATTTTGTCTTTGAGGCTGGGGCTGTACCATCATCTGAGAGGAGGAAGGCAATTCTTTCTGTTTGCCTTTTATTTTCCTCAGGGCATCGTCTTCATCTAGAAGCCTCATAAGTCTTTTGATGTGGTCTTTTTTTTGAGGGACCGCTGGTAGTGGCTGTTCTTGCTTTGGGATGGCAGTGAATCTCCATGGAACTTCACTGGGTTCTGCAAATCCTCTGTGAGCTTGCTTCTGGAGTGCTGTGAGTTGGGTCTGCAGAGATTTCATCTCAGCTTCCTTTTCTGCAAACAATCTGCTTGAGAAAGAGGAAGTCATAGCTAGACTCCTTAGCTCTTTGTGAAGCATCTGGATCTGGCTTTCGAGTCTCTCTAAGATTGTCTGAGATTTAATCAGTCCAATATTTGACTGATCAATTTTTGAATCCACCTGTGAGAGCTTGTGGTTTATCTTCTGGAGGACCTTATTCTGGGCTATAAGGTTCTCAGATTGCCAGTTGAGTACTGCTTCTGCTGGGGCGACTCTTTTGACTGTCCTATCTGGTTCAGAGAGTTGAGCACCTTTGGCTGTCGTGTCTCTATACCGTCATTGGTAGTAGCTGGCTGGAGATGAGGAAAATCCTCTTCGTAGTTGGCTGGAGACATCATGCAGATTTGTGGAAGAGCCATTGATGGTGTCATTTGTATCGGAGTGATAGGCTGTTGACCTATCCGTCGTAAATACTTCTGGGCCTGTTTATAACAGGGAAGTACTGGAGGAACTTCTGGTGGATATGGGGGCGATGAACTCCTTGGAAGTCTTCTTCCTATCCTGTAGGAATTATTGGGCCGTCTGTTCTCGGTGGTGGAGAATATGTGACTAAAAAGTCAAATTTCCCCGAGGGTTGTCCGAGAGTGCCAACTTGCTTATCTCCGTCTTGGTATCTCTTTTTTAACTTCTTTCCCGAGCTTAGCTTTTTTGGTCGATCAGGATGATCGTCATTGCTGTGATCATTGATGCAGGCTGGGCAGAAACATACATCCCAGTAGCAGTGTCCTGTTTGGGATTTGAATGCGAATTGTGGACTGCCACTTGAGCTGAAAGCAAGAATATCAGCTTTGTTGTATCCTGCATGTGCATGGAGCATCATATATTGAGTTGGAAAGTAGTTGTTGGGAGCCTTCTCGGCTTTGTTGAAGGTGATCAAGGTTGATCCATCATTCTGGGTGGTGAACGTCGCGTCTGATGACTGGACTGCCACATGAGATTGATGGAGCTTCTCATAGTTGGTAATCCATAGTGTCTGGAATAATCTCTCGTAGTTTTCTACAGATATCTGTCTTGGAATTTGTGAGACCATGGGGACGTTCTGAGAATCTGTGTTGATCATCAGGGCATCAGCAGTGCCTGGGAGTGTAAGATCCATCGCATGGTTCTGGATTCTGTACACCATCTGATAGTGTAGAGTGGAAGAGATGGAGTTGGGGTCCATGTCAATTCCCGTCAGTTGTACTTGGACTTTGAGTGCTGACAACAGTGTTGGATCCTGCAGAGACATATTAAAATTAGGAAAAACCGTAAAAATTACGGTTCCAGCGTTGAGTGTAGTCTGGACTATGGTGATGACAGCGTCTCTGTAGCGTCTGTGTCTGGAGTCCAATAGGGCTATCCTGGCTGCAACCGGAAGTCCTTTTCTTCCATGAAAGGTGAGGGCTAGTCTTACTGCACCAAAATGAAGGTGAGTAAAACCTTGCGTCTGCCACTGAGCTGGATATTCTGGAGGAATCTCCAGGGAGACAAACTGCTCTTGTGTGGTGGCTGGAAGGTTGTACTGACTGAATTTTGTGGACTGCACATACTCTCTGACCATTCTGGATGTAGGCCGGACGAGTTGTTTTATAGTCCTGAGCATTGGATTTGATTGTTTGACAAAGGCATGATATGGGTTTATGATAGGGAGATCTTCAGAGATAATTTTTTGTTCATCTGGAACATAGTTTATCTCGTAAAGATAATCTAGCTTAGAGGCTGAGGATTTTCTCATAAAAGGAGAAGGAAGAGAAAAAGTAGCAGGGGTAGATTGTATAGCTGAAGAGGAAGAAGAAGTAGGAGGAGTAGTGAGGTTAGGCTCGACAGTGTTTGGGGTTTCCATAATGCTAAGAATTGATATACTTTTTAGAGTATGTATACTATACCATATACCTATACAACTTCTCCATGGCTCTGATACCACTTTCCTGGACGCCTAGTACGGCCAGTACAGAGATGTCATATACGTTTCCAAACACCTGCTTTAACTGTCGTAGGCTCTTGCCAATGATCTCTGTCTCATCTAATAAAGTTAAGTGAGGATGATGACATAAGCCGAAACTTAGTGCGGGAAAATTCCTCGAATTTCTTTGCATTCCTATAATGAAGAATGTATAAAGCTCTTTTAAAAAAAAAAAAAATCTACAATTGATGGAATAATCTGATCTATCGAGAGACAGTCACTCGCAGCACAAAGACTGCAACAAACTTCGCTTAGCCATAATACTAACGGAGCCAACAGATAGACACCATCGGAGAACAGTTCGAGAGGAACGCACACACAAATTTTGGTTGCATTTATTAATTTCCTCATTTTACTGAGAAAAAAAAAATGGATAGTGGAATCCCCCTCCCTACAGCGTGCTGTAAAGATAACCGTACTTGTGACTAATTACACTAGACTGCCCCAGGGAGAGGTCTTCTTTACAAACACTTTCACGCCACAACTGTACTTTATTATAAAGCACTTAATTTTTTTTTAATCAGATTACTTTCTTGTGGGTTAGGTTCTGCACAAACAGAGAAGGTGGATCCATAATGGGGAGGGAGAGCCATAAAATAACAAGTCCCAAAACACATTAATCATGAACAATTTATCTTAGGCTTGATGTGTAATCTTATAGGGTATTACAGCTCAAGATTTATCACACGCCTAAAGAGAAAAAGAAATACAGAACAATTACGAGTAATAATAACATAGTCTTGTTCCTGAAATCCTGGATGGCCAATCTTATTGAACAAAAAAACAAATGGAAACTGACTCGAGTTTTTGACGCATGCACTAACAGGCACATATGGCTTCCACTCTTGCCGTTTAGCTAGTCTTCATACGCTGTGCTGTAAAACCTTTTAATGGTGCTGGCGTTGAGAATTCCCAATATAACCTCGTTTTTGGTACACCTTGGGGTCTTAAATTGGCCAAACGTAACCCCATTTCCTATGAAATAGTCCAAGATTTTCTTAAAAGTCCCTGGCTCCACTACTCTTAGCTCTAAAGGTCCAACGAAATTGCGTTTTCTGTGGGCAACGTAGGCTATTTCTATGAAGGAGCCATCCATTTCTGTGCAACAATCCTGCAGAACTCTCTCATCCACTTCTCCTTTGATCTCCCAGTAGATTACGTAGTGGCCGGGTTCTGTATCCATGTTAGCATGGCTTGTGAAGTCTACCAGTTCAGCTTTGGTGGCCTCGCTGACTAACAGCTTTGAGCCTCTCTCCACCACTATCTGAAGGTCTTTTTCTGTGGTCTTGTCAAAGGCTACACTTAGTAGTAGCTTTTTCCGGCATATGAAGTTCAGTTTTGGTGTCCCATTGTGGAAACCAACCACTTCCACTACATCCCCAAGTCTGTACCTGTAAAGTCCTGTAACATAGATATTTTTGGATCATAACCAAATTTGTTATAGCATTAACATGTAGTACTTAACTGACAAGACACGGAGATTAAAAGTCATCGGCGTCATGAAAAATAAAATAAGATAGACAAAGAGGACTGATACACTTGTTGATTCAAAGTTATTCATAATCACAAAATAATATATCGACGAGGATGAAGAGAGAGTTGTGTTTTAATTCTTTTATTTCTAATTAAACATTAATACTTCATAAATAATCACATATGTACCAGTGAATGTGGTAAGGACAATCTCATATTCTTGTCCAATCTTGACTTGGGAGAGTGGGACTGGCTCGTCTTCTATGAAGTCGTCGGTCATTGAAATGCTATTTTGCTTCTCTTTATGAAGTGGTATGAATTCAAAGTAAGAAAAAGTGGGAACTACTGCGTAAGTTACATGTTCCGGAGGAGAACAAGGATCAACGTTGAACCCGATAAGACTCTCTGACGATGCATAGACAGTACCGACAATGGGCAAATCCATTGCATAGTGCCTCAGTTTTTTCAAGTATGGTTGCATAGATCCTGAGGTTACACAACAAACGTACTTGGCATTTGGCCAGAGCTCCGGAATCAGGCCAGACCAATTCAAATTCTCTAATTCCTTGCATTTTACTTCAATTTTCGAAGCCAAACTTGGGTTAGGAGAAATGATATCTAGGACCGCCTTTTGCAGCTTCGGACAATTGATTCTCGTACTCAAAGTTCCTTCTCTGATATCGCTGCACAACTCTTTCCAGATCTCTTCGAAAGCGGTAAAAGCTCCGAGTACAACATGGGCAAAAATGGAAGTGATGAACTCTACTTGGTCAGAGAAGAAGAGGCCGAGTAGGAGATGACAATATGTTGCTTGTTTATAGTCTCCACTGGTGATGACTTCCTGTGGGCTGCAGGAGAATAATTTTGCCGCCATTTTATGCCTGATCATCTCTGGACTCGTATAGTAGTTGGTTGAGACTGATCCTACCATTAGTCCACCTTTAGTTTCGAACTTTTTAGTGTTGCAGTATGTAAATTCAAGGAATCTCCCTCCTTCCTTTGTTGGATAAGCCCTACAAACAAAGGTGTGGGGAAATAAAAATTTAATTTCAACCCATAATTTGACCAATTATATCTCTTGACTAAATTGACAGATGAAAATTAACTACTGTTTGTTCCGCATGTCCATTGTCGGAGAGGAAGAAAAATAACAAAAGTGTATTTTTCCCTAACTTTTTCTATCATTCTCCTCATTTTGAAAAAAGAAAACTATCTCATTATCAAACTTACTTTGTACAGTACCTTTTTGGACTCCTTTGAATTTTTTAAAAAAATATTAACCCAATGCACTATTCTCAACACTATTTTTTCTCATTCTAAATAACTTTTTGTTTTTAAGAAGGAAATTTTTTTTACGCTTTCAAACGTCATATCATTTTCAAAATGAAATGACTTTCTCATTTCAAATAAGAAAATTTTTCTTTTTGAACATACGATCTAAACAAGGCATAGGAGAGACAAAGGAGAAGTTGAACCTTAATCTATAAGCTGCTGCCAACCTAGAAATTTGAGGAAAGTTCTGAGCGAAGTGCTGAGTAAAAGGAATGTATTTGTGTCTTCCTTCTGTGGTGCCAGAGCTATGATGGACACATGGCGGCAAATAACATGTAGTCAGACCCATCAAACATGGTCGGAAGAATTGAAAGTCTTTTCACAACAAGAGAAAATGATAGCGAAATATTACGGTACCAAAATTATGTTTGGTGATCTATAATTCGAAAGTGTTAATTTAACTGGGTCAGTTTTCACTA
Source organism: Ficus carica (assembly GCA_009761775.1). Classification (NCBI taxonomy): domain Eukaryota; kingdom Viridiplantae; phylum Streptophyta; class Magnoliopsida; order Rosales; family Moraceae; genus Ficus; species Ficus carica. Next base: position 9,793,147 of record CM019743.1, on the reverse strand, counting down.
TTCATATATAGTTTCAACTAACTTAAGAATTCAATATTTAAAAGTTCATAACTTTGTTATTTCAAGTTTAAATTAGATGATTTTTTTTTATTACATAAAATTTAAAGACAAACAAAACATGATCCATAGTGATATTTTTTTTTCCCAAACACATTTTAAGTTTTTATAATTTTTAACTCCAATCAGCCAAATACATAATTTTAAAACTCAACTCAAGTCCAATTAAATTAACTCGAATTCTCCAACTCAAACGCACCAATCAAACGCATGCTAACTTGACCTTTATATTAATTTATTTAGAATACTTAATCTAGAATACTAACAGATTTTCAACCTGCAAAATTTGTGTTTTCAAAGGTGGAGTGAGAGAGCTCATATCTTGCAGTTAGAGAGGGGAGAGGAGAGACAAGAGGAACAAATTAAGGGTTAAAGTCTCTCTTTAAGCTCTAAAAATCTAATCATTCAAATCAATGCAAGATTAAAAATACCATTTTAACAAAAGAATAGAAAAAAAAAAAAAAAAAAAAAAAGCAGTTATAAAGAGGACAATATTTTAGTCGAATTAGTTAAATAATTATTCATCTATATTAATCAGCTTTATTCTCAATATGAATTAGTTACATAATGAATTGATCATAACAAGTAACAAATAAAATGATGTTTCCTAACCATGAATTCCTAACCACTATTCATGGTTTATGTAATTTTTTCTCCTTCTTTTTTTTTTTTTACCCTTTGCCCGATCTCCTCTCCTCTCTCTCTCTCTCTCTCTCTCTCTTTTAATAAACTATATGTCGTCAGAAATACTAGCTGCTCCAAATTATGATGTTGATTGATATCACTAACAAGTCATGTAAATCTCTAAAATAAAAAAATGGTACAACGAATTTGAGAGCTCCAAATACTACTAAGGACTAGCCAGATGACTTGGAGGTATATATATATATATATATATATATGAATGTATATATGCACAATTGGTGGTGTGGTCAAGTGGAAGTGCAAGAAAAGGAATTTTAAGTACGTGATCACCTGATAGAGAAAGCAGTGATAGGTTGCTGAGTGAGTAAAGGGCTGGTATCCCCATCAGCAATTCTCTGTATGAATGGTTCAAAATCTGCGTATGTTGAAAGTGTCATCAAATTTTTGTAAAGTTTCTCTAAAGCAGAATCCTCCAACTCCTGGATTTTGATGTCTCCTAACCATCTTTTCAGATACTCAGTGTTGTGATTTAGCTCAAGTATGCGACGGAGCGTCTGAGTCTGGACCAAACCGGCGTTCTCCGTCACTCTCTCGAACCAGCTAATGATGTCGTTTCGATCGTCATAATCAAAGTTCACGTTGCTATGCTGGCAATTTTTCTCGGCTGATTCCATTAGAGCAAATTTTTGGTGCTGCAGAGGAGTGTTAGAAACTTGGTGCCGAATTAACCAAACGTCTGACGTTTTGTACCAAGTGGATGGTCATCATGTTACATCAATTGAGCTTCTACCTTCTACAATTTTTTTTTTTAACCAACGACTCAACATTTATGAGCCACATGAAAGAATATTTTTTGATTAATTGATTAATGATTATGTATGGGCATGACTCAGACTTGCGCATGTATAACACTATATATATATATATATATATATATAGGTTTACTCTCGTGTTCGGTACCTCATTTTTGTCGGACACGAATGACACTTGTATTGGTTAGTTTCTTAAGTTTACCAAGTAGTCTCTTGGGTTGTACCAATTAATTTCTTGTGTTGTCCCCTCTCTCTCATTGTAACGACCCGAATTTTCAGACCGTTAACTAACTTACTTATTCTTAATTCATTTAGTCTTAATAGTTATTTATGTTAGGTTTCAAAAATACATATTTTTTTTTATTACATACAGATTATACTTATACTTGAAGAGTTTAATAAACTAAAATTTTAACTAAGGAAATTGACATTTTTAAATAATAAATATCCTATTCAAATTTGTACTTAGATAATATTTAAAAAGTTATAACGTCATAAAATGAAAGACTCTAAAATTTTTTTCTCATAAAGTACTCCTACTAGTTTAGTAGTACCAAAATATTAAAAACATAATTATAAATATAGTCGATACAAAATAGTTTAAGAAGTTTAAATGCGGAAATAAAGTTCGTGGTGGTATCCTATTCCATTCCTTCATCGCCTCCGCGCAACTTTGTCAGTCCAGAAAACATAAAAGTGGCGAGCCGCCTATCCGCATTACCTACAGCACGAACACACACGTATGAGCTTTCGCTCAGCAAGTACAAACAATAGCTCACAAAACAATTTCATAAAATCATATCATCACACATAACAACATGAATGTTCAAAAATACATGTGATCTATGTGTGTTCAATTATGTTTCATTATATACATGTTTTGTCTACTTAAGGGCCTCTATGTCATACCCATATGGGTGCAACCAATGGGGAGTTGGGGAAGTAACCCTCCAACCACCTCCAAGGTCATAACTTATAAATTTCGTTCTTATCATATCATCTCACTAATTGGAGGTTGGTACGATACTTATTTTTATCTTTCGTTAACCTCCTTCTTATTAATTGTGACAATGTGAAGATTTACATGTCACTATGCATCTATCATTATGGCATAAATATCTGTGAGGCATGTCGATCATATTAGTTCAAAAGAATCAAAGCAATACATATAACTCATATACCCATCACATCATCAAGGTAAATCATAACAAACGTAGAGCATCAACAAAGAAAAATATTTTGTTGCATACTGCAGGTGAGATTTGTACTTACTTGTCTTATGTGCTTAAACTTTCAGAGTTGTGTCTCCTATTACGTAAGTTTGAGAAATTATCATGATTTAACAATATCTCATTATTAGATAGAATCATAATTATATTACTGTATTTATTTATTTATTTATTTTATAAATTAAAGTGAGCTTAATTTACTTATATCATAGTTAACCTTAACAATTAATTCATATTACTTATTAAGTATTAAATAAATTTTTACTAATTATTATTTAAATTAATTTATTTTATTTTATTTAATTGATTAATTAATTAGGTAGTAGTTAATTATTACTTTATTTAATCAAGTAATTATAATTAAATTACATAATTTTAATTGACTAATTAATAATTATATCGTTAATAATTTAATTATGTTACTTAAATATTCTTTTTCATATAATAATAATCAATTATTAATTCTCATATTAATAATTAATAATTATATTATTCTAATAATTAATATTTAATTAATCTCTAATTAATCATCCATAGTTATATTAATAATTATATGAATGATTAATGATCAATTAATCTCTAATTGATCATGTATATAATTATGTAGTTACTCTACATAATAATCTTACTTGCACAACTAATTATCACTTATTAACTCTTGTAATTTATTTATTTATTTATTTATTTATTATTAATTTACTTTCTTAGCATAATTACATTCTGTTATATTTTTATTTGTTTATTTCTTAATTACTTAATCAATCAAGGTGACAAGGAGTCACTTAAGTGTATACCTTCCATCTAGTATTGGGCTTGTAAGGCCTAATCCCATTAGTTATGTTCATTTAGTTGGGCTATGGTAGTCTCTTGGTATATGCCCAATAATCCTTTAGTGTACTTTATCTTAGTCCGTTTAAAAACTTGTGATTCAACTTCATATAGTTAGGGTTTTCACATTATTTGATCATACACTTAATACCAGCTCATTTCATAAATAAATATGTCTATATGTTATGACTTACCCTTATGTCACATTTTAATGTTTAAACGTTTTGTCGGTGTGGGATTTTAATTTTTAAGATTTATCTAAATTTGAGTATAATCCTGTTTTGGATACTTGATAACTCGTTGGAAAGTTTGAAGTATCTAGTTTATGTCTTTATAATTTGTTTTCCAATATTTCAAACGTTTCAAACATTAATGTTGATGTTTTCCTAAGTGTCTTTTGGTGAAATCTCAGTTTACCAGATTACAATAAAATATTATGTGATTTATTAAAATTTATATGCATAACTGTTTTAAATGCATGATAACTAATTTCGAAGCTTGAGATGTCTACTTTATAGTCATAAAGTTATTTCCTTTAGTGTCCAAGTGTTTCATACCGTAAACTTAGGTTTTGTTACTATTGGTTCCATGTATGTACCATATGTCCAGATTTATAGGTAAATTTAGAAAAATCATAACAATTCACTTACAAGTTCAAATAAGGAAAAATATATGTCATTAGAAAGCTTATGGTGTCTTTTTCATACACTAAGAAAAGTTTTGTAAAACATTATGGTTTACTAACCCAAAATATACAAAAACTGTGGCTGATACAGGGTCCTAGTAAAAACTCTCAGTTCATAGTCCAAACTTGTAAAATTCACCAAAAACTGTAAATTTATTTGTTTGAGGCGCATTATACCTTGTTGGAAAGCTTAAAGAATTTAGTTTTCAGATCTATAACGTATAATCCAAAATTTTGAGACTAAAGGGTTTGGAGTACAAAAAACCCGTGGCTAGACTGTACGCCAAAGGTTCCTTTTCCACTAGTTTTGTGTCAGAACTTCAAATGCACATAACTTTAGACATACAAAAGCAAACCAAGTGATTTCAAAGCCTAAAATGAATTTTATCCTCTGTAAAATCTTTTCATATAATTTATTTTTCATACCAAAGTTTCTAATGCATGTCATATTACCATAACAACTACAAACTCTAACAAAGTTCGTAGGTCTTACCAAAATACTCCGTGGATCCTTTAAGATCTCGGACCTCCAAAGTTATTCTCAAAACCTTTTCCTAGGTAAGAAGAAGTCTAACATTAAGATTCTTACTAATGCTTTAGTTCTCCAAAAATGACTAAAACACAAAAAATACCACTAGGTTATCTCTAGTAACACATCCTCTAACTCCGCTTCACACTTCTTCTGTAATAACCCGAATTTTTATGACTCTAGATTTCCTTTGAATGAGGAAAACTTAAGTCTAGATCATGTTTGGAATAGAATATCGGTATAAGTTTGAGTTCTCGGTTAATTAGCTACGAGACTCAACGATGGATTACTTAGGCCAGTTTAAGGCATTTTAAGGAAAATGACGTGATGAAATTTCATGATTTCAAAAAAAAAAGTCAAATTTGACCAAGAAAGTCAAAGTTTGACCAAGAGTGGTCAACGGATTGACTTGGTAGTATTGTATGATGCAATACGAGAAAATACTGTAAAATATGTCAGTATGGGCGAGATAGCTCAAATAGGCTTTAAAACCACCCTAGAAAATCAAGAACACCAAGTTAAGGTCAAGGGAAAAAGGTCGTGAAAATATGGAAAACTTGGTCACCAAGTAACCCATTGGGGTCGGTCACATGCAGGGGCAAAAATGTCAAAATTTTCACTTTTGGGGTAAAAGTGTAAATTTTGGAAAATTGATGATGTAAGCACATGATGTCATCAAGATGATGTCATCATGATGAGATAAGCTTGGCTTGTTCACCAAGAAAGCAACCGGCCACCTAGGGGGCATTTTTGTAAGAATTTTGCCTTTTGGGGCAAAAGTGTAATTTTTAGAAATTAGTGATGTAAGCATGATGTAAGCACATGATGTCATCAAGATGATGTCATCATGATGAGGTAAGCAAAACTTGGGCTCCAAGGCATCCAATGACCGGCCAACACCTAGAGGGCATAAATGCAAGAAATTAAACTTTTGGTGCAAATTTTGGAAATTTTGGACCCAATTTCTGGGCAGTGGCCGTGCAGGGGTGAGGAAGAAAGGGGTGAAAAATTTTGGTGCCATTTGGGGAGCTAGAGCGGAGTGTTTGGAGAGCCAAAAGGGAGGGAGATTTCGGTTTGCATACCCTAACCCATCCCTAGGGTTAGCTAAGGTAAAACTCCCTCAAACCCTAACTTTTTTCCATGCAAGTTAGATGGGATATTTATGTGTATGTTTGTATGTGCATGGCTGAAAATTGGAACCCCATTTGGAGGGGAAATCCGGACTTGTTGGCAGCCAAAAGGGAGGAGTAAGGAAGTTTGGAATTCAAGCTAGTAAACCAACTTCCAAACCCTAGAGGTAAATTCCTCTAACCCTAAGTGTTTTATTTAAATTTCATTTGGGAAATTTAAATGTATTTCAAGCTTGATTTGTATGAGCATAAGCTCACTATTTTATTTGCATGCAATAGGTTTAGTTGCATGATTTTATGCTCTGGAATTTCATGCTAAGGGTTTATGCTCACTAAGTGTTTGTGAGATATCCCAAGATGTTTAAATGATGTATGAATGTATGCTTTACGTTATAAAGCGCTGCATGTTTGATCTTAAGCTCCCGCTGCAAGCGGTTGAGGTAGAGTGCGCGTAATAGGACGTAAAACGAACTTAAAACCGAAAACTGCCATTTTCGGGTAAAACTGACCAGTTTCGGGAAAAGTGAAATTTGAGGCCCTTAGAGGCAGAATTTGGAGAAACTTAAAACATGAAAGTTGTTCGGAAGGATTTTTCCTAGGGGGCAACGTGAGCCGTTTCTCAAAATAAGGCCCCAATGGCCTCCGTTTACCCCAAAACCCGTGGCTGATCCCCAGACCCAGTTTTCACTCAGTTTTTCGGGGTCAGCCAGTTTCAAAAAAAAAAACTGGGACGAATCTAGGCCGAATTGGAATTTTTGCAAACACGAAAGTTTTAGCATTTTTCGAGAGCTACAACTTTCGTGAAGAAAACTTTTTCAGATTACGAACCGATTTTTAAACTGGGATCATTTTTCGAAGGGTGCGCAGGGAATCCGAAAATTTCTGCACCACTAGCTTTACAAATGTTTCTAGAAAACTGTTTTTTCTACTACAAACTATTGTTTTGATTATGGAAAACTGTTCCAAGGGCAGTTTTCAACCTCAAACGATTTTATAAAGCACTAATCCAAGAGTTTGGATTTTTACGATTTAAGTAAAGGATTTTTATAAGTTAAGAATAAAGTTTTGGGATTAATTTCCCTAAATTTTCCAAGGAAGGAAAATGAAATTTTCAAGTTAGAGTATAGCAAGCGATTAGTTTACGAAAAGTAACCGGGAGTTATACCCGAGTTACTGGGCTTAGCCCAAGGCCCAAGGTTGACCCAACAATGGTTGACCATAGTTGACCGAAGTTGACCATTGTTGACCATAGTTGACTTTGGTTGATTAACAAGTGGATTTTAGTTTGACCTTAAGGGTTACCCAAGATAACCCTAAAGGATACCAAGATTAATAAATTGGGCTAAGATATAGGGTTACTATTTGTAACCCAGTAAGACATCTAGTATTGGGGACATACAACTAGGATTATGTAGACATGTTGGTTAGATCACCAACATTCCACGATACTAATTAGACCCTTACCTATGTCCTTCAACAAGCAGGAGGAAACCTGCAGCTGTACCCAGAGGAGAAGCAGCACTAAGTAGGACATAACGAGAGAGGTAAGTACAACTCCGCCTACAGCATCGGCCCTTTGTTGTTACTTGCCTAATGTGATGTGCTGATATGTGATGCCATAATGTGTTATGCTATGCTATGGCTATGATGTGCTAAGTTATGTTATGACATGTTATGCCATGTTTACAAAAATGCCATGTTTTCAAGAAGGCCATGTTATGGCTAATGCTGATTATGTTATAATATTGTGACATCATGAAGCATGTTCACTAATGTTAAACCACTTGGTAAGAACAAGACAAGTAGGATGTTGTGTCGTGCCGACTTGCCACAAAGGCGGGTTTAAATGGTATGGTTCATGGTTTGAGTTGGATTGGAAGGCTACCTAAACTACTCCATGTTAAACTTTGTGTTTCATGGTTTAAGTTAAAACGGACTGCCGCCTCCAACCATTCCTTGGCTATGTACCACGGTACGAGCACACATGATATGTAAAGGAATAAAACTAAATTAAGTTATAAATCCATAATTGATTCATAAGAGATTATAAATGGTTCATGCATAACGACATGTTTTGTGTCGCGGATGTAACAGTTGTACTTGCTGAGCGAAAGCTCACGTCTTACGTCTATGCTGTAGGTAAGCAACCTGCCAGCAAACTCTGATGCAATACTGTGGAGGGCTGGTTCTGCGGACTGTGAAATGTGGGATGGACACTGCCACGGCTTTTAAACAAAAAATATATATATATATATATATATATATATATGTTGTAAAGAAAAAGGATTTTCATATTTTCATGACATTTTAAGTATGAAGGACGAGGTTTATGTATGTAAGGCAATCAAGTTGCCTCTTGTGGTACCAATCCACATTAGTTCGGATTTGGTCTACAACATGATTATGATGGCCTTCAAGGAAGGTTTGAAAGTTTGGTACTCGAGTAAGTACCTATCAGTAAGTATGAGTTTGAGGATGAAGTTCAAGTTGAAAGTTTTAAAATAAAGTTTAAAAGAAAAAGAAAAATTTTTCCCAAATTTTCCGCAAGTTTAAGTTAAGTATGTAAGTAAGGTGACGACCCGGCGTGGGAAGTCGGGGCGTTACATCTTCGAACTTGGTAATGGGGTTGCTTGGAGCTTGAAAATGGAGGGAGGAGGGTGCTAGAGGGGTGTTGGAGATGGAGAATAATGTTGGTGGTTTTGTTTTGTTTTGTTTTTTTGAGCTTGGTGGTGGCGGCTAGAAAAGCTAGTGTTTTTTAGCTTAACTTGTGTGAGAATAAAATGAGATGTTGGTGGCTTATTTCAGTCAACATTTGAATTAAAGGAGCTGTATTTTGAGGGGTAAAAAATGGAAAATTTTGGCCGATTCTCCCCTTGCATTGCCGCCACTTAAGGGAGGGAGTTGGTGTGAAAATTTTGTTTAACAAAGCGGGAGACAAGGGGTCACTTTCACTTGTACCTTCTTTGTGTCATATTGCCAAAACAATCAATGCCATCTCTTACATGAGGTTGCATGCATGCACCACTTTCTCTTTTTTTTTTTTTTTTCCTCATTTGTTTAAATTTCTTGCTTTTAACCACACAAAACCGGTTCTCCCCTTTGATTTTCTCATTTATTTTTTTTTTTCTTTCTTTCAATTGTTTTCACTATTGATAAAATGTTGTCATCCTTGTTCTCATCCATTAGATCTTCCATCACACCAATCATTACCCTAAGCTCTCATTGGTCACTTATTATCCAAAGCTTGACCATTGATTTGCCTAGGATCCTTTAACATAAAATCTACACCATTGATTTCACATCTAAGCACAATTCTTGATCAATCTTCCACCTTTGGATTTACTAAGAATAAATCCTAATTTTTCATCTTCTATCTATATGCCACATTAATTTTCCCAATTTAACTCTCAATACTTAAATATTGATATGATCAAAATAAATATTAAAGTCATCAAATTGACCTACTAATAAAAATCGGGATTTTTTTCCCAAAAATTAACATTTGTCCCTTTAATACGACATAATAAATTTTTCATCTAAATTTATATATCGTATAACTCATCTTTTATGTATTTATAATTTCTCATTTACATAGAAAAGCTCAACTTTGTAAAATCATCGACATCATCATACTGATGATACAAATACAATCATTTATGATATTGAAATTTGATATTCATCAAAATAATTAATTAGAAGTATATTAATAAAAAAAATCCATGATAATAATTCATGAAATCAAGTTTATGAATTTCTAGGGCGTCACACTCACCACCACCCCCCATCTCTCTCCCTCCCCAGGCCATACGGGAGAGGATTAGGCCCTGGCACCCCATTTTTACCAGACATAAATAGTACTTATACCGATTAGAGTATTCATATATATATATATATATATATATATATAACTAGAAATTAATGGATGTTCATTCTTCACACAAAAGAATTCAAAGTGGACACTAAGTTGCCACCAATTTCAATGAGATCCAAAATGGATTTGGATGAGTGGACACTAAATAAAAGTTGCCACCAATTTCAAGGAGATCCAAAAAGGATTTGGAGGCAGATTTTGTTGGTAAATTAATTCCTTAATTAATTGTTAAAATCTATAGAAGATAACACCAATAATATATTTTAGAGTAGGTCTATTGACAACTCCCATTTTGCTTTTACTATTTATTTTCTAAAATCATTAACAAATTAATTTTAGAATTACAAAATTACTTGTTCCACCCCCTAGTTTTCTCAAAAAGCCCTTATAACTAAATTATTTGTCTTTCTTCTTTTTCCACATACTAAATCTAAACCTTTAAATAGTTTTTTTTTATATATTTGTTCTATTTTTTTTTAAATTTTTTTCTCACAAGATTTCTTTTTTCTTTTTAGATATCCAATAAAAATTTTCATCAATTTATATATTGAGATAAAAATCTATGAGTTTATTATTTGGTACACTTCTTCTTAAGACGATAAAACTTGAGAATAATACAGTGATGAAGTTTAGTATTCCACAATCATGATTAAATATATATATATATATATATATTACTAGAAATTAATGGATGTTCATTCTTCACATAAAATAATTCCAAGTGGACACTAAGTAGCCACCAATTTCAATGAGATCCAAAATGGATTTGGATGAGTTGACACTAAATAAAAGTTGCCACCAATTGATTTTGTGCAACTTCAAGGAGATCCAAAAAGGAGTTGGAGGCAGATTTTGTTGGTAAATCAGTTCATTAATTAATAGTTGAAATCCATAGAAGATAACGCCAATAATATATTTTAGAGTAGGTCAGTTGACACCTCCCATTTTGTTTTTTATATCCATTTTCTAAAATCATCAACAAATTAAATTTAGAATTACAAAATTACTTGTTTCATCCTTAGTTTTCCCAAAAAGCCCTTATAACTAAATTATTTGTCTTTCTTCTTTTTTCACATACTAAATATAAACCTTTACATAGTTTTTTTTAAATGTTTTGTTTTATTTTTATTTTTATTTTTAAATTTTTTCTCACAAGATTTCTTTTTTCTTTCTTTTGTTTTGTTTTGTTTTAGATATCCAATTAAATTTTTCATCAATATATATATAAAAATTTATGAACTTTTTCTTTGGTACACTTCTTCTTGAGACGATAAAAACTTGAGAATAATACACTAATGAAGCTTAGTATCCTACAAACATGATTATATATATATATATATATATATATTACTAGAAATTAATGGATGTTCTTTCTTCACATAAATGAATTCAAAGTGGACACTAAGTTGCCACCAATTTCAATGAGATCCAAAATGGATTTGGATGAGTGGACACTAAATAAAAGTTGCCACCAATTTCAAGGAGATCCAAAAAGGATTTGGAGGCAGATTTTGTTGGTAAATTAATTCCTTAATAAATAGTTGAAATCCATAGAAGATAACACTAATAATATATTTTAGAGTAGGTCTGTTGACACCTTCCATTTTGCTTTTCCTATTCATTTTCAAAAATCATCAACAAATTAATTTTAGAATTACAAAATTACTTGTTCCACCTCTTAGTTTTCCCAAAAAGCCCTTATAACTAAATTATTTGTTTTGTTTTTCTTTTTCTACATACTAAATATAAACCTTTACACGATTTTATTAATATGTTTTATTTTATTTTTATTTTTATATTTAAATTTTTTTCTCACAAAATTTTTTTTTCTTTTTTTTTGTTTTAGATATCCAATAAAAGTTTTCACCAATTTATATGTTGAGATAAAAATCTATGAACTTAATCATTGGTACACTTCTTCTTAAGACGATAAAAACTTGAGAATAATACACTAATGAAACTTTAGTATTCTACAAGCATGGTTAAATATATATATATTTTACCAGAAATTATAGGATGTTCATTCTTCACATAAAAGAATTCAAAGTGGACACTAAGTTGCCACCAATTTCAATGAGATCCAAAATGGATTTGGATGAGTGGACACTAAATAAAAGTTGCCATCAATTTCAAGGAGATCCAAAAAGGATTTGGAGGCAGATTTTGTTGGTAAATTAATTCCTTAATTAATTGTTGAAAGAAGATAACACCAATAATATATTTTAGAATAGGTTTGTTGACATCTCCCATTTTGTTTTTCCTATCCATTTTCTAAAATCATCAACAAATTAATTTTAGAATTACAAAATTACTTGTTGCACCCCTTAGTTCCCAAAAAGCCCTTATAACTAAATTATTTGTTTTTCTTCTTTTTTCACAAACTAAATATAAACCTTTACACATTTTTTCTTAATATGTTTTGCTTTATTTTTATTTTTAATTTTTAATTTTTTTTCTCACAGGATTTTTTTTTTCTTTTTTTCGTTTTAGATATCCAATAAATTTTTTTATCAATTTATATGTTGAGATAAAAATCTATGAACTTATTCTTTGGTACACTTCTTCTTGAGACGATAAAAACTTGAAAATAATACACTGATGAAGCTTAGTATTCCACAAGCATGGTTAAAAATATTATGAAATTGGTTAATACTTTTCTTAGATAATTAGAAAAAGCTCACAATTCAGAGTTTGTGTAAATTCCTAATCATTTCTCTCAATCATTTATAAAACGAATAACAAATCAAATCAATATATTTAATTATATTTCTATATCAAGCATACGCGTTTTCCATTTGTTTGTTATTTTTAAACAAATAAAAAACTAGTTGTAACAAGAAACTACAAAAACTATTGAAAAATAAGAAAAATAACAAACAAAATAAAAGAATATTCTCTTAAAAAATTCTCGTTAAAATAAATTAAAAAATAACAATAAACTAGAACATTTAAAAAAAAGTAAGGAAAAACATGTATAGAGATTTAGACTTTAATAGGAGGAGAAAGAAAAAAAAATATTTTTAAGGGTTTTTTGAAAAATTATGCGATGTAATAAGTAATTTTTAATTCTAAAATTAATTTGACAAGTGATTTAAGTGATTTTAAAAAATGAGTAAAAAAATAAAATAATATGTTGTTGTCTTACAGTTTTATATATATATATATATATATATACACACATATATTTAGTTAAGTATATTTAAAGAATTATTTTCTTTTCCAAAGTTTTTTTATTTTTATTTTTTATGAGATAGATTTACCTAGAATAGAAGTATAAAGAAGCAAGTGCTAGGACTATGGTTATGCATTTAGGACCCTGTAACACGCTCGATTTCTCGAAGAGTAAGATCCTAGGGTTATTGTGGGTGGATGTATTGTGGGGCCCATTTGAGGGGTGTTTGGTGTGTAAATTTGAGTTGAAATCTTTTAGTTTTAATAATAATTTTTGTTGAGTTTTCAGAAAAGATAAAAAACTTTTTCAGAAAAGACCAAATTTTTTTTCAGAAAAAGATAAAAAAAAGTATAGTTTCACTTGAGTTAAACAAAAGTGCCAAATATGTCCTTAATATTACCAAAATACAGTATTCCCCAAATTCTTTATTTCAGTCTGTGAGAGAGAGAGAGAGAGAGAGAGAGAGAGAGAGAGGTTTGAGAAGACAAAAAACCTGCTGGTTTGCTAATTTTTGCTAATCTACTCGTTTTGCTCAGACTACTACTTATTTTGCTTTGAATAACAATTGTCATCTCTTTTAAATTGATAAGATATTGAATAGTTTTAATCTCTAAATTTTAAATTTTATCAAGCAGACCTTTGTTATTTAAAAAACCCAGATCTGCAATGTCTTTACAGCAGCGGAGAGAGGGGAGGACCAACAACTATGAACGAGAATTGGGACAAAGGGCTCGGAGATGGGCACGGAAGGAGGCGAGATTTTGACGGCGACGAGAGGTGGGGGTGGCGAGATTTCGACGGGGCGACAACTTGGGGTGGCGAAATGCCAACGGAGGGGTGAGGCTTTGTTGAGCTCTAGGGTAGCTGCTATGGAGCTTTAGGGCGCCGGCAACGGAGACGGAGACACTAGTCTTCGCCTCCTGCAAGCCCAGCCTCCTTCACGCCCCGTTGAGACCCATATTCCGTCGAACCCAAACCTCTACCGGCGAACCCACATGTCGTAGAACCTTATGCATGCACAACCTTACTTGCATAAATTGGTATTGCAAATTTGTTAAAGGAAAACGACAAGTCGCTTGGAGGGGTGTTAGTATTTCACTACCTTAACCTCTCGCTTGACAACCATCAGCCTTAGCATTGTAGTCCTATAGATTGTCATCGGACGATATAGAATTTTTTACCCAATCAATGAGGTTAAGGAGGTTTACCCCACTGTAGAAGGCCCCATACTCTTCACTTCCAACTTTTACAGATATAAGGTAAGCAGAAATTCTTCTCAAAACCATCACAAGAACAATAATATTTTTTGTAAATGTTTTCTGATATTGAATATGCTTGAAAGCTTGAGACTGTATATTGATTATGATCTTGATTTGTTTTATTGAAAATAATATTATGCTTGGCTTGAAACTTGAATAGGTAAGGGATGCGGTGAAACCGCTTGGCCCAAATTGAAAAGATTGAAAAGGATCTCTTTGGAACAATACTATGAAAATAATCTCACTGAAGTAGACTGAAAATGATCTTTTTTGAGACGATATTATGAAAAGGGTCTCACTGAGGTAAATTGAAAAGGGTTTTTTTTTTTTTTATAGATAATACTATAAAAAGGGTCTCATTGAAATAAGACTGAAATGAAAATGGTCGAACTAGGGTGTACTATAAAAAGAACCCTAGTGAGATATTGAAAAGGTTAGCTTGGCCAAACTAAGGAAGGGTACCTATTATGTTATAGCCTATCAATTACCAAGCTATAGTTTAATACTATACGATTTCAAATGTTATTGCATATTGAAGAGCTTATGATCAAAAGCAGAAGATTGATTGAAATGAAAATTGATATTTCTTCTAAGCGCATTAATTTTTACTTACTGAATTTTTAGCTCATATAATTCTTGTGACACGTGTTTTAACCCAACAGTTTTGTTCTAGAAGGTTGACGGAGTTGCAGTCATCCTACGACATGTTCATATGCAGTTCAAATATGCAGTTCAAAGCTGGTTTTGAAGATGTGTGAAAGTTTTCTAGAAACTTTTTTTAGTTTTTATTGTAAATATTTATGTACAAATTTGAGGATGAAAGTTTTGGCAGTTGTAAAAGTTTATATAGATATACAATGCTATCAGGTGTTTAAAAAAAAAAAAACTCCTGTCAATTTCTTATTTTACTATTTTATTTTATGTTTAAAGTTAGTGGGTGTTACATTTTGAGTTTTGGAATATGTGTTTGACGAAAATGAACTGTTTAGAGTGAAAAAGTGTAAAAATTTAAAACGTGTTCAGAAAAAAATTAGCAATATGAATCTTATTTCATTCTTCTCAAAATTCTATACAATTTGAAAAAAAAATATATATATCTCATTTCAACTAAAAATGATAAAATTATGAACTTTTAAAGTTTGAAATTTTTGAAAATGTTTAAAAAAATAAATAGTAAAATTGGAGGAATTGGAAAAAAAAAATGTTTAGAAAATACTTTTTCAAACATGACCCTAAACAGGGCCTAATTGAAGTTCGAATTCGACTTTCTGCTACACAATCATAACTTAATTGTGAATATTAGTTAATTAGCTTTTGATATACCAAAAAAAAAAGGATTTTTTGGGGACACTTCTATTTTAAGATTTGTAAGTTTTTTCTTATTTCTTTTCAATCATTCTCGCTTATTAAATAAATAAATAAATAAAACTAAATGCAGACTTGAACCAAACTTTTTCTAAAAATGAAAATAGCTCGAAAGTAAACCTCCAACCAAAAGTCCTCATTCCTCAAATAGCACAAGAAGAGTAGAAGAACATATAATCCTAGATGAAACATAAATTGATGAGTGAGTTTTATACTCACGAATTGAGTACCTTTAAATCGATCTTTTGTTGGTTTTTCAAGCATTTTTGTTAGTTTAATATGTCTTATTTCTTAATTTGTAGGATAGGTTGAAAAGTTATGTGTTGGTGCAATTGGAATGCTTTGAAGATGAACTTGGCACGAAAATGGAGTTTTGAGAGAAAAATGATTGAAGCCGCGGCTCAAGAAGGCAAGAAAAGAGTGTTTTGGCAGAGAGTCAGGAGCTACAGTGCGAGAAAATGAAGCCGCGGCGTATACGAGGAAAAGCCCAGATTGGCAGAACCTCTGAAGCCGCGGCGCTGCGATTTCGTAATTCCGAAGGACTCTGATAAAGCTGTGGCGTGAAAAAGTGAGGCTGCGACACTAGTGCACATGGTCTTAGAGTAGAATCTATAGTGTCGCGGTGTGAAAAAGTGAGGCTGCAGCGCCAACTGCAATTCTCACAAGTTCAAATTTTTGAATTTTCAAGAAAATTTCCAGATTTGCCTCCTTTCGAATTCAAACCTATCAATAGCCTTTTTAGGGTTCAAGGGAGGGGTCTTTTTGGCCAGAGAGAAAGAGGAGAAAAAAAACGTATAGAGGAGACGAATACGTAGCAACCGGAAATCGTATTCAACCGGAAATGGATTTGTGGCTTCAGATTCGACTTCAAAATCAGTTTTCCTTCTTTCTTCTTTTCTTAATGTTTAAGACAATTGTTAGGATGTTTATTTTCTCAAGCATGAACTAATTTTCTTTTCTAGGGCTACGATATAGCCGAATAATGATTGTCAATTTTGTTTGCTAACTTAATTAAATTAATGTTTATTCCAATATATGCTGAGTATTTAAATTTGTGCTTAATGCTTGTAATTGTCTGGCCAACTCTTACATGATTTAGAGATTCAATTTGATTCCGAGAGAGGATAATTGACTTTGTCATAATTAGAATGGCATAAGATCATCATAGAATAGAGATATATTTGTGAGGCTTGTGCAGTAATATGAATTTCTTGTGCTCAATGACTTTTGATGGGTTAAAATTGTCAGAGATATAGGGAATTTGCTTATTAGAATGAATTGTTAAGTCTTGAAAAATATTAATGATTATTTTAGAGAAATTTGCTGGCAGCATAGGAATAGATATTGATTGATTAAATTTGGGAGATTTGGCATGATTTATCTTGGTAAAAGTAGAAATCCTATGCCTTAGCTTTATTGGTTCATCCTTATCTAATCTGCGTTCTGTTAAATTTCTGCTTTGTTTTAGTTTTTAAATAATTGTTTCTCATTTATATTCGTTCAAATAAAATTAGAGTTAACATAAATTTTGATAATTAGTAACAATCAGTCTTCGTGGAATGATACTCGAATATTTTTCACTTTATTACTTGTTTCGACAATGTGCATTTGCTGGAAAAATTAAAATAAATATACCAAATGAATAGACATGTACGAGAAATCAAAAAATGACTAGAGGCGTTGGAAATGACACGATGAACAAAAGAATAAGTTCTATCTGTCATGCATATATATAAAGATCATTGAAAGTAGAAGGAAAATCAAGACCGAACAATAGTTAAAATTCTAAATCGATTGTTTTTTGATACTATTTAAAATTTTTTCTTTAATGCTTAACTATTAAAATCTATGACAATCCAAATATGGGGTTTAATAAGTAAACTGTTTGGATTAAAGTTGGGTGGTCTCTCCAACACAACACAACACAACACTTTTTCTGCTGGGTTTCCTAGTCCTTGTCGATTCATCATTAAAATTCATTCTTTTCCCACCTGATTACTATTAATTGATTAAAGGTTAGAAAGGAACAAACATATAAAAGAAGATGAACTTGGCACGAAAATGGAGTTTTGAGAGGAAAATGATTGAAGTCGTGGCTCAAAAAGGCAAGAAAAGAGTGTTTTGGCCGAGAGTCAGGAGCCGCAGCGTGAGAAAATGAAGCCGCGGCGTCAAAAGAACGAGGAAAAGCCCAGATTGGCAGAACCTCTAAAGTCGCAGTGCTGTGATTTTGTAATTTCAAAGGACTCCAATGAAGCTGTGACGTGAAAAATTGAGGCTGTGGCGCTAGTGCACACAATGTTAGGGTAGAATCTCTAGTGCCGCGAAGTGAAAAAGTGAGGCCGCAGCACTAACTACGAATCTCATAAGTTCAAATTTTGAATTTTCCAGAAAATTTTTCAGAATTGTCCCTTTCAAATTCAAGCCTATAAATAGCCTTTTTAGGGTTCAAGAGAAGGGTTTTTTTTTGCCAGAGAGAAAGAGGAGAAAAAGAATACATAGAGGAGACGAATATATTGTACCGAAAACGAATTTGTTATAATAGCCAACCTTTTTGCAGATTCACGATTTCCTTTTAAAGGAATCGAAGTTTGTAATATGTATGTTTATGTAAAATACATGGTCTAATTTATCAGAATATATGTGAGTTCTTATAACATTATAAGACTCAATAATAGTTTTCTTCGTCTAGTATAAGGCCTTTTGATGAAAAAGGCAGAATAAGGATTTATGATTTTATTCTGATCAACGTTTGATCAGGATGATTTAGGATATGATTAAGACGACACTGTAATATAATAAGCAGTATGGAATTATACTGCGGTAGACTGTCATTACGGATGAAGAAGTAAGAATAAGGCATGGGACCACTTTAGAAAAATTAGGTTTAATATGTGGAGCAATAAGGACTAAATAGCTTCAAGTCTTAAGAAAAACCTATACGCAGTCCAGTTAAGTGCAGATAAATTATGAACTGCAGTCCAGTATAATTGTACTGTTAATAGTTAAAATAGTAATAGCACTATCTGGGTTATTAAGAAAATGGACTGCATATTAGGGGAAGTGCCAAACATGGCCCTACTTGGTGACACCTCATTATAGATAAATAATAAATTTTGGGAATTTTTATTAAGTGGATAATTATGAATTCAATTGGGAGCTAACATGGCTCCACATGGCCGGCCACCTAAGGGGTGTGAAAGATAAAATTTTTATTTTTAGGGTCAAATATGTACATTCAAGGGGATTTTTGAAATAAAAATAATTCTAGAAAATTTGATTTTTTCCACCTATAAATAGGGGTGGTGAGTTGGTAGTGGATCCCTAGTTAGTTTTCAAAGTTCTAGTTCACTTTCAACTTTTCCTTCTAGCTCTAGGAAAAAAAAAAAGAAAAAAAAAAGAAGAGAGAGTGAGGAGAATGGCCGGTTCTTGTGAGGTGAAAAGGGGGAGAGTAAGTTTAGAATATCTTGATTGCTAAATTTGAGCATGAATGTGATTTTATGCCCTAGAAGGAATGTGATAGTTATGTATGCCCACTATGTGATTGTGAAAATGCCTTCATATGCTTAGTAGAGAAATTTAATGAATGATGATGGTGATGACGATTGCGTTGATATTTGTAAATGATAGATGTATGAAGGTTAAGAAACTAAAAACACCATTTGGTAAGCTAGGTAAGGTTATCTATTTAATGTTCTTCAAGTAAGAAGATAAGTGTATGGTTGTTTGTTAAGAACAAATCCGATGCGTTGCATGTTGACGTAGGCTCATGGTTGCGACCGTTTAAGGTAGTGTGTGCGAGATTTTCTAACAAAAACCAACAAACACAAACTGCTGGTTTTTGAAAATTAATGGGACAGTTTTCTGGTAACTGAATTCTAAGCCCCTTAGAGGCCGAATCTGGAAAATGTTATAACTGTAAAGTTGTAGAAAATGGAAAACACTAGGGGACAGTGTAATAGTTTTTGAAAAACAGGCTCGAAAGGCTTCTGTTTTTATGAATTCTCAAACCTGTCCGGCCCAGACACTATGCACGGCCAGGATGTTTCAAAAAGGAAAACGGATAGGTTAAAGGCAGAATTAAGTTTTGAGTAAAGAACGAAAGTTGTAGGATTCATTGAGTCTACAACTTTCATGAATAAAACTTTTTCAAATTCAAAACCGATTTAAAGATAAAACTAGATTTCTTTCGAAACAATGCATGGTACAAGAAATTCTTGCACATGCACTGACAACTAAATTTACAAAACTGTTTTCAAAAGTAGTTTTCAGAATTTTACAACTTTACTATCTTTGTTCAAAAGAAACTACGGTTTTACAAAAATGGTTTTAAAAGGTTGAAATTTTACAAATGATTTTTAAAAAGACAATATTAATTGATAAGGTATTGTTAGAAGAAGGAAAACATGAATAAAATGGGCCAAGTTATTTGAAAATATGGTAACAATGTTATGACAGATAGTAATCAGATAGAATACCAAAATTAATATATTGGGCTTTGTATCCATGGTTACCCATAGTAATCAATTGAGATACCAATTTAATATGTTGGGCTTTGTATCCATGGTTACTTATAGTAACCAAATGGGATACCACTTTAACATGTTGGGCTTGTATCTATGGTTACATATGGTTGTTGGATTGGATACCAACATTGTATGTTATGGTTTATAGTAAGATATGATGATTCTTATCTTACGTCCTATTTGGAAACATGAGTATAACCTGTTGTCGTGTCTCGTTGGAACGACAAATCAAGAACCTAGGACAACCTGTAAGTACAACTCCGCCTACAGCATAGGTATACTGTTTCATCGCTTTGCATGTTTTTCAAAGCTCATGCATTAATATATGTGATGCATATGTTGTATGTTATATTATTATGGCATCATGAAAGCATGCTCACCAATGATAAATCACATGGTAAGAATGTAATCGAGTTTCAAGTACGAAACTGTTTTCAAAATATTGTTTCAAGTAAGAAACTGTTTT
Source organism: Ficus carica (assembly GCA_009761775.1). Lineage (NCBI taxonomy): Eukaryota > Viridiplantae > Streptophyta > Magnoliopsida > Rosales > Moraceae > Ficus > Ficus carica. The sequence goes on along the minus strand of CM019743.1, from coordinate 9,772,576 downwards.
CAGGTGTGAAACTACTTTTACGAAACTGTTTTCAAACAAGAAACTGTTTTCAAGTATGATGATAAGAAAGTTTTCTCGTGCCGTACTGACCTGCCACGAGGGCGGGTTTGGTCCATGATTTGAGTTGGATTGGACTGGCCGCCCCAACCACTTTATGGATGCGCGCCATGGTACATACACTCATGTTAAGCAAGAGGCCCACAAAATATATATACTAACGAAGAAAGCTTAATAAAAAAGCATAATCAGATCATGCATATGTTTATTAAGATTGTTTTGCGGATTGATAGTTGTACTTGCTGGGCGAAAGCTCATAACTTATGTTTATGCTGTAGGTAAGCAGCCTATTGGCAATACTTGATGCAAGACGGTGGGGCATGGCACGGCTAGCTGTGAAACTTCGGGTTGGATACCACTATGCGTTTTGAAATAAAATGTTTGTATTTGTTACTTAGTACAATCTACAATGTGTTAAAATAAGTTTGAAACTCCAATACTCAATTGGGCATGTATATATATATATATATATATATATATATAAGTACCTAATTGAGTTAGGTTTTAAGTTTTAAAAAAAAAAATTATTCAGTATTTCTGCAATGTCAAGTAAGTTAAGTAATTAAGTAAAATATGTATGGTAACGGCCTACGTAAGGTGGGTCGTTACATTTGTGGCTTCAGATTCGACTTCAAAATCAGTTTTTCTTCTTTCTTCTTTTCTTAATGTTTAAGAAAATTGTTAGGATGTTTATTTTCTCAAGCATGAACTAATTTTCTTTTCTAAGGCTACGATGTAGCCAGATAATGATTTTCAATTTCGTTTCCTAGCTTAATTAAATTAATTTTTATTCCAGTATATGTTGAGTATTTTAATTTGTGCTTAATGCTTGTGATTGTCTAGCCAACTCTTGCATTTAGAAATTCAATTTGATTATGAGAGAGGATAATTAAGTTTGTCATAATTAGAATGCCATAAGATCATCATAGAATAGAGATATTTCTGTGGGCCTTATGCAGTAATATGAATTTCTTGTGCTCAATGAATTTTGATTTGAAATTGTCACAGAGATATAGGGAATTTGCTCATTATAATGAATTGTTAAATCTTGAGAAAGATTAATGATTATTTTAGATAAATTTACTGGCAGCGTAGGAATAAACATTGATTGATTAAATTTGGGAGATTTGGCATGATTTATCTTGGTGAAATTAGAAACCCTAGATCTTAGCTTTATTGGTTCATCCTTATCTAATCTGCGTTATGTTAAATTTATGTTTTCTTTTAGTTTTTAAGTAGTTTTTTCTCATTTATATTCATTCAAATAAAATTAGAGTTAACATAATTTTGGTAATTAGTAACAATCAGTTTTCGTGGGACGATACTTGAATATTCTTCACTTTATTACTTGTTTCAACAACATGCACTTACGTTCGCAAATTCACAATAAGTTTTTGGCGTACTAAATAACTCTAATCTTAATTTGAACCTTTCTTTCTTTTTTGTTTACTTTTTGTTTTTATTTTGGTGTTCTCAGGCGTTTCTGTTAGGTGTATAAGACTAACTGGAAACTCTGAACTATTGCATTTAGATTCTGAGATCGGGAGAACTTGTCGAAGGAATAAAAAGGATAGACAAAAGGCCTCTAGACAATCACAAGATACCATGGAGGATGCTAGAGAAGAACCTGAGAACAATCGGGCATTACGTGATTATGCCACGCCAATAGTCGCGTAACAAATTTCTTGAATTCAACCCCCAACGATCAATGCAAATAATTTTGAGATTAAACCAGCTATCATTCAAATGGTGTAAACATGTCAATTTGGAGGTTTGCCCAATGATGATCCTCATGCTCACATAGCCAGTTTTCTAGAGATTTGCGGCACTTTTAAATACCATGGTGTTTCTGATGATGCCATTAGACTACGGCTATTCCCATTCCCATTTTGGGATAAAGCTAGTAATTGGCTAAATTCTGTACCGCTCGAGTCAATCACTAAAAGGGAGGAAATGAATTAGAAGTTTCTCGCGAAGTATTTGTTGCCAGCAAAAACAGCCAAGATGCGCAATTACATTGCTACTTTTTCCCAATATGAGTCAGAAATGCTATATGAAGCTTGGGACGGTACAAGGAAATGCTGAGGAGGTGCCCGCATTATATAATACCTACATGGCTATTGGTACAAACCTTCTATAATGGTTTGGTTCTTTTAACTGGAACTCTTGTAGATGCAGCTGCAAATGGCGCTTTGATGGGGAAAACACCAGATGAAGCTTATGACTTGCTAGAAGAGATGGCTGCAAATGCTTTTCAGTGGCCAATTGATCGTTCTACACCAAGGAAAGCCTTAAGAGTTCATGAAGTTGATGCTTTCACTTTGCTATTAGCACAGGCTGCTAATTTGTCTAGGCAGATTGGTCTATTGACTGCTAATGCTATACACATTAGACCTGAGGTGTGTAATTTCTGCAGCGGCGCTCATGCTAATGCTGATTGTCAAGATTACAACTATTATGCACCACAACATGAAGAAGCAAATTATGTGGGTAATATCAAAAGGCAGAACAACCCTTTCTCCAACACTTTTAATCAAGGATGGCAAAATCATCCTAACTTCTCGTGGAGAAATAATCAGAATGTTGCTAATCCATCTGCTGGATGTCAACCACCAATGCAGCCTCAGCTTCAACCACAACCTCCGGCCAATAAAATGTCTTTGGAAGATGCTCTAGCTCAACTTACTATGAAAACACATCAGTTCATTACTAGAATTGAAGCCACATTGCAAAGACATGAGACAAGTATTCAGAGTCAAGCAGCATCAATCCGAAATTTAGAAGTCCAAGTCGGTCAGCTGTCAAATATGCTCACTACAAGACAACAGGGATCATTGCCAAGTAACACAGAGGTGAATCCTAAAGAACAATGCATGGCAATAAGTTGCGAAGTGGCAAGCAAGTAGAGCAACCAATTCAGTTGCATCATTCCAATGTCCAACCATAACCAGTAGTGCCAAGCACCCCACAAGTTGAGAAAGAGCACCAAATAGTCACAAAGGCTAAGGAAGTTGAGAAGGGAAATTCCAAGTTGTTTCCAAACAATCCTCCACAATATGTTCTTCCCATCCCATATCCTCAAAGGTTTCAGAAGCAGAAGATGGATGGGCAATTTGCCAAGTTTCTTGATGTCTTCAAGAAACTACACATCAACATTCCTTTTGCTGAAACTTTAGCATAAATGCCTAGCTACGCAAAGTTCATGAAATGGGCTTTGTCCAATAAAAAGAAATTAAAGGACTTTGAGACGGTGACATTAAATGAGGAGTGCAGTGCAATTTTGCACAAGAAGTTGGCGCTTAAGCTGAAAGACCAGGAAGTTTTCATATACCTTGCCCCATTGGTACTTGCAATTTTGAAAGCGCTCTATGTGATTTGAGTGCAAGTGTGAATTTAATGCCACTCTCTGTGTTCAAAAGGCTAGGACTGGGAGAAGCTAAGCCTACCACAGTATCACTGCAACTAGCTGACCAATCCATCAGGTATCCAAAAGGGGTGTTGGAAGATGTTCTAGTCAAAGTGGATAAATTGATTTTTCCAGCTGACTTCATCGTGTTGGATATGGAAGAAGACCAAGATATTTCAATTATCTTGGGACGGCCATTCCTAGTTACGGGGAACACCGTAATCAATGTGCTGAAAAGGGAGCTGAGTCTGCAAGTAGATAATGAAAAGGTGACCTTTAGTATGTTCAAAGCACCAAAAGATGCTCCCGAATCTAGTTACCAAATTGACTTAGTGGATACGAGTGCAACTGAAATGATCTCGGTAAAGGTCACCAAGCATCCTGATGAACCAGATAAATTCTGCAAGGCCCAGCTTAAACCTCTAAATGCTAAACGTCATTCGGGAACTCCATCAGAAAATGGTCGGGAAAGAATGCTAAAGCTTATGACCTAAGGAATGAACCTCCTGGATCACGGCCAACTCAACTTCACCATGATGATATGAGTGGAATAAGCAGAGCAATTGAAGAAAAATCCCCTACTAGTTCTCAAGAATGGAATGTGTACAAAACTGCATTGGGGTGGTCCGTTGATGATGTCAAAGGACATGTTGGATAAGCAAGGAGGAAAAGTCAAGCCGAAGACTATAAATCCAGCACGTCTTGGGAGGCAACCCAAGTGTTTTAAACCTTATTCTAGTTCTTTATTTTGTTTTCTTTTATTTTTGTTGGTTTTTAGATTGAGAAGTTAAGTTGTTTTAGTTTATTTACCTTAAACATGATGAACTCTGGTTTTAATCCCTTTCGCAGGCATCCAATCAAGTTTGGGGGAAATCTTTGATGATTCCAACTCTAAAGAAGCTTGATATCTCTGTGAAGACAAAAGCATTCAAGCCGTGGCCTCAAATTCTCAAGTCACGGTGCTTCAAATACGTTGCCCAGCACAATTTTCCTAATTGTTCCAAACCGCGGCGCCAAAAAAAAAAAAAAAAGGAGATTTTGAACCCCACCGTCTCCAAATGTGCTGAGGAAGCAAAAAACAAGGACAAAGAGGAATGAGCGGTCACGATCTTTAATACAGGGAGTGTTCCTTTCCTTTTCCTTTTTCTTTCTTGTTTTTATATTTTCCCATTGGGGACAATGTGTCATTTAAGTTTGGGGGAGTCTTTTTATCTTAGCTTTGTTTAGGTTTGTTTTCTTCAAAATAAAAAATAAAATAAAAAAGTTTTGTGAGTCGTGATTGGTTTTGTCGTCTAAGGCCGATGGTAGGAAGTGATTGAACACTACTTATTGCTTGTGGGAAACGATAACTGCAACCTTTAAGTGTGTGCTTGACCCTTTTGTTGGTTTTACCTTGCTGGAAATTCTTTGACTCTTTTGGACACATAGTTTTCAACATTTAGCCATTCTGGCTTACTTAGAGAAGGTTTATGTGATTAAGTCTGATTCATGGTCTCGACAAACTTTAGAACCTGTTGGATTAGCACTTGAGATGAAATCTCAGACTACACCTTACTAAAGAAGTGATTTAGGCCATCTTTGGATCGTTTGATCCTTTCAAGCCAACTCTTTACATATGAATCTCTAGTCTCCTCTTTGAGCCTAATGTTTACCCACATAAAGCCTAGCTTTTTGTTAATTTGTTACCTTTCAACCCTTAACCTTAAACATGTTGATGATTCTAGGAATTATTCTGAGCTATGCTAAAGTTTGGGAGGATGGATGGAGTTGTGAGAGGTAAAGCTTATCTCTGTTTTGTTTTTACAAAGTAAAACAAAACAAAAAAAAAAACAAAACAAAAAAAAAAAGCAAAAATTAAATAAATAAAATAAAATAAAAGTGGTGACAAAAAGAGTTGAAACCAAGTTTAGGGGTGTTAGTGTCATGGGGAGTGTTTAGAAAGCTCTACAAAAGCTCCTATAATGATTTACATGATTAGAGTGATCCGAGCCACAATTTCTACCGTTACCTTAGCTTATCATTACAAGCTTTAAAAGTCCCAATGATCTTTGGTAAGGTGTTTGTCGACATTTGTGGAGAGTGTTAAGAAAAATAGGCCTATGGAATTCATAGATTTTTCATCTTGAGATCCATTATAATCCACTTGTTTGCATAAACTCATCAGAGTTGCAAATAGTTGGATGTGCAAGACTATGCACACACACACTCAGAGAATCAAGGGAGAGGTGAAATTGATAATTGACTTGAAATTCTACTCGTTCAAGCTACTTTGAATTTTCCTTGAGCTATTTGGTTATGTGAGATCTTTGAGGCTTGTTTGGAGACTTAAATTAAATCACAACTCGCTCGTATGTCTTCTTTGTTTTCTGTTTTCATTTACTTATTTCTTTCTTTTGTTCGAGGACTAGAAAAATATAAAGTTTTGGGGTATTTGATGAGTGAGTTTTATACTCACGAATTGAGTACCTTTGAATCGATATTTTGTTGGTTTTTTGAGCATTTTTGTTAGTTTAATATGTCTTATTTCTTAATTTGTAGGATAGGTTGAAAAGTTATGTGCCGGTGCAATTGGAATGCTTTGAAGATGAACTTGGCGCGAAAATGGAGTTTTGAGATGAAAATGATTGAAGCCATGGCTCAAAAAGGCAAGAAAATGGTGTTTTAGCCGAGAGTTAGGAGCCGCAGCGTGAGAAAATGAAGCTGCCGCATCAAAAGTATGAGGAAAAGCCCAGATTAGGAAAACCTTTGAAGCGATGCCGCACAAAAGTGAGGCTGTAGAGCTATGATTTCGTAATTTCGAAGGAATTCGTTGAAGCCACGGTGCAAAAAAGTGAGGCCGTGGCACCAGTGCCCGCAGTCTTAAGGTAGAATCTCTAGTGCCGCGACGTGAAAAAGTGAGGCCGCATCGCCAACTATGAATCTCACAAGTTCAAAATTTGAATTTTCAAGAAAATTTCTAGATTTGCCCCTTTTCGAATTCAAGCCTATAAAATAGCATTTCTAAGGTTTGCAGGAGGGGTCTTTTTTTCCAGAGAGAAAGAGGATAAAAAGAACGCATAGAGGAGACGGATACGTTGCACCCGGAAACGGATTTGTGGCTTCAGATTCAACTTCAAAATCAGTTTTTCTTCTTTCTACTTTTCTTAATGCACTACTACAAAAGTTGGCTTAGACGACGGAGATTACACGATGGTTTTACAAAAATCGTCGTCTAAAATCAAATTACACTACGGTTTTAATAAACCGTCATGTAAACCTGAGATTACATGACGGTTTCGGTAAACCGTCGTGTAAACTCAGAGATTACATGACGGTTTCGGTAAACCGCCATGTAATCTCGAGATTACACAACAGTTTCAATAAACCATCGTGTAATCCTCCTCTTAGTGAGTGCAAAAACCGTCGTCGTATATATGGATTACACGACGGTTTCTGCCCGAAATTGTCGTATAATCGTGACACACGACGACGGTTTTTACAAAAAACCATCGTCGTATCCTGAGGAGTCTTCCGAAAATTAATTTAAAATTTTGAAATTTTGTATTTTGAAATTCTCGCAAAAACCCTTAACTTAAATCGTCTTTCCTCATCCTTTCTCATCATTTTCATCTTTCTCCCTCTTGACCACTCAAAGATTTCTCCTACCCACTATCTCCTTTGCTCGCTGCCGAAAGTGCCGTCACCCTCCCCGCCGCCGCCTTCCATCTCTCTCATTCTCCAGGTGACGCCGCCGCTGCCCTCCCCTCTTCCTCATTCGACCGTCGCCCGCAACACCGCTATCCCTTCTCCCTCATTCTCGCGTCGCCCTCAACGCCGCCCTCCCCTCTCTCTCCTTTCTGTTAAATTTCTACTTTGTTTTAGTTTTTAAATAATTGTTTCTCATTTATATTCGTTCAAATAAAATTAGAGTTAACATAATTTTGGTAATTAGTAACAATCAGTCTTGATAGGACGATACTCGAATATTATTCGTTCCAATAACGTGAATTTGCTGGAAAAATTAAATTAAATAAACCAAATGAATAGACATGAATGAGAAATCAAAAAATGACTAGAGGCGTTGGAAATGACCCGATGAACAAAAGAATAAGTTCTATCTGTCACTCATTAAAAAAAAAAAAAAAGGTTCTATCTGTCATGCATATATATATATTAAGATTATTGAAAGTAAAAGGAAAATCAAGACCGAACAATAGTTAAAATTCCAAATCGATTGCTTTTTGGTACTATTTAATATTTTTCTTTAATGATTTTTTTTTTTTTGGGACAAAAATTTGAATTTACTATTAAAATCTATAACAATCCAAATATGGGGTTTAACAAGTAAAGTGTTTGGATTAGAGTTGGGTAGTCTCCCCAACACAACACTTTTTCTGCTGGGTTTCCTAGTCCTTGTCGATTCATCATTAAAATTCATTCTTTTCCCACGTGATTACTATTAATTGATTAAAAGGTTAGAAAGGAACAAACATATAAAAGAAGTAGAAAATTAATTAGCGATGCGCTTGTGTAGCTGTCTCGCAAGTGGCATATAAAGGCCTTTTTGGTATCTAGAAAAAACAATAATATCAGGGGGAAAAAAAGAAAAAAGAAAAAGAAAAAGAAAAAGAAGAAGAAGAAGAAGGTTTTTATTTTATTTTATTTTATTTTATTTTAATGCATACCATGCCTATCATTTAAAAGAGTGGTAACCGGCAAAAGAAAGAGCATTTGTTGTTGATTGATCGATTATATGTGGCTCCTCATTATTAAAGGACAAAAATAAAAAAAATAAAAAATAAAAAATAAAAAATTATTAACCAGACAATGCATATATGCATGAATGCCTATAATATCGTCTCATCATTGAGTACACAGTAAAAAAAGTGGGATATCATCTTGATTATTATATGATGATCTCTCTACATATGATTATTAACAAAATATCGGTACAACAAGTACACCTATATGTAATAACATCTTTTTGTTTGTTGGGGGGCCAATAATTAATAATTGCTAATATTGTCCCCTATTAACTTTATTAGTTTGAACACATGAAGGTGTAATATAGTAATAATTATAATATTATTGCAATACATTTTTGAAAAACGTATGTACTAGGTGTTGGAGAGGTGGGACTTATGACTCTCATACAGTTTCATGGATTAATAATGGAGATCATAACTATCTTATTAAACGTACGTCAATATACAAATTATTAGAGTCACATTTGAATAATGCGTCTTGTTTATGTATTAGAATTTATTCAAGTTTTATACATTAGGATTCTTTAAGTTTATTCGAATTATTAGGTTATCATTAGAAGTTTGATATTGTTTGGATTTATCTTTAAAATAGAGTGATCATTTGTATCTTTCACTTCAGACCTTGATGATAAATTGAACACAAATTTTATTTCCTCCTCATTTTCCTCTCTTCTTTCTTAAATTCTAATTATTGTTTCTTCTTCTTCCCTCAATTCTTCTCTTGTTATTTCCCATCTCTGTCTCTCTCTTTCTTTTAATAAATATACCTTAGTTCGGCATTAATTGGCATCATAGGCAAGTCCTTTTTCTTCAGCCTCCATTTTTTTTTCCCCACACACACCCTTAAAAAACCGTCGCCGACCTCTGTCATGCGTCGCCGTTGTCCACCCATGCGCTGCCACCTCCTGTTTGAGAAAATCTCTCTACATTGATCACTTTGTTTACTAGACTTGTTTTCTTGATTGATCATTTGAATTTGCAAAAATTGTAGTTTTATTTTCCTTATATAGTTCTTATTAATTTGCTTACATACCCATTATTATCCAAGGGGGAAAAAAAAAAAAAAAAAAAAGCGCATATACACACGCGCACACACAAAATATTACCTATTATCATAACCGTTTGAATAATATTTTTATTTCTATTTTTATCATCTAAATTTCGTTTAAATTATTATTTATTAATAATAGTTTTAGCACTACTCTCACCATCACTGTATTCCTTTATTTAATTCTTTTTTACCATGATTATCAAAGGCCTAGAAAGACTGATTTGATGCAGGGGCGTGACTCGAATTTCCTTTTGTGTTTTGTCTTGAGTGGTCTTTCTTTTGTGTTTTGTCGTTTCTCTTTAAACGTATTAAGTGCTGCTTCTTGTTTATGAAAGTCCAGTTGAGTCGTTTTGTCTTAGAGTGTCGTTTGAAGTCCAAGAAACGTGGTCGTTTTTGCTTTGTTAAACTTTTGTCGTTTTGGAGCATTGTCTACAGCTCAAAAACTGCTGAGAATGGAATGAAAAAACCAGTTGATGTTGATTTCTGAAATTAGAAAAGATTCCTTTTCGTTTCTGTGATTGCTGGTGTTTCCGGGTTGGGAAATCTGAGTTTTCCAACCCCGTTTTCTCTCGGATTTGATTTGCAGGATCTCTTCCGAAGGATTCTACGCCATGGTTCCTGAACGTCAAATCAAAACTAAGGCAAATGACGGTGATGGTGATTAAAATGAAGACCGAATAGTCACAACCCCTAAACATCTATTTACCTTATAAATTGCTTGATATTCTGAAGCTTATAATTATTGATGGCACATAATTTTTTCTTTCTCCGATGAGAAAATTCAGAGAAACATAAATTACATCGGGCTAAAATATCATCTAAATTTAACAAAATGATCATGTAATTTTTTAAACAATTCATATTTGGATGTCAACAAAATTGATTGGAGGAACAATCCATGAGACATAAAAATAGATCATATTTGAACTTCTCTTTTTTTTTTTCCCTTTAATCTAGATTTATTTTATATAGAGAGACTTATCAAGTGATCAATCTTTCATATAGAGAGATGTTAGATAAGATATCAGCAGAAGACAGAGCCATCACATGATAAGTGCACAAGGTGATCTCTCTCTCTCTCTCTGGTCTCTCTCTTATCTACATTCTTCTTTTTTTGTTATAAATATAATTGTGTATATATATTGTTGTATTACTTACAGCAGAAAAGTTGATTAGAAAAAAAAAATGGAGAACATTTTTTCAAGCAAAAGAGCGAGAGAGAGAGAGAACTTTTTTTTTTTTTTTTTTCTTTTTATTAAAGACGGGAAATGGTCATGATCCGCTGCTCAAGTTGATGTGAATTTTCTGCAACAGCAAATTCGTAGTCTAGTATAGGCATTGATAGCAATGGGAAAAGATGGTCAGAGATAATTGTAGTCTTTCGTTTTCTAATTTTGCTTGGACGAAGATTCCAAAATTTTGGTTTCAAAATACTGGTGACAATTCTTGAACCAGGGCTTCAGACTTCAGAGAGATGTCAGGCTAATCGAACACAATTATTTGGTTTCTCAGTACTCGAAATTTATTGCTTTGCTTTTTAACCGGCCAGTAATATTGTACGCTAGAATCCAGTTCAAATATATTTCCAACTTATTATTAATAATTAGGGTAAATTACTCGTTTAGTTCTTAAATTCTTAACACTGTATATCTTAATATTATATTGTTAGAAAAAATAGTTTTAAACCATTTTGAGATCCAAATTTGAGTGGGCCCCACTTAGTAAAAATAAGGGTTTTGGTGGATTTGTATTCTCCGTTGCAAGGAGATAGAAATCATATATTCATACGCTCAAAATAATATTCGGGTGAATGAGAAATTGATACTCAAAATGTACCCAATGGAATAGAATTTTGTTGGAAAATTACTTATAAATATGGAGTCTCACATTGCTTAGGCATAAAAGCTTGATGGACTTTATAAGAATTTACACTTTTTAACTTGGGTAAGATTGTATACCCAAGAGGCTCTCTCACATGTAGGGGGGTGAAAATCACACCCCTGGTGGGTTAGGAGTCCAATGTGTACGCTCGGACAACGTGGGCGATGCGAATGTTGGTCCATCGTGCTTGCCCTCGTGTGAGCTTTGTTTTGCAAATTTTTTTTTTTTTTTTGGCTATTTCCAACATAAATTCGATTTTTTCCTCTCCAGAATATCAACAGCCATCTGTTGATATTCCATGGCATTAGTGTTGTTTAATATGGGCATTAGTGCATGATTAATCCAAAATTAATTAAAAGATTAATGATTTGTATTATTTCTCATTAATCCCTATTGATTTTGGTTTTGTAACATCTCCACTTTGAGCTTATAAAAGGAGGCCTCAACAAGCTTGAAAACACACACATAAACACACAACACAAGTTCTCTTTCTCTTGTTTTCTTATTTTGACGTTTTCTCTTGTAGTGGTCGGTTCTTGAAGTTTTGGTGATAGAGGAAAGGCTTTGGTTTCAAGTTCGCTGAGAGCGGTTTTCGATCGTACTAGACTACCGATGTCCGTTCAAACCTCATGCACTTATCGGAGGGGACGAATCTGTTTTAAGAAAAGCGTATCTCGCGTGTCTCGACGATCTTCTTCATTGTGTTGTTTCATCCTAGTTAAGGTTGAATTTCGGTTGTAACAATTTTCTTTATATTATATTTGATTCACTTGTTCGTTGTTTATGCTCTATATTTCTAACATATATAACTTTGATCCCTAATTTTTTTTTTAGCTGAAATGCCTTTAAGTTTTTAAAATATTGTTATAATAGTCATTTCCGTTAATTTTTAAACAAAATTTATTAGTAATTTGGTCAAAAAGTGACACTAACTTCAAATTCCATCAAAACATTAACGAAAAAGACTACTGTAGCAACGTTTTTAATAGTTTATGATCATTCAAGTTACGAAAGAGAATGTCCCTAAACTATTAAAATATTGCTACAATAGTCATTTTTGTTAATTTTTAAACGGAATCTGTTAGTAATTTAGTCAAAAAGTAATGTTAACTAACGAATTTTATCCAAAAATTAATGTAAAAGACTATTATAACATTTTAAAAATTCAGAAGCATTCTAATTATAAATAAATAAATAAATAAAAGTTCAGAGACTAAAATTATACAAAATTAAAAATTTAAAGATTAATCTAGTAATTTATCCGAATAATAATTATTATTATTTGACCGCAAATAATTGGGATCATTAATCAATTAAAACAAAATTCAAACCGTACGGTTAGCACCTTTTTATATTGCCAACTTGGATCCAGCCTATTCGCTGCAATAAACTCGTTTCAACTATTTCAGAGCAGCATAGGTCGCGGAGTGCGGTGAGTTTGGATTTACAACATGAAAAATACTATAAATACTAATTTTAATTCAAATTTTTGAATACAAATCATTATAATATATGACTTGTTATTAAAAAGTTGATAACTCACTGGATTGATCTTCAGAATTGAAATTAAAATTAGTGTCTCTTAAAAAAATAAAACTAATAGTAATAAAAATCGGACTCTCTTCTTTGCTTTCTTGCAAGGGCTTCTTGTCAGGAGTGAAAATATTTAGTTCTTCGTCTATATGATAATTTTGTGAACTACAAAACCTTTATATTTGTAATGTCCGTACCTAATATTAATTGATATGAATATATGTGCGCTTTGACGACTTTTCTGAATTCTTGGTAAATAAGATTAAGCAAACATATATACTTTAAATAAAATTATGGATAGTAACGAGCAAAATATAAAAGTAAAATTTTGACGATGAATGTCAATTGTTGAAGTATACTAGTTATTTTTAATGTTAGTTATTCTCTCTCATCATTCATAGAAGATCATGAGTATGAGATTCCCCCATTAATGGAGAAAGTGTAGTTCTAGAATTTCTAAGAAAAAAAAGTGTGAAAAATGAGTTTTTTTTTTTTTTTTCTGGAATAATTTTGGTTAACATGATTTATCCTTCCACGTGTATTTATTATTATTATTATTTTTTACTAAATAAGAAATTTTATTATCAAGACAATCAAGGACAAGAGACAGACACTAATAAAGGGACAAGCCCACAGTAAAAAAACCGGGAATAAGCTAACAGGCAAACCACCGAACGGCTAGGGAACCACCAAATAGACCTAAAGTCCACAAACCACGGGACAAAACGCAGGTAATTAGCTCACTCGGGGAAAGCCAAAGCGATCCCCTATCCCAAACTCGAAGGAAAACTCCTACAACAGGTGACGTGAACGCAAGATCTGCCCACCAAACAACACCCAGCCAAACAACGGCTAAAACCCAATTAACACAAAAACCTATACGAGAGACCGGAGGGGAATCCTCCGCCCTAATTACAAACAAACACAGAAAACAGACAAAAGAAAAAAAGAAAAAAGGGGAACCACTGCAACCTCCGACAAAGCCATGCCCATCAACGCCAACCATCAGCGCGATCGGACCATCGCGGAAAGAAGGCCAGCAACAAGGAGGGAAAACCGGCTGTGCATGAGGGACACACACCACCCACGACGAGCAACGCAGGCCCACGCACTGACCCAACTCCCTCACCACCGCCCAGCTCTCGTGGTAGCCACAAGCCCTCGCAACAAACGCACCCGGATCTGAGGACGACGAACGGTGACCAACTCTCCACGCTCAACTCCAAAACAGCCCCGACCCACCACTTCGACGACACGAGCACGGTGCCAGAGACCATGGCAAACTCCCCTGCGAGCGATGGAAGCCAGCAACTCGACGAATGGCCAGACCACTAACCCCAGATCTCAAAAACCTCAAATTCTCTCAGAACCTCTGTCTTCTTTCTCTCTCTAAAAACTAGATATGATCATTTTTGTCCTTCCACGTATATACTTGATAGGCAATGGGAACACAGACAATATATATATATATGTGTGTGTGTGTGTGTGTGTGTGTGTGTGGGTGTGTGTGTGACCACGACAGAAATTTGATGATAAAATATAATATAAAGAAATCTTTAATTTTATGGTTGTACTCTTTTCTTTTATTAATTATGATTTTCTATTTAAATAGAATGTGATAATTTTTTGAATGGTAGTAGTTTTCGGAAGGCAATGATATAAATGTGCCTAATAAGAAAATGCTTGTTAATGTCAATACTCAATGAATATCCAAATCTTCGCTTGTAGAATCGTGACAAAACCATTAGTCGGCAATGGGGTTGGGGGTACGTACAATACATATCACGTCATTTTCTTCTTTTTAATTTCTTGTAAAACTTATAATTTTTGTGGTACTATAGCTTATTTGCAATTTTGGAGTTATTATAACTAATTCCTCATGAATGTTCTTTAGGTTTTTCAATTAACAGATGTCTATATAAATAGATTTAAATTCCGGTACCATTCGTAGTTTTAATTTTTTTTAGTTTTTGCAATTTTGTTTTTACTTGATCATTTCATATTTTAAACTTTAAGGGTCAGATTGCAGAAGAGTTACACAACGCAATTTATGTTGAAGATCAGTCATTCGTGTAAGCCAACATTATTTTGCATTCCTCTATGTCAAATGCAATTCAAAATTTTTTTACGTGTTAGATTTGGATTTCATGGCATGTTTAGGCCATCCCAAGACCAAGTAAGGTAATATGTCGGTTTTCACAAGATGTGTTGACGTTGTCGGATTTGAATGAAAAAAAAAAAAAAAAAAAGTGTTATTTTTTATGTGGAAATGGGCTAACAACTTAGTCCTTTGGGATTAACTTCTGGCTAATTTAGACCTTTACTGCTTTATTTTGTCTACCCTACTACGCTTTTTCATGCCTTGAACTTTTAGGAATACTTTGAATTTTCTTTTATTTTTATATAAATTTGATATTTAAATGGATGCTATTAGCAGCTGTCTCTTGTCATTTCATTTTTTTTTTAAACTATCATTTAATTTAATGGATATTGCTTCTGTACTTACTTGATATTTATCCTTTTTTCTTCGTTTGGTTAAATTAAAATCACCTTTTTTTCAAACTCATCCAAAGATTTAATTCATATTCTTCACGGTAGCAACGAATCATACATTATTATATAGAACCATTTATAAAAATAGTCAAATTAGAGTCACAAAGCAATCCAAAACACCGGTGAGTAAAATTGACCATATTGTGTAAATACTTCTATTATATAACCCCAAATTAGGATCATATTAATTAAACACAAAAAAAAAAAAAAAAAAAAAAAAAACCACAACAACAACAACGGATGGTTTTATGGACGTACGGGATTACATGAAAATTAACTCAACTACTTCGGTTATTGAAAAAAGAAAATGAAAATATAAATATAAATAGTACTATAATATGTCTCTTAACTTTTTCTAGTCATAAGCTGTGCTGTGAAATGTTTTAATAGTTGAGGCATTAAGAATGTTTAGAATGACCTGGTTACTAGTGCACCTAGGGGTCTTGAACTGGCTCAAAGCAGCCCCATTTCTTATGAAATGTTCCAAAATTTTCTTAAAAGTCCCTCTCTCCACAATCCTCAACTCAAGTGGACCTATTGAGTTGGTTCTCCTAGAGACCACATATCCATAATCAACAAAAGAGGCGTCCATTTCTGTGCAACAATCCTTCAAAACTCTCTCCTCAACTTCTCCTCTTATCTCCCAGTAAATTATGTAGTGCCCCAGTTGGTGCGCCACGTCGGCGTGGCTCGTGAAGTCGACAAGCTCGGCTTTGGTCTTGCTCGTCAGGAGCTCGGACCCTCTCTCCACCACCATCTGAAGGTCTTTCTCTGTGTTCTTGTCGATGTTTACAGTCAATATTAGCTTTCTCCTGCATATGAAACTCAGTTTTGGTGTCCCGTTGTGGAAACCAGCCACTTCCACTACATCCCCTAATCTGTACCTGTAAAGCCCTGCAACATGAAAAATGAATTTCGGCGGGATATATCATTGATCATAATTAGAATATTCAATGTTGAAATAATCCCACATCGATTGTAAATATTTATAAACTGAACATTTATCCCTTTTACAAACCGATGTAGAGTTACCTCAATTATTAATTAGTCCAAAAAAGTAAAAATAAAACATGCATCTACATGTGAACATACATATCGTTAGCAAAGCCGCAAAAGTAACAGTGGCTAATTGAACGACAGTTACTAAACGTGATCAACTTGAAATACTTTTAACTTTGAATATGTGTGCGCTATTCCGAATGCCCCCACAAACACTTTTCCAATGTTAAACTCGTGGGTTATGTGTAGGATATTATGTCAAAAAGGCCATTGCAAACATGATATTCATCAATGGGTTCACATATTTTCGTCTAATTGCATTATGGCCCATCTAGTTGTTTTTGCCACGAGTCCTCTTCTGCTTTGAAATGATTTAATAGAAAAGTTCTTCAGACATAGCAAGTTCACTGTCCTTTCTATACTGGGTATTGTTTGCTTGAGTAAAAAACTTCTACAAAAATGAATTAATTCAGGCTTTCAAGTAGTCACGTAATTATGTGGCCCAAAAAAAAAAAAGGAAAGAAAGTACCCAAAAAGTAAAGTTAGAAAAATATGGAGCTAATCCCATGTACAGCAACATACCTGTGAAAGTTGTGAGGACAATCTCGTACTCTTGTCCAACCTTGACTTGGGAGAGTGGGATTGGCTCATCTTCTATGGAGTCATCACTGGCTGAGCTGCAATTTTGCTTCGATCTAAAGAGAGGTATGAACTCAAAATAAGAAAATGTCGGAATCACCGCGAAAGTGACATGCTCCGGAGGCAAACAAGGGTCCAAATTAACGCCGATCCAGCTCTCTGTCGACCCGTAGTCAGCGCTGACTAAAGGCAAACTCCTGGCGTAGTGCCTAAGCTTCTTCAAGTAAGGCTGCATTGACCCAGTCATAATGGAGTACACATACTTGGAATTTGGCCAAAGCTTAGGAATCACACCAGACCAATCCAAATCTTTCAACTCCTTGCAGGTTTCTTCGATCTTTGAAGCCAAATTAGGGTTCGGGGAGATGATATCTAAAACCGCTTTTTGCAGTCTCGGCAAGGTGATTCTTGCGCTCAAAGAGCCTTCCCTGATATCAGTACACAACTCTTCCCAGAGCTCCTCAAAGGCGGAAAATGCCTGCACAATGCTGTAGGCGAAGGTGGAGGTTATGAACTCGACTTGATCAGAGAAGAAGAGACCGAGGAGGAGGTGGCAGTATGTCGACTGCTTGTAGTCTCCGCTAGAGATGACTTCTTGTGGGCTACAAGTGAATGTCTTGGTCTTTTCTTGCTTGATTTTAAATTCTTGACTGTTGTAATAGTGGGTTGTAGCTGTTCCTACTGATATTTCCCCCTTGGTTTTGAACTGTTTGCTGCTGTATATAAACTCCAGGATTCTCCCTCCTTCTCTTGTTGGATAAGCCCTGTGATCATAAACTTATGGTAAATTATCTTATTTAAGCAAGTAAATTACTTTGTTCATGATTAATTAATAAGCAAGAGAAATAGATTAGGGAAAAAAAAAATAAAAGAATAAAAAAATAATGTTTGAACCTTGATCTATAGGCTGCTGCCAACCGAAATATTTGGAGTGTCGTTTGAGCGCTGTGGCTTGTAAACGGTACATATTTCTGTCTTCCTTCTGTGGTTCCGGAGCTATATACAAATTTAAATTAAAGAGTTAAAAATATATAAAAAAATAAAAAAAAAGTGATCAGATTCATCAGACAAGGTGGGAAGATTTTGTTAACTCTTCTTAAACAAGTAAAGTCTTTTAACTAAAAACTAATTCCTTTTCCTATTTTCAGATCAATAATTTAGTAAAAAATTTATCCCAATAGAATACAAGAAAAAGAGGAATGGAAAGTAATTTTTTATGTATTGGGAGTGAAAATGGATCCCATAGATATAACTCAAAATTTTCTGTGCCCACATGCTTTTTCAGCAGCAGGGTATTACCTCAAAAGGGCAACTTTTTAGCACAAAGAAACAAGATCAGACCCGAACAAGCAGGAAAATTTTATATACATATATATACAAATATTAGAATGATGATAAAATATATATATATATATATGTATAGAATAAATTAAAAAAAAAAAAAAGAAACAAAAAAAAAAGAGGAAGTTGACCTTAGAGAAAGAGTAGTAATGGGTTGTTGAGTGAGCAATGGAGTTGTGTCCCCATCGGCAATTCTGTGAACAAATGGCTCAATATCTGCATGTGTGGAGAGGGGTACTAACGTGTGTAAAGTGACTCCAATGCACATGACTCCATTTCTTGGACCTGAATGTCCCCCAACCATTTCTTGAGGTACTCCACGCCACAATTGAGCTCGAGTATCCGGCGGAGCGTCTCGGTCTGGACATCACCGGCGTTTACCGACACTCTCTCGAACCATCCGACGATGTCGTTTTGATCATTGATATTGTGGCTGCTGCCGTTTCTCTGCTGCTGTTTTGTCTCGGCTGCTGATTCCATTCATTCAACACCCTCCCTCCAATAGTAATTCGTTTGTTTGTTTTGTTTCTCTTTTGGTGCCTTCCAGAGAGTGTTGTATCAGAAAGTCTTGCAAAACAATAATGTTTCTGTATTAATGGGGGATCTTTCTTTATATGATCTCTCTCTCTCTCTCTCTCTCTCTCTCTCTCTTTCTGTGTGGCGTTCAGTGGAAAACAGAAAGGAGCCCACAAATTGAAATATCCATTCTCTTGGGGGGGATTCTATGGTAAGTTGGAGTCTATCTACGGCCTTGTTTCATGCTGAAAAGCTCAACAAAGCTTCTAATGCTGCAGAAAGTCTATCATGGAATAGTACGATAGTTTATAGACCACAAGACATGAGGTTTATCATCTTTAGAGAGAGAGAGTTCTTGTCGATGTGAGGGGACAAATATTTGTGGGCTTTGGGGGACCAAATTAAGGTCCAAAACCCACCAGCTAATTTGAGGTTTTGACAGCTAGCTATTTCCCTCCAATTTGTAAAAAAGCTAAGAGTCCTTTTCTCCCTTTTTTTTTTTCTTTTTTTTTTTTTTCTTTTTTAAAAAATTTCCTGCTGAAGTGTCCTACTGTCAATTATTTCTGAAAATATGAATTCATCACTTTTTCCAATTATAGTTGAATATTAAAATGTAAGATTGCCTAAGTTCTGAAATTCACATGTGAATCTAAAGCAACTTTGATAATCTGATTAAACTCTTGTTTAAATTTTTTTTTTTCCCCCTTCTCATGAATTATCTGGTTTCTTCACTACCCATGTTTCATCTTTTGTTGGTATTGACTTAGAGCTGGTATTGACTATTTGCTGCTCAGGTTCTGGTAAAGTCATGAGCTCAGATTGAGCTCTCTTGGCCCATAAAAAGCTTATAAGTGTTTTTTTTTTTTTTTAATTATTATTTTGAATTTAGATGGAAAGATTTTAATTTTACATCTTTTGATTTAGTAGATTTGGAATTACTGGTAAACTACACTTTAATGTCAAAACTATACATCTTTGTTTTCTCTATTTTGTTTTTTTTTTTAATGGTATTATGTTTTTATTCTAATGTTATTTGTACTTTGGATGAATAGTAATTTTAGGACAGAACACATTATCGTAAAACTTCATTGAACCTTCTTACAATGTTATCATCATTCATCCAAAAACCCTTTTTTGTTAAAAAAATAATAATAAAACTAATTTGGAGTATTGAAATTAACGTTTAGAAGATTTAAGAGCGTGTTTTTTTCTTTTAACAAATACCCATATAATATGTTAGGCGGATTAAAGAGCTTCTTGTTTACTTAATTTTGGGGGCATCTTCAATCATAACAGGACATTTGGTACGAGTCACAAAAACATGGCTTGTGATCCCACATCCATCGTTGTTGAACTTTGCGGCTTTGATTGGTGAAAAAAAATATATATATTAATAATAACAAGAATAATAAAAAAATGAAAATAAAAAAAAATAAAGTTAATAAAGATCAATTTACAATAATTACTCCTGGAGATTTGAAACCAGTCATTCAAAAAGTAGGACAATTGTGTGGGACTGTAAAGACAAAAAAAAAACCATGCAGGGCCATTCCAAAAGAAAGTACTGATTTGATTAGATCACCCGACGGTCAAGAATCCTGCAATTTGCAAATTATCATACTTTGTAATGCAACTCTATGATATAGGAGGCAAATGCAAAACGTTTACCCCGTTTGTCTTCTAGGAAAATTTATATCACCTCAATCGCTACCTATTTTTCTTTGCAATATAAGGAGAATATTCTTATTCCATTTCGAGACAACGTTATTCCACCAACTTACCTTGGTAAGGTGGTAGTAAGGTATGCACTCGAACTCTTTCTTTTTATAACCATTACTACAAAATCTGCATTACACAAAACGGTCGGTAAGAATGACAAAAATGCGAACCTCCACAACCGCTAAAAAATATCATGAAAAACGAAATACCACGACCATTTTGAAAATCATCGTGAAATGTTCTTACTTTTCACGACAGTCCACGATTGTTTTTTAACAGTTGTGAAATCCTCTTTTTCTACATGTTAACACATGTATTCATACGGTTGAGTCAGATTAAAATGGCTCAAATAATTATCTCGAATAAGACAGTTTATGTTAGGACGTTTTCGTACTCCACCCCAAGATTATAATGGACCAAATTGTCACGAACAAGTGGCTTAAAGTCATGCTACGTTGTTTTTGAGGTCCAATCTCCTTGTGAAAGAGTACAAGGACTAGGGCTATGCATTGGTGGATTCAATAAGTGGGTGGTGGGTGGGTTGGAAGATAACGATTTTTTCAAAATTCCAAACCAGTCCCGCCTACCATGAAGGTGGGTTGGGCAAGATGGTGGCGGGTGGGGATATGCGGTGTGGCGTGTGGGTAGAGAATTTTGAAAACAATTTTGTAATTTTATTATTCTCCTTTTATTTTTTTTCGATTGTTTTATTTTTTTTTTTAACCGAAGCAAACTTGGAATTTCAATTCAATTGTTGAACCTGCCATAATGTTAAGCTTGAAGAGACGGAAAAAAAAAAAAAAAAGAGTAATATTGATTTTAATTGCAGACACAATATCTAAATAACAACAACAATTAAACTATAGTAATTTTGTCAAAAAGTCTTATATTCTTATTAAAGAAAAATATATTTATTATTAACAAAAAAAATGACGGGTGGGAGGGTTGAACTTGTAAGCCAAAAAGTGAAACCCACACCCGTCCATAAGTGATGGCTGGTGGATAGAAAACCCGCACAAAACAAACAGGTGATAACGTGGGCCCGTTCAAATGGGTGGGGCGGGGCAAGGCGGGACCCGATGGTTTGAGCGGGTTCACAGGTTTCGTGCACTACCCTAACAAAGACCATTTACTATGCCCCATTTGATCACTTACAGGGAACTTTTGTCGGGTCACTTTTCCCACTATATATAATTCGTCAAAAGATGTAGCCACAACAGTTTTGGATTAGCTACGAGCTACAACAAGATTAAGATTTAATTAATTAATGACAAACGGAAATTCCTCATCACATGTTCATCTTATGAGCCATTAGATCTTAAAAAAAAATTAAATTAAATTCTAGATCTTGTGGGACCTATGCGTACTTTCATACTATTTCAGTCAATAAGTTTTGTGATCTTCTTCCACAATGATTCACATATCACGTCTAATTTTAGTGTTTCAAATTATGTATAATCAATTATATTGTGATTTATTTTTTTTTTATTTTTTATTTTTTGCTGAAATTTATTTGTTCTCCATATATGTTTGTTCAAAGTATAAAATACATAATATATTATCAATGGTCTTACCCTCTTATCTAAGGACCGTTGTTATTTCTATCCCCTGATGGCTCATAAGAAGGGGGGGGGGGGGGGAAAAATATAGTATTCGTAAGGTCCATAAACAATCCCCTGATGGAGCAAATAAAACAAATTCATTAAGAAAATAAAAGATCTTCTCTTTCTCTAGTTGTGAACCAGCAGCGTTTCTTGTAGTTCTCTTTGAAAAATCTAATAAAGTAAAAATAATAATAATAAAAATACTTTTGAGATAGGCGACATATTTTCTTTTTATCTTCTGGATTTGGAATTTGCTAGCTCATACTCAAATATCTCATATCTCACTTGTGGAGCAAACCCCAATGGGGTTCTTGAAATATGTATCCTAATTACAAAATGGCTCTTGAAATAAGTAAACTAAAGGTTCCAAAAATTGAAAGACATTCAGGGTATTTTTTTTTTTTTTTTTTTTTCCATAGTCAAAATCAAATTTTAACACCCAAAAAAAAAATGAATTTAAAGTATAAAGATAAAAATCCGATAAAATTCAAAATACAAGTAATAATTTTTTGAAAACGATGATATGCAAAACACAATGATACAAAAATGAGAAATAAAGCCTACCAGTATCTTGTTCTATTTTAGACACATAAAAAGGGGCATTGCATGTACGTTCCTCATGTAGAAACGAACTTCACTGTAATTAGAAGCATCCACAACTGATTTCTTCGAATTTTAATCTTCAGCAAAACTGTAACAACAGTCCATTTGATTCCCATGCTGCGATTCATGCGATTCGAACCATTTTGGTTTAAACCGTAAATAATCTGAACAGACGTTTAATCCGATTAGATTAATGTGGAAAACCACAATATGGGCTGCTAAGAAATCACAGGCATACACACTTAAACCAGTACCATTAACCAGTTAACTATTTTTCCACAGTCAACATTGCAAACAGTTTTCCTCTTTTTGGTAAAAGTACTTGCAAGAGAAAAACAAGAGATGGAGTCTGAATTCTGCTGCCCTAGTATAGTGTAAAAAAAAGTACTTCTCAACTATGAAGATATACGTTTGGTTTGCCGGTTAAATATAAAATTTTTAAGTTGAAATTGGTTGATTTTAAAAAAACTAATTATAATTTTTATTGATTTAAAAAAAAAAAAAAATAAAAACTTAAATGAAAAAATATAATTTAATTCAAATTAAATTGAAATGACAAACAAGGCAATAGAATCCACATACTTCAACTTCATACGGATAAATGTCCACTCTGTCATAGGACCCAATGGCCAGGTCCTCTGTTTTTGTCTTCCCAGGAAGTTGGACAACAGTCCGTTCCAATAATTCTTAAAATCTTGTCAAGTTGATAACCTCAGAAGGACAAAAGCCCTCGTGGTATTTTGTACTGGTTCTGACTTCTCACTTTGGACCTCAACAACAGCAGACCTGCTCATCAGGAACCATCAATCAGACTTCTGAAGTAGATAGTTATCTAAATCTTAATTTTGTTAGTTTACTCTATTCCTCAACTACTCAAGTTTTGTTTGGGCTTTACAGGAAATGAACCCATAAATATATAACCTTATGCCGCTCATCCAGGCTTTGTGGCAAGTGATTTGAGCTCTGAGAGCATGTCGTAACTGATGGCTGAGGATGTCAACAAACATGTGCTTTCAAACTGCTGTTTTCTGCCGATCACGCATGCACTCATTGTTAGGCCTGACATCGGCTTTGCCGTTTTTATCGCACTGGTGATGCAGGATTTGGAAAAGGAAAATCAATATTATTGTTGAAACGAAAAAGCTATACAAAGATTTATAATTCAAGCTTGGTCTGAGACAGAATCGCATTGCCACCAATGGGAAGTGTCAATTTAGTACAAAAGACTAGAGCTAGAGCCGACTTTCTAAAAGAGATGGTTGATTCATCTGTGGTTTTGTATTTTTAACAAAATATTTATAGGAGAGGTACAAGACTATAGTTTCCTGCGAAAGCAATGGGCCAATAAAAAAGGACTCAAAAAGGAATTGTATCATTTAAATTGAAAAGGTATTGCGTCAAGACTTAATCAGGAGAGTGAAACATAACACATTGTGCACGGTGAGCACTATGAAGGGGTGAGCACTATGAAGGTGCCGCGGTATCAAGCAGAAAGCAAAAGGTTTGCTTGTGATGAACACCCGGACGAGGACTCAGCTGCTAATGAGCTCCCGAAACTTCACTCGCTTTTTGACACTCCCCATTCGGTTGTACCCGATGCCGATTTTGCTATGCATCAACTTAATGGCTAAATCTGCATTGCCTGCTTTTCTCAAGGCATTGATTAGAACAGTACGAATTCTCCCTGGTATTTCCCTACCCCTATCCACGATGCCGTCAGCCAATTTGCAAGCCTCCTTTATCCGACCAGCCTTACACAACACGTTGATCATATCTTCAAGAGCCATTTCTGGAATGACACCCATTGGTGCTAAATCATCCAAGATCTTGCAAGCTCTGGCTACTTTTCCCGAAAGACAGAGCCCTATAGAAAGAGCCCTGAAGGATGCTGCGGTGGGTGTAATGCCCTTGTCAATCATCATGTCCCATAGCTTCAGTGCCTCCTCGTTTCTGTGCTCCTTAAACAGTCCATCAATAAGTATTGTGTATGTATAAACTGTCTGATCACAGCCTTCATCTTCCATTCTCTTAAAGAGTGCTAATGCTTCATCAGTGTTCCCAGACTTGGACAGGGCATCAATAAGGGCATTATAGCAATATGAATCCCTCGGGCATCCGTTATCCGCCATCTCTTCAAAAAGCCTTTGAGCTTCATCCACTTTCCCAGCCTTTCCAAAACCATTAATCAAACTAGAATAAAACATTGAATTTATCGGCATTCCCTTTGCTCTACAAAACTCGAAATATTCCACGGCTTCCTCCATTCTCCCATTCTTACATAATCCGTTGATAATAACCACATAAGTGACCTCATCCGGTTCAAACCCATCATTTTCCATCCTCTTAAAGAGCCTCACTGCCTCTTCCACACTCCCACATTTCAAATACGAATCAATCAGAGCAGTATAGATTGCCACATTCGCATTGTAACCTTTCCGAATCATATCATTGAAAACAGCATACCCTTCCATACACTTCCCACGTTTACATAGCCCGCCGATCACTAGAGTATAACCATGGACTGGAACATCTAGTCCCCTCTCTTCCATTTCATGGTAAAGACTCAAACAAGAATCAAAATCTTCTTTCAAGTAACAAAGCTGCATTAACGTCATATAAGTAATCTTATCAGGTTGCACATTCCCAGCTTCCATGGCTCTAAACTTCTCAAACGCTTTCTGGACATTCCCTGCTTTACAATACCCCTTAATAAGTGCGTTGCAAGTCACAATATCCGGTTTAACTTTTCCGTTCTCCATGACCTCGAAAACCCGTTCCGCGGATTCGATAAACATCGAATTCACCAAACCATTCATCAGAAAATTGTAAGTATACAAACTTGGATCAATCTCATTCTCTTTCATTTGACGCCAAACCCACAACAATTCCTCAACCATCCCAACACTACCAAAGCTCTTAATCATCGAATTTGCCGACGAAGCATTCATGAGAAATCCCATTCCTTTAAGCTCAGAAAACACTCGTCTACTATCATCCAAATCACCACATAATGATAAAACATCAATCAAAGAAACAAAACACTCAAGCTTATGGCTATACTTCTTTTGCTTACCAGACCAATAAAAGAACCGCAAAGCGGTATCGGGTTTTCCCCGAAGCTCACCGGAATTCAAAACAAAAGCAACAAAATTAGGCGACAATCTGATCAAGAATGTCTTACAGAAAGTGTCCAGATTGGCTTCCATGGTCGGAGACCCATCCAAGATTTTCAGAATATGAGAAACCCATGGAGATAATAAGAGGTCTTGGGAGCTGGAGACAACGTCAGAGACGTCGTTGAGAGGCTCTACCCATTCGGGAGGAGGGAGAGAGTTGGTGAAAACCCACCTTGGATTTGAGCGGAAACACGACTTTGGGTGAGAATTTGAGGCGTTTGGTGAGGACCCACCATTTTTGTACGGAGAAGAAGGTCTCGGAGGGCAAAAATGGGTTGCAGAGAAAGAGAAGCGAGATCTCAGAAGGGTGGTTCTCATCAGGGCTTTTGAGTTTTTGGCTTATGCGATAGTTCGTGGCCGCTCTGTTCGTACATCATAGTAGCTGAAGAGGCTGGAAAAGTTGTCTTCTTCAATATTTTTCTAATTTAAAATTTAAAATTGCGAAATGAATGACAAAATGGTCCCATGGTCTAGCGGTTAGGACATTGGACTCTGAATCCAGTAACCCGAGTTCAAATCTCGGTGGGACCTTTATAATATTTTATTATTTTTTCTTTTCAAAATTATCACGGAGGATTCGAATTTTTTACATTACAATTATTGATATTTTAATTTTAATTACACATTTGTTCATTTTAAGTTGGTTTTGTAACTGGTCAGAGGGGATTTACTTTTATGTTTCGTGAAAATTTGGTACATGTTGTTTATTCTTTCATTTCTTTTTTACCAACAAAAACAAATAACGTGTCATTCATCACATTCATTTGTCTCATTTAAAAAAACAACTGTCGTTTATGGACATTTTAGGCGGGAAATCATTTTTTTTTTTCCCTTCGTTTCCTTTCTACCAACAAAAACAAACGACATGTCATTCATCACATTCGATTATCTCAATTTAGAAAAAAAACAACTATTGTTTATGGACAGTTCAATCAGCATATCGGTTTTTTTTTTTAAAGATCATTGCATAGTCCATTTCTTTACATGCTTTTTTTTTTTTTTTAATCTTTTTTGTAAAGGGTTAATTTCATTAATAGCACCTGTGAGATAAATTTTATTAAAAACAACACCATTTTTTTTCCTTCATTTCTAGCACTGTCACGTCATCAATTCCTCTGATATGTGAGGCCCAACCGCATTTAATGTATGTCAAATTCCAGGTTTACCCTCATCTCCCACCCGCCCAAAATTCACTCTCCCTCGCATGCCCAAAAAAAAAAATTCAAACCAGCTTCTACAGTGTTTTAGAGAGAGAAACTCTGATTCTAGAGAGAGAAAGAGTTGCAACCGGCAAGAACCGTTCCATAACCGCTCGAAAACCATCCTAAACCACCACGAAAGCCTTTTATAAACTGCTTGGAAGTTTGTTAACGTCGAAGAATCTTCAAAAACTACCCATGTCGAAACCCACGAAAATATCTGAGAAAAACACAACTCCCGAAAGGAGGTTTGTCCGAGTAACGGCTTCGGCATATAAAAGGCCATCGGCCAAGGAAAGTTCTAAAAAACCGGCACCAGAGATCGAGAAAATGGTGTCCGATGAAGGGTTGAAGAGAAAGCATAGGGAAATCGAAGTAAGGATTCAAAGAAGTTGATAAGTGCCGTAGAAAAGAAGATATCGAAAGCCAAAGAGGTAAAAAAGTTGATTTCTGTTTTTATGTTTAAAAAGTTTACATTTTTAATATTTTTCAGTAAGAATGTGCAGTTTTGATTGATTATGTAATAAAAAGTTTTTATTTTTATATGTGTTTTTTATGAGATTCCACCTTTCTAATTGATTTGTTGAAAAAAATTTGCTTAAAATACATAAAGTTAGTATTTTTATCTGATTTTGTAACATAAACCATCCGTTTGTAAAATTTAGTGTTTTGGTTTATATAAATATTTGGGTTTTCGTTGATGTTTGTTTAATTGTAGGTGATATCGGTGGCTGGTTGTAATAATCATTTTTGTAATGACTCTCTGGTCATAATAATAATTATTTAGTTTTAAGTTATTTTCGGATGGTCATTTTAATGATGACTTGTTGGTCATAATAATAATTACTCAGTTTTAAGTTATTTCCGAATTATCATTTTCATTATGATTTGTTGGTCATAATAATAATTACTTGTTGGTCATAATAATAATTACTCAGTTTTAATAATTCCGGATGGTCATTTTCATTATGACTTGTTAGTCATAATAATAATTACTCAGTTTTAAGTTATGGACTTTAGTCATTTTCATTATGACTTGTTGGTCATAATAATAATTACTCAGTTTTATGTTATTTTCGGATGGTCATTTTCATGAGGACTTGTTGATCACAATAATAATTACTCAGTTTTATGTTATTTCCGGATGGTCATTTTCATGATGACTTGTTGGTCATTTTCATGATGAGTTGTTGGTCAGTTTTATGTTGACTTGGTGGTCATCAATTTGTTAATTTTCATAATTCTGTGATTTTATGCCAGGTAATTTGTATGATTACTTCACAGTCATAAATATAATTATTCTTTTATGTTACCATTAACATTACCACATGTTCAATATATTCGACAAGTACCGGATAGTGAAATTACCCGGGCGAAAATAAATATTTTCATTAACATTACGGAAACATGTAATAAATTGATACAGTGGTTGTCTCCCCAACAGTACGAGGCCATCATCCATCAGCCATGCATTCAACAGTTTCTGAATTTAAATACTCTTGGTTGAGCTGGGCAGATCTTCCACAACATTGTAATGCGAATGACAGATCACTCAGGAATGGGTGATGCTCTATGCTTTGAATGGGTGATGCTCATTATCACATACCGATACTGTTAGTCCCAATGAGAAGTTTGTACGAATCAGTTTCTCTGCCTTGGGGGCCAGTTTCGATGTTATTTTCAGGGCCTCTTTACGTTTCTCGACAAACCATCTTTGTAGTAGTTCCCTCAACCATTCTACCAATAATCCAACTGGCATTAACCTGGCTTTCCGATCTACACTATTCAATAACTCTGCAATGTTGGTTGTCATGATTGCATACCTCCATCTGTTGAAGTATGCTCGCGACCACTTTGTAGGATCGGCTTGCATAAGGTATCGGTGCATGTCGGGATTACGACTACGGATGGATTCCGTATGACGCTGGTGCTCACTTAGAAGATACGACCTCGATGCACCGTCAAAATAGATCTTCAAAGGGCCTTTGAAATTTTTGTACCTAGTCTTCAAGTTTGCAGCCAAATGTTGGACGCATATCCCGAAGGCAACATCTGGATACACGAGGCTGGCTGCATATTCGATACTCTTATGCCTATCAACCATAATACCAAGAGACTTTCGCGTGCCGATTGAATCCTTTAGCTTCTCGAAGAACCATTTCCATGATTCATTACTTTCCGATGGAACGATATCAAATGCAAGTAGAATATGGAGCCATTTGCGTCGTGACCTCATGCTGCAAGCAGTATTCCTCCAAACCTGACCTTTAGTGCTGATCCATCAACCACAATTACTGGACGACAATAAGGCCAACTGTGCTTCGAAGCAGCTAAGCACATGTAGAAGTATTTTAAACAATTTTTTGAGTCTGTCTCAATGTAAATGTCGGATGCAGGATTTTTTCTCTTAAACATTTCAGCCCATGCGGACAGAACTGTAATTATTAAATAATAATTACCATGTCGTAAATATATAAGTTATTATTTCAGTCATGAACATATAACCGGATAAGGGAAATTACCTTTATATGACTCAGCATCATCGCCCCTTAGGCTGGTTAGTGCAGCTTCCTTCCCTCGTCATGCTCTAAGATAATTGAAAGACATTCCAAATTCGTCCTGCATGTCTCGCATTATTTCTCGAGGTCTATATGTGGTATTAGTCGGATCCAAGTATTTTGTCTTAACACACTCCCCAATCATCCAATTCTTAGTCTGACAATGATGTCCTTAAACGATTTCAATTGAACAAGTATGGACGTCGTCGTACCTCTTCACAACAAACAATTCACTACCTCTCATCCTAGTGGCACGCAATTGCCATGGACATCCCTCATTATCTATACATATCACGTGTAATAGAGTAGAGTTCGATCTCTTCACCTTGAATTGGTAGTGTTTACTCATGGCATCGTGATGAAAATGGTATTGTAGTAACTTTTTGTTCTCAAAAATACAATTTATGCGTATTGTAACAGGTGTAAAATCAGCAACAACTACTGAGCCAGATAAACTGTCACTACTAGATACATTAACATATTGAGTTCTAGTAGTATTGACAATAGAATGGGCTCCAATGCTTGCTACTAGATCGGATATTGAGTTCTGGTAGTCTTCAGTGTGCAAATCCAGACCTACTATGGGAGAATGGATATGAGGAGGACTAGGAAGAAGGATGATCAGATTGCTGTCATTTACAGGTTTCATGGTTTCATCACTCTGTCCACCCTCCCTAGAAGGTTGAACGTCTATGTGGTTGCTTTCCCCTACCTCTGGTGGCATCACTTCGGCCGCAGACTCATCCAATACATCGATACTAATTGAAAATTTACTAAGCACATGAACATCATTCTTCTTCAATTGTATGTAGAATTTAACGTCAGCATCACACTGTATCCTCACAGGAGGCATTCCAGGTTCAACAGCGTATCTCATGCCTATAGTCTTGTCAAGGTCCCTAATTCCAAATAACACTTCTGACCAACTCAATAAGATCAGCATATATTGCGGTAACGAGCACTAATATTCCCTTCATTTCGCCACTAACATATCTCAATGTGTCGTTCCATTGACCATTATACTTGACGAAAACACAAACCTCATCCATTTCTAAATGATACAGTAACAAGTTAGTCAATATTATATTTACGTTACAAAGGAAGGAAAAATGATGACATATATAGACAGGTGAACTATATCTCAAAAATGATCACAATGAGAATGACCGGTTGGTCATTATGAAAATGACGAGTTTTTTTCAAATCTCAAATGATAGGCGAAACAAAAGTTAGGCAAATCCATGTAATTTTCCCATTATACACAACGTATGACAACTCAAATTTACGTTTTAAAACCCCTGTTGTTTCATCAATTTCTATAGATTTTCCATTCGCACATAGGTCATAATAAAATTGATCTTTTGGTCATTATGGAAATG
Organism: Ficus carica; assembly: GCA_009761775.1. Taxonomy (NCBI): domain Eukaryota; kingdom Viridiplantae; phylum Streptophyta; class Magnoliopsida; order Rosales; family Moraceae; genus Ficus; species Ficus carica. The sequence continues at coordinate 9,741,617 of CM019743.1, read as the reverse complement.
GCCAGTTTCGTTCAACTCTCAAATGTGATCAAAACTTCAATTTATCGTTTAGAACTTTGGTTGTTACTTCTGTTAATGATTATGACAGGATGACATTATCCATGTAATTTACCCATTATACACAATTAGAATGATCAGATGGTCAAAATGGTCACAATGAGAATGGCTGGTTGGTTATTATGAAAATGATCAGTTTTTTTCAAATCTCAAATGATAGGCGAAACCAAAATTAGGCAAATCCATGTAATTTCTCCATTATACACAACCTATGGCAACTCAAATTGACATTTTAAAACCCCTGTTGTTTTATCAATTTCTATAGATTTTCCATTCGCACATAAGTCATAATAAAATTGACATTTTGGTCATTATGGAAATGACCAGTTTTGTTCAACTCTCAAATGTAATCAAAACTTCAATTTGTCGTTTAGATACTCGGTTGTTACTCATATTAGTGATTATGAAAGGATGACATAATCCATGTAATTTACTTATTATACACAATGAGAATGACCGGTTGGTCATTATGAAAATGATCAGTTTTTTTCAAATCTCAAATGATAGGCGAAACAAAAATTAGGCAAATCCATATAATTTCCCCATTATACACAACCTATGACAACTCAAGTTTACGTTTTAAACCAATGTTGTTTCATCAATTTCTATAGATTTTCTATTCGCACATAGGTCATAATAAAATTGACCTTTTGGTCATTATGAAAATGACCAGTTTCGTTCAACTCTCAAATGTGATCAAAAATTCAATGGGTCGTTTATAACCCTGGTTGTTACTCTTATTAGTGATTATGACAGAATGACATAATCCATGTAATTTCCCCATTATACACAATGAGAATGACCGGATGGTCAAAATGGTCAAAATGAGAATGACCGGTTGATCATTATGAAAATAACCAGTTTTTTTCAAATCTCAAATGATAGGCGAAACCAAAGTTAGACAAATCCATGTAATTTTCCCATTATACACAACCTATGGCAACTCAAATTTACGTTTTAAAACCCCTGTTGTTTCATCAATTTCTATAGATTTTTCATTCGCACATAGGTCATAATAAAATTGACCTTTTGGTCATTATGGAAATGACCAGTTTCGTTCAGCTCTCAAATGTGATCAAAACTTCAATGTGTCGTTTATAACCCTGGTTGTTACTCCTGTTAGTGATTATGACTTGATGACATAATTCATGTAATTTCCCCATTATACACAATGAGAATGACCGGATGGTCAAAATGGTCACAATGAGAATGACCGGTTTGTCATTATGAAAATGACCAATTTTTTTCAAATCTCAAATTATAGGCGAAACCAAAGTTAGGTAAATCCATGTAATTTCCTCATTATACACAATCTATGACAACTCAAATTTACGTTTTAAAATCCTTGTTGTTTCATCAATTTCTATAGATTTTTCATTCGCACATAGGTCATAATACAATTGACCATTTGGTCATTATGGAAATGACCAGTTTCGTTCAACTCTCAAATGTTATCAAAACTTCAATTTATCGTTTAGAACCCCAGTTGTTACTCCTATTAGTGATTATGACAGGATGATATAATCCATGTAATTTACCCATTATACACGATGAGAATGACCGGATGGTCAAAATGGTCACAATGAAAATAACCGGTTGGTTATTATGAAAATGACCAGTTTTTTTCAAATCTCAAATGATAGGCGAAACAAAAGTTAGGCAAATCCATGTAATTTCCCTATTATACACAACCTATGGCAACTCAAATTTACGTTTTAAAACCCTTGTTGTTTTATCAATTTCTATAGATTTTCCATTCGCACATAAGTCATAATACAATTGACCTTTTAGTCATTATGAAAATGACCAGTTCGTTCAACTTTCAAATGTGATCAAAACTTCAATTTGTCGTTTAGAATTCTGGTTGTTACTCATGTTAGTGATTATGACAGGATGACATAATCCATGTAATTTACCCATTATACACAATGAGAATGACCGGATGGTCAAAATGGTCACAATGAGAATGACTGGTTGGTCATTATAAAAATGACCAGTTTTTTTCAAATCTCAAATGATAGGTGAAACAAAATTTAGGCAAGTCTATGTAATTTCTCCATTATACACAACCTATGGCAACTTAAATTTATGTTTTAAAACCCCTGTTGCTTTATCAATTTCTATAGATTTTCCATTCGCACATAGGTCATAAAAAATTGACATTTGCGTCATTATGGAAATGACTAGTTTCGTTCAACTCTCAAATGTAATCAAAACTTCAATTTGTCGTTTAGAGCACCGGTTGTTACTCCTATTAGTGATTATGACAGGATGACATAATCCATGCAATTTACCTATTATACATAATGAGAATGACCGGATGGTTAAAATGGTCACAATAAGAATGAGCGGTTGGTCATTATGAAAATGACCAGTTTTTTCAAATCTCAAATGATAGGCGAAACAAAAGTTAGGCAAATCCATGTAATTTCCTCATTATACACAACATATGACAACTCAAATTTACGTTTTAAAACCCCTGTTGTTTTATCAATTTATATAGATTTTCCATTCACAAATAGGTCATAATGAAATTGACATTTTGGTCATTATGAAAATGACTAGTTTCGTTCAACTCTCAAATGTGATCAAAACTTCAATGGGTCGTTTATAACCCTGGTTGTTACTCCTGTTAGTGATTATGATAGGATGACATAATCCATGTAATTTCCCCATTATACACAATGAGAATTACCGGATGGTCAAAATGGTCACAATGAGAATGACCGGTTGGTCATTATGAAAATGACCAGTTTTTTTCAAATCTCAAATGATAGGCGAAACCAAAGTTAGGCAAATCCATGTAATTTCCCCATTATACACAACCTATGGCAACTCAAATTTACGTTTTAAAATCCCTGTTGTTTCATCAATTTCTATAGATTTTCCATTCGCACATAGGTCATAATAAAATTGACATTTTGGTCTTATGGAAATGACCAGTTTCATTCAACTCTTAAATGTGATCAAAACTTCAATTTGTCGTTTAGAACCCTGGTTGTTACTCCTGTTAGTGATTATGACAATGAAATGCAAATAATTTTTTTCTCTTTGTTATAGTCAAAATCATTACTTCCATTTGGTAAAAATATTATTGACCGACTTGGTCATTATATTGTTTACCATTATTAGCTCAGGAATTTTTTGGTAACGAGAAATATTATAATAAAATACCACAAAACACAGGAAATCTATCTTACTACCCACAGCTGTTACAGGAGACCGATAACTTACCCTCAAAAGTTTAACAGATAATCATTTTTTAGAATATAATTCAAAACACATACCCATTTAAAGCATGTAGATACGAATAAAACCAAATAACAAGCAACATTATCTCAGATGTGCTGATTGGAAGTGGGAAGAGCTCTACTCAAATGGACTAGGAGCAGATCTGGCAGTTTCGGCTCAACTGTGACGAGGATAGAGAGGGTCAATTTAACAGAGTGAACGGAGATGGGGAGAGATTTGTTGGACTTAGAGTGAGCTTAGATCTGTGGGTAATGATGCAGAGACAGTTCGTGAGCCTTCAGTGAGAGAAAAACGAGGAAATAAAATATTTAAATTTAGAACTACTATGACTTATTTATTGTCGGTAGCGGCGGGGGGCAGAAAAGTGGAAAAAACATCAGTTTAGGGTTGGCTGAGGACATATATGTCTTTATACATCAACCTAAAAAGGGCTTGATGACGTGACAGTACTAGAAATGAAAAAAAAAATGATGTTGTTTTTAATAAAATTTATCCCACATGTATTATTAATGAAATTAACCCTTTTTGTAAATAGTTAGAAGGGATTTGCTCTCACCTTTCCTAGAAATTAGCTGCATGTCGTTTATTCTTTCATTTTCTTTTTACTAACAAAAACAAACGATGTGTCATTCATCACATTTGTTTGCCTCATTTAAAAAAACGACTGTTGTTTAAGGACATTTTAGTCGGCAAATCGTATTTTTTTTCGGTTCATTTCCTTTTTACTAACAAAAATAAACGACGTGTCATTCATCACATTTATTTGTCTCAATTAAGAAAAAACGACTGTCGTTTATGGGCATTTCAGTCGGCATATTGGTTTTTTACTTCCTTTTTTTAATTAAAAAAATCTGCGGAACTCCTTTTCCAATTCTTCACATGCCTGTTTTTTTTTAATAAAAAATCAACTTTTCCAGAGAAACCTCTCTTTTGCCATTGGCCCTCCGTTCTGTTTCCATTAATGGCAACTCTCAACGCCATTATCACCCACGGCCATGGACTCCCCCGACTTACCAAATCCTTCGCAAAATCCCACAACTCCAAATTCACTTCCCTTAATCTCTCCTCCCAACTCTCCACCGCAAAGAGAAGAAACTGGGTCGTCGCCGGTGCCGTCACGGAGGACCAAGAGGTGGCTCCGGTGGAGCCCAAACCTGAAAAGGACAAAGAGAAGAGCTTTTTGGTAAATGGGTCGAAACAGTTTGATGCTTTTTCAACATATTTACCATTTTTAGGTGTAGGAGATAAAGAAGATTTGGATAAGCTGACCAGCAGAGCCATTAACGCTGCAATTGTTCTTGGATTTGGGACCTTTGCTATCACTAAGTTGTTCACTATTGACCATGAGTACTGGCATGTGAGTCATCTTAATTATCTTATATGTGCAATTAGATTGTTTATTATAAACTTGGAATTTTGATTACATTGAAAATTTTCAATCTTTCCCGATCATGCTTTACCTCTCTTCAATATTTGTTGGGTTTCTCAAATCAAAAAAGGCAGAAAAATTGTATAACTCTTGTTCATATGGAATATTTTGGAATGAAATTACCAAGGTGGAGCTATATTTTGTTAAATAGGTGACAATCTGGGAAAGTATGTATCTTTTGAATATTAGAGCTCATTGTGTGTTTACTTTGTCAGGGATGGACCCTTTATGAGGTACTACGATATGCACCAGCACACAATTGGATTGCCTATGAACAAGCTCTTAAAGCAAACCCCGTTTTGGCCAAAATGATGATTAGCGGGGTTGTTTACGCCATAGGAGATTGGATTGCACAAGTAAGTTCTTATGACTAAGAAATCATGTTTTTCAATAGTTAGTCTTTGTCATAACATCAGCATTCCTTTTCTCTTTTGATGATTTCTCACGTATCTACCCTTGAATATGCAGTGTTATGAAGGAAAGCCGATTTTCGAATTCGAAAGAACACGTATGTTAAGATCAGGCCTTGTTGGTTTTGCTCTCCATGGCTCCCTTTCCCACTACTACTACCAATTTTGTGAGGTGATAATCTTTTTCCACATTTTCTTGTTTGTTGGTTTTCCTGCGAGTGGCTGAAATTCAATAGCGTTTGCGTGCAGGCTCTTTTCCCTTTCGAGGATTGGTGGGTGGTCCCTGCCAAAGTTTCCTTTGACCAAACAGTTTGGTCGGCAGTTTGGAACAGTATATACTATTTCGTCTTGGGGCTCTTGCGTTTTGAATCCCCAGCCTATATTTTGAGCGAGCTGAAGGCAACATTTTGGCCCTTGTTGACCGTAAGAAACTCTTCTAGTTTTTCCATACATTAGTAATTGATTAAAAAGCGTATTTTTTTAGTTGATATCTAGTTAACTATATCAAACAAATTAATTGTTGGAGTTTGTTTTATTTTTGCTGCATCCATTTCTTTTCACATGGTTTTGAAAGTATCAGAGTAATGAGTTAGAAGTATCACCAAAGTCAATAAGAGGAAAAGGAAAGACCAGATGAAAAATTGAAACGATGAAATTACACATTAATCCATTGACTTCAGACAGTGCCACCATAACTTAATTGGATGCTTGAAGATGTCGATGAGTTTCATTATTAGATATTATTTTTCAAGTTACTGCAAGTTATGATAAGAAAGTAGCAAGCGGAATATGAACTGCAATGGCATTCTTTTGCTACTCTATCGAGCATTTCTAACATAGTTCTCGTTATTATGCCGGCATTTGTTTCGTTATTATTGCCTCAACAGGCAGGTTGGAAGCTTTGGCCATTTGCTCATCTGGTTACCTATGGTGTTATCCCTATTGAACAAAGACTGCTTTGGGTGGACTGCGTGGAGCTTATCTGGGTAACCATACTTTCAACGTAAGCAACATAAATAGTTTGTTTAAGTGTTGAAAACTTCCAACACATCACAAAAGTCATAGATTTCCTTCTCCCTATTACTTTAAAGTTTTTGGACCGAACAATGATAAAGGACACTACTGGTATCGGGCTCTATGTGCATGTGGAACTTATCTCATATGAGTCGTGGTGTTAAACATTACTGGTACCCAACAGCACAGCACGTTGTTGAACCAGTAGATTTTAAAGACTGGCGTTCCTCTTATAACCACAGCATAGCAGCCCATATTTTTGCAAGAGAGTTTACAACTGTCTTTGTTCTTCACTTTCTGTAGTTATTCAAATGAGAAGTCCAAGTCACGGATGTCCGAAGCATCAGCTGGATCAAGTTCTGATTCTTCATCTAGCAAAAGTAGCAGATCCAAGGTACGACACTGTGAACCAAAACACCTTAATGAGGATTACATTTGCTGTTAAAGCTCAAGGGTAGTTGATGTGGTCTTGATTTGGGATAACCAAAGGGAATATCTGTAAATGCTAATATGTGTTTGTCTCTCTCTCTTTTTTTTTTTTTTTTTTTTTTTTTTTTTTCATGGGGCCAGGATTGAATTTTATTGGAGCAGTTATCATCTCAGAGACAAATTTTTACATTGGAAGAGCGATGACCATATCATCCTCATCCAAATAATTTGTTAAGAGTCCAAATAGGCAAATATCTGTGGATTGTTGTGCTGCAAAGAGACGGATCACTTGTCATTGTTGGGGAACTGTTTATGGCTTCTTGCAAGTTTTCTTATTGGACTGAGGTGGGAATGGAAATGGGATATCTGATTTATGGTGTATCTATGTCTGTGATATCTATATTTAAACAAGTCATGATAGCCAACAGTCCTCTGTCCGTGGAGGAAGGGGTTTAGCAAAATTTGTAGTAGAAAGTCATGTTTCTATGTAATATTTTAATGCATGTATGTATATGTACACCCACATATAGTAGCGTGTAAGTTCTATTCAGTGGATATATAGCAAAATGATCACGTAAATACAAAAAGTTCCTTTCATGTGCCTTACATATCCATTCCTTTCACATATGAGTTTTGAGTTTTGAGTTTTGATTTTTGATTTTTATTTTTTTATTATTTTTTTTTTTTGGGTTCCCTATTTCAATTAGTCCAAATGATTTTTCTTTTTCTTTTTCTTTTTCTTTTAAATTTTCTACACGTTAAACTATAACATGCTTGATAATAGGTTCAATCATTCAAAAATTATGTTTCAAACTTTTTTGCTACGGTATTTTCTCTCTTAAAAATTCAAAAAAAAAAAAATTTTTGAATTTGAGCAAAAAATTATTTTAAACCTCTTAACCAAACATATTATAAATTGACATAGATGTAAATAATTTCTGAAAACAGCAGCAGGATTTGAAGCCCAAAATAACATTTCCTTTCAAGTAATTGGCCTAAATAGTTCTGAATTCTTTTAAATGTGACGGTTTGGTTTCTATGTTGGAATTTTATTAATTTCAATTATGGACTTACATATTAAATAATAACTATATTATAGGCTATCTAATTTAATAGCACCAAATAAGTGATCTATTAATTGGGCTCCAGAGATACCTATTGGGTATGAGCTTTAATGTGTAAAAACCCAATACTAATTAAATTATGGTTGATGGGAACCTGATTTGAGTTAGTATATAAAGGCTATTATAAGGGTTGTGGTCCCTAAAGTCAAATCATAATACGTAATATTTGCTCTCCTCCTGCTTCCCCATTAAGAGAGAGAATCCATAGAGCACCTTAGGAAACTAAAGAGATTTGACTGTGGAAAACTCTATCCTTCTTTAATTTGTCTTCATGGATTCAGGTACGCTTCCGATTAATTTTTCTAGATGAATTAATATAAGATCTTGGATTTGATGATAGTTTTCATCAATTAAAGTTTTCCCCAACATTCTATTCTTTTTTTTTTTTAGTCAAGATAACTCTAAACTCTTAATTTTTAGCCGTTATGGTCCTTTTTCTGTCCAAATATGTTAATTTTTAGGGTATTTTAGTAATCTAACAGTAATTAATTTAACAAAATTAAAAAAAATCATAAAAAAAGACAAAATAGTTTCCTCTCCTTTCTCTCTCTCTTCTTTTCTCAAAACCCAGTTCGACAGTGGCACGGGCCTGGGGCAGCCAAAAACCCAGATCGCAAATGGGATTTGGGGGGGGGGGGGGGGGGGGGGGGGAACCTAGTTCGTGAATTGGGGGGGGGGGGGGGCAACTAAATTTGAAGGAGAGAGGGGGGGGGCAAACTAGATCGGAAGGAGAGAGGGGCGGGGGGGCATTGGCGCTATGCGGGGTGGGGGGCAGATTGGAAGGAAAGAGGGGGAACTAGATCCGAGGGAAGGAGAAGGAGGTAGGGAGGGTATTTTGGTGTTTTTACTACAAAAAAGATTATTTTAGCAAGATTTCGTTAAAAATTTAGCGGAATTTGATATAAATGACTATAATGGCTAAAAATAAGAGTTTATGCTTATCTCAGGAAGGAAAAAAAAAAACATGAATTAAACCGTTACCTTTAACAGAGTTCATGGACTTTTTAGACCAATTACTCTTTCCTTTTTTAATCGCACTTCTTTTTTACTAAACGACAGCAAACTGTAACACTCAACACCACTTGACATTTTTTCTCTCAAAGAACACGACTTGTCGTTTTCTGTCTTTAAACGACAGCAAAATTTTAAAACACAGGCGCAAACACATGCCAAGCTTTTTGGACTTTGAAACGACAGCACGCTTGTGTACTCTGTTTGTGTTCGCATGAAACCCGCTAGATTTTTACTATTTTAACCAAACAAAACAAAAATCCTCTTCCGCCACACGTGGAACTCATAAAATAAATTTTTAAAAAAGATTTATGGTTTCTGGGATTCCGAAAACTTAGCTCACATTATAGATCTGATAATCGGTGGAGGGACCTGAAAATTTTGGGCAGAATCGAAAATGGCGAAACTGGAACCAGTCGGCCAAGAACCCGACCACGACCACGACCACGACGACAAGGAGAAGCCGAAGAGGAACCATGGCTCAGCCAAGTTCTTTGTTTTCGTCGATTATGTTTTCCTCCTCATTTTCTTTGGCTTCCTCTTTTACGTCCTCTTCAAGGTCGTCAATCTCTGATTTTTCCACCCTCTCACCCACATTCCTCTCTTTCAGGTTCCTTTCTTTCTCTTCATTCTCATAGATCCAACACTTTTGCTCTTTTTTTTTAATTAATTTTTATTTAATTTCTTATTTTTAGTAATGAAAGCTTTTGAAGATTTGATGTACATTTTCATCTCTGTCATGAGGTTGATTTGTTTATTAATTCAATTACAGAAGAAAAAAAAATTTGAAATTAACGCCTTTAAATGTGTAATCTTTTTTATTTTAGGGACCAAGTCTCAATGCGAGTTGTTTGCTTGTATCTGTCTCCAATTATTACGAGATCGACGCGTTTTGGTTGAGTAACATCATGCCATTAACTCATTTACGTGTGTTGATACCGATTTGGAACTTTTAATGATGTGATTTTTCTTTAAGATTCGTTGATGTTTGTTTGATCTGTGGATTCGAATATTTGTTAGCGATTGATGTTTCTCAAGAAGGGATGTCTTTGGGGCTTAAGCTGGTCCTATAATAACCATGGCTGGCGGTGCTGATTTACACATGACATGTGACGTTTGCTTGGTATTATGGTGATGGGGATTAACTAATAGAAACGGTTGTTATCATTGATATTTGGACCAATTTATATTTGGAATATGATATGTTTATGTAGGTATTATCAAAAACTATTTTATCCAAACATGAATCATGTACCGCCTAGTCGTAAGCCTACTGTCATTAGGCTTGCGCTCAAGTGGTTTGGTAGATGAAGGGTCTCAAATTCGAGTCCTATAAGAAGCGCTTTAGACTATTTTTAGAAAGTCCTTAGTGGGATTAAGGAGTTGTACTGGATCTCCTGATGCAAAGGGTTATGACTTAATATGGACATTTTTAGAATATGGGAGCTCCTTTAATCATGCTTAGGAAATAGCTACGACTGGTCACCCTCCCACAGGCCCACACTTAGATAACACATTATATATATATATATATATATGTATGTATGTATGTATATAAATTGGATTATGTAAAGGATAATGAAGTCCTGATTGTGTGGAAAATGATATTGAGGAAATCAGTGAAGTAGTGCACCGACATTTCTAACAATGAATTGTGTGCCATCATTAGTAGTATGCCTTTCCTACTGAGTTTGGTCTAAAAATGTATGGCTGTTACATCATGTATTAGCATGTGGTTGGTGATCTTTTTATTGGTTTCATTTATTATAGACCTAAGAATGCAGCTAATTAATGATATATATATATATATATATATCTGTCTTTCCTTTTTCCTAAATACAATGAAGTTGATGTTTCATCCCTATTAGCTTTATTGTTTTGCTGATCTGTTCCCTTTTAACTTTGCTTTTTTTCTTCATCTTTGGTGTTTTAGCAGTATTGTCTTAAATTAAAACCTAGTTAATACATTCCTTCAAGCCAATAAAGAAACAAAGAACAAAGAACAATGCTAACGGGTACCGATATGTTAACCACCATTCACAAATAAAAAATGGATTTTACATATGGGTCCTATATTCTATTAGTAGTAGTGTTTGGTAATGCGACCATGCATTTTTCAAAAACATAACAAAAGAGTTATAATTTTATGGATTTTTTTTTTAGCTCCACGTGATATAACCATGATTGATCTAAAGGTCTTCTCATTATGCTACTAAATCTCCCTTAGGCAGATTTTTTTTTTAATTTATTTTTAATTTCCTGTTGCATCAGAGACAATGAAATGAACATTTAATCTACTTAAATCTGGTTGTTAGGATTCCTTTTTTTCTTTTTCTTTTTCCTTTTGTAGTGTTAGATATGTGTGTCTGTTATTTTTAATCATGTTTGGCTTTGCTCTTTTTTCTTTTTCTACAGAAAGACCACAGGATACTATTTTAAAGGGCTTGACTTGGAGAAGGATATAGAGATGATTTGCCGGTGACACTGAGGTGCATTTGTCCACAGTAAAATGTATATTAAGCAAATATTACTAGGAAAAAGGAAATAATATTTCTGGTCTGAGGCTCTCTACTGCTATTTTATTTTTATTTTTTGAGATAATTCATGCATCGTAGAGGTCCATTAATTTATATATTTATTTATTTATTTATTGAATTAAAATAAATGCCGTCACTGATGTATCTATCATTACTAACGCGATTATGATTTGTCAAATTGTGATGATGCTCATCAATCGTTTGTCAAGACACTTTTATGTTTTAAAATAATAATAAAACTTCAACATCTTGTCTATTCCTAATCAATCGTTTTTATAACAAAGACACTTTTATTCGTTAACTAGATTTATGCATCTTGTCTAATGTCTATTCAACATATCTCCTTTGACGGCACACCTAAACCATCCACTTAATTTGATCCTTTTTGGCTGCTGTCACTCCTCTGATTGCGATATAAAATCTCTTAGAATATGTCATTTATTTAGCCAAATTGGAGATTTTAAACCGAATCTCAATCAAATCATTTCATTATTATTTTTTTTTTCATTGTTTGGATTTGACATGTTTTATACTCTCTTTCTAGAGTGTTGTCCATATTGAAGTCAGTCTCATTTTCTTTGTACTGTCGTATATTGTGCTGCCCAATTCCAGAAGGTCAAGAAAGTTGGTGACATGATGACAGGAAAGTCGGCGACTAAAGCCTAAGTGAACAGCAACCGTAACTGTAACGGTCTTAAGGAGTGAAATTGTTTGTCAGGTAAGTTCCAATATGCACGAAAGGTGTAACGATCTAGGCATTATCTCGGAGAGAGGTTAGGTGAAATAGACATATCTATGAAGATGTTATTGTCTTACTTCGTGCTGAAAGAAAAAGCTCATAGTTCATATATAAAAAAGATAAATTACTATAATGGTCCCTGAACTTTTAATGAAGGTGTCGATTGATCTTTGAATATATATATTTTTTAATTGGTTGGTCCATGAACTCCTGAGAAGGGTGCAAAATGGGGCAAAACCCTAACAGCCGTTAGAATTTGGATGGATCTAGATCATGTGAGCTGCACATAGGCATTATTAAGAGGGCAATTTGGTAAAACAATAATTATATTAAAAATAAAGTAAAACTCAATTAAAAAAAACTGACAATAAAACGCAAAAACTCTCTCTCTCCCCCCCCCCCCCCCCCTACACTGTGTGTGCAGAGTGTTTGTCGCCGACAATAGGGGGTTTTGTTTCATGGCGGCTTTGCCTGGGGGTCAGTGGTGGTTTTGGGAGATCTGGGCTGGGTTGGTTCACGGTGGCTATGCGGGGTGGGTCAGCCATGGTTTTGGGAGATTTGAGCATGTCGATTTTGGGAGATCCGGGCTGTTTCACGGCGGCTATGCATGGTAATCCAGAGGTAATTTTGGGAGATCTAGGCAGCTGTGGTTTTTGAAGATATGGGCTAGGCTCAAGGCGTCTGTGCGTGGTGGCTCGCCGTCGATTCTGGGGGCGATTCCGGGGCTGCGAGCTCTTCAGCCATACCTTGAAACCCAGGTCAAAACAGAACCAAAACTTAAAAAATTTTAAAAAAATTAAAAAAAAAACACCTAGACATAACAGAGTAGTATATTGGATGGATCATCCATTGATCTGGAGGAGATGCTGAGATCAAGGCGTTAACTGCCATCTTTGCATCTGACTCCACCACACAATCTGTCTAACCATGAGCATACACCGAAGCAAGTGCAATATCAATTGCTCTATTACATAAGTAAATCTAGGATCTTTATGTTATCGGAGAATGTGATGTCAGGTGTGGAAATTTTTTTATTTTATTTTATTTTTTTTAAGGAAATCTGAATTGGTTTGAGTCCTGCTGAAGTCATTATTAGAGGAAGAAGATGATGAACAATATTTAAAATTGAGAATTTTGTTTTTGTTTTTTTTTAACCATTTTCATTGGGGTTATTTTAGTAAATTCCATAAAAACTGACACATCACGTGAGACGCATGCAATTTTTGAGACACACATGCAATTTTCCGTCCAAATTTTATAGGCCGTTAGGGTTTTATCTCATTTTGCACCTTTTTCAAGAGTTCAGGGACAATCAATCGGAAAAAAAAAAAAAAAAAAATTTGAAGATCAATTGATACCTTTATTAAAAGTTCAGGACCATTATAGTAATTTACTACCGGAAACAATTCATAATCTAAGGAATTACATTGCAGCCAGACCTGGCTTTTATTATAACAGACGACGTAGACACAAACCTAGCTTGATACCTTATTGGAAAGCACTCTAGAGACTAAATCTTAACTTCACTACAATGACACAAACAAGGACAATGAAATCATAAATCTAGCAGAATGATAGCTAGTGATAGGAACTTGACAGCTGCTAGTCAACATACTCAAGGTGGGTTACCGGTAACGGGAGGACGAGGACCAGTTCCGGGGATGGGGACCTCAAAGCCAGGGTTCGGGATGAATGTGTCGTCTGCACCTGGAACATAAGTGTGAGGCGCCCCTCCGCCGCCAAATACTGGAAAGTCCCTCGGTCCGCCGTAGGTGCCAGTGACTGGATTGTAATGCAAATGGTCATGACCGTGGAAGTGGCCTTTGTGGCCATGCGGTGGCAGCAGTGCGCGCCCCAACCCGGGAATGAGCACGGTGCCCTCATGGTGGCCGATCAGCCACTCGGGTTGTTTCACGTCAGCTTCCTCCTTGGAGTCCTTGGGGACAGTGCGTCCCGCGGCTGCCTTGTTGGCGACGGAGAGAAGAATGCAGAGGGTGAAGAGGAGAGCAAGGAGAAAGGAGTGGATTTTGAAGGCCATTGTTTGAAGAAAGTATTTTAGAGAAGAGAAGAGAAGAGATGATGAGTTTTTGTGATGGTGAGGATATAGGCAGAGAAAGAGGTCTTCTTATGGTCGAAGGATTGTAGCGGGTTTTGGCGGTGATTTAAGAGATTCCTCTTTTTTTTTTTTTTTTTTTTTTTTTCTCTCTCTAGTGAGTCCATTGAAATGACATGATACAAGTGCATACGGGATTGACAGAGACAGGGAAAGGCTGGTGAGGTTTCGATTGTCACCCTTTTAGTAAATTTGTGCAACCTCAAAAAAATAAAAAAATAAAAGTGTTTCTTGGTTTAACATGTTTTTGATATTACCATGTGAGACCGTTTTTGCGTCACCTACTATATTGTATTTCTTTGCTTTTTGTTGCAGCTGCTCTTACGGCTATTTATTAAACTCCCCATCTACGTGGATAGTCTGTTTTGCCTCATCCTTACGTTTGTTTTTTAAACATAAATTTTGAACAATGAAATCCCAAGTGTTTGAATTTTCCTTCCTTTAATTGCCCTTTTTGTAACTTCAGCTCCGGTAAAGTTAGGCTTCCGATGCCACTAATAGATTGGTGGAGCAGTAATAACATCTTTCACTCTTCTCATCTTAGGATGTTACAAGTTCGGTATTAATTTTAACAATCACAATATAAAAGGTTTTGTCCAATTAATATATTGTGCGGTATTAAGCTATGGTATACGTATAGCTGGGCTCCTTGTCAATTCATTTTGAGTAGAATTGAATCAGTCTTTTTTTATTTTATCAATGAATGCTTAAATTCTTTTTGTGTACGATAGGAATAGAAGACGAGATGACACTAATAGTCTCTTTTATTTATTATCAAATTTATCTTTTAAAAAATTCGGCTTACAAGATCTGATGGATCACCCATCAAACTATGGTACCATACACAACAAGACAAAAACCACCTTCAACAATTTTAAGTGAATCCTCTCCAAGTTTAGGATTCCTCCATGGTGGCTTTGATTGCGGATGTTGGGACCTAGTGGAGCTCAAATCATAATCTATTCTCTCTTTTTCCCCCCCTTTTTCATCTTACAATTGAACCAAGATTGGTTAATTATTACAAAACATAGACACAAGAAAAATATCCCATACCACTTAGGTAAGACATTGAATGAAACAATCATGATGTCCAATATGTCGAAAAGAATCCAAAGCTTTTTCGCCTTTGGAAAGGAAAGGAGTTAACTAGCATGAAAAAGAGCCAACGGGTTTTAGAGCTATGCCCAGATGAAGAATACTAAGAGCATGTTTGGTATGTTAGTTCAAACTAGTAGTTTGAACTGGTTTTTTTGTCCTTTTCTCAAAAAGTTTTTTGTCTTTTCTGAAAAAGTTTTTTGTCTTTTTTAAAAAGTCAACAAAAATTACTATTACAACTAAAATATTTCAACTCAAACTAACATACCAAACAAATCCTAAATGAAAACAAAGATTTAAGAATCTACGTACAACATGGAAACACATGAACAGAAACATAGTGAGTCGCTTCCCCAGTCGTGAACCATCCTCACTACATTTTTGTGCAATAAAACAAACAAATTGATTTGTTGACAATGGACCTGAACAAACTTTGGGACGTTTTGCCAATCCGTCAAGAAAAAAAATTTCTTCCTGTTGGATTGAATGAGGCTCAAAAGAACACATATTACAATTAAAGCAAACCCCATTTCATTTGTACATCAAAGTGACTAAAAAAAAAAAAAAACAACGTTTTAAGCACTAGGCCTTTCCTCCGAAAATCTTGGTAGCTGAACAAGAGAGTTGACTCTTGTGACACCTTCCAAGCCAGACCAGTTTTGATCTTCACCCATTGCGACTTCTCCATTCCCTTCAAGCTCAAATGGCAGTCTTCCATAATTTTCACTTTCTTCCGATGATCTTACGGTAAAGTTCCTCTGCAAAGATGGCTCGGACTTCTGCCCATCATCAGATTCAGCTGCATTACCCGAATGGTTGCTCTGAAGGGTTGCAGAAGAGAAGCATTGTTCTTCGTAATCGGATTCAGAGTCCATTTTCCCGTCCAAAAACAAGCAAATGACCGCGCAGTCATCCATTTTCGAAGTTGGGTATTTGAGTTTCCATTCACGTGCCGCTGAGTCGACCAAGATCCTTGCAGCCGACGATCGGGTTGGAGCCGAGGATACTATATCGACCACCTCCTCATTGCTTAAGACATCCCAGACCTGTAAAAGCCAGAGTTAGAACAAATCAAAGGCAAAGTGAACCTAATTCCCTCTCCAAACATTCAGTTCCATTTCATTGAGCAAAATCCAAATTTGTACCGTAGCCCCTTGGATGTACATAGAACTCACAACTTTAACATTTTGGATGATTTAGTGGAGCTCACAACGCATAAAAAGGACAACTTATTAGTAGATTAGAAGTTTTTCATTGTCTGTTTTCATGTGAGAGGTGGAGATGATTTAGTCCTAAATGTATACATGTGTGCTTGCACATGTGAACATGCTTTGCATGATTTGAAAATGTGTATTTTTCTTCCAAATTCCCGAACCATTAACGCGGTGGAACCCAACAATCACATGCATTATGCAAACTGGTTAGATAGCCAGATTTGGACTTAACCTCGCTCTTTTGACCCCACGAACAAAGCAATCGAATCAATGATTAATAAATATTGTTTGCCTGTCACGAATGGCCTACTTACAGGCATGTTGGTCATCTAAAGCTACTATTGCTATATTGTCAGTTCTTTCAATAGGCTCATTTGTTGAACTGGATTAAGCAACTAAGTCTCAAAAGAATGCGTGCAAGTGACTCAACTGATGTAGCAGAAAACTACAATATGTGGAAAGATATGTGAAATGATCATTAAGATACAAAGAATGTAAAGAAAGGATAATGTCAGTTAGTGAATTGGGTTTGAAGAAACGACACCTAGAAGTCAAATCACCAACCCTATAAAATATATGCTCATTCTATGCACCAGCACATACAATAAGACTATTATTTCCAACATTTTATTACCCAACTATTTTCCTTAATTTGTACTCATAGTATGTGTATAGGTCATTTTGAAAAGAAACTTCTCAAGGAAACCAGCTGTATCTAGACTTGAAAGTAATATAAAAATGAGAGCTTCAGAAAGCAAGAAGACAGATTAATGGACAGACGAAATTTCGGTAAAGCAGGTTTTACCCCATCTGAAGCAAGGACGATGAACTGATCTTTATCAGTAAGTATCCGATGCGAGAATTCTGGAATTGAGATAACTCCATATTCCTTCAAGCAAAAATCCCCAAAAGCCCGAGCCATTGCTAAACCGGGTGCATCGTCGAATGGCAACCATACTCTAGGAACTTCAGGTTCATCTTGCAAAGCAAAGACCCGACCCTTGCAACGTTTAATCCTTTCAGCTTCCCCTATAAAATTTAAAAATTCAAATCAACAAAATCCATACAAAATGAGCAGACGTTCAAAACAATAACAAAATAAAGTGTCCCTCATACTTGGCAGATCCGGCTTCAAATCAACCGTCAACTGAACGGCTACCATTGAATCACTGCTGTCCTTAGATCCCATGATTGCTCGAGAATCACCTATGTAACCCATGAAAAGATTTGATCCCTGGAAAGGGAAGGAATTAAACCAACTACAAAAAATGGAAAATTCTCAGGGAAAGAAAATCACCTACTTGCTTTACCTGTTTGACTAAAGTAACAGCAGTGCTACCACTGCAGAAGCAATCCAAATTTGGATGGGATCTCAGCTCCTTGTCCATGGCCTTGTATGACTTCAGGAAAGCTTCTCTCCATAACGAATTTTGTTTATCCTCGGCCGAGCCATCTTTTTCGGGATCTCCATCCAATTTGTTTACATTTCCTCCGAAGCAGGTCTTGCTAGAACCATTTTCCCTTGACCGCTGAGAATGCAAGAAAGATAGAAGCTTTAGTGGCAGGGCATCCCTCACTTTGCGCGCAACAAGGTGGCCGTGTGGACCATGCCCGTCGAATATGCCACAAAAGATCGCGTCTTCTGACATGAAATCCTGCAAATAACAAAATCAAAAGAGAACCAAATCAAATACTTTACCTGTGCTAACCCAAACAACAGATTCAAATAACATCCACAAAGAAGACCAAAAAATAAAATAATAACTTACTTCCCAAACAATCATGGCATCCTGATTAATGCCCTTCCGACCCTGCTGCGTGAATATGCAAGAAGTTCTGCTCTTTCCATTCATGAAAATCCGGTTCGGTATGGAAGGCAAATGCTGGAGGGCGATGACATGATCGGAAAACGTCCGCTTTGTTCTCTTTTGCCCGAGAAATCCAATGTCCCAGCAAGACGGAGAAAATGCATCTCCATTGCTTCTGCTACTACAAGTACTCTTACTGCTAGTGGAAACACAACCTCCCATTTGCTCAGCTCCAGAAGGAAGACATCCGTGGTGTGAATTTAAATAACCAGATTCCTTCTTTTAGCCCAAAATAGATCTCACATGAAACTCTGAAATTTCGCTAAAATGGTCAACCAACCAACACATAAGAAAAATAAACTATTGTTCAACAAAACAAAAGAAACTTTCCAAAGACCAAAGATTCCCAACAGGCTAGCCAGAAGCCACTTTACAACTAGATATAGAAAAAATACGGTCGTTTTGTGGTGGTCAAATGCAATTATCCGTCGTTTCGACAAGGAAACCGGCTTAAACAAAGCAAGAAAGATATTAATTTAAATTTGAATTATTTAATAAGATGGTCATCACGGAACCCAGAACCGGATGCATCTAAAGAAACCAAAAAATAAAACAAAAACATATTTAGCAATGTCCAACATGTGAACAAGGAATGGAATATGCTTAAAAAGATGTGGTTTTGACCATTTGTACTTCATCAAAACTCACATTGGTTACAGATCAATAGTGAGCTTTTGCCAATCCAATGGGACAAAATATATGCAAATAAAAAATGTAAAACTATTGAAGAGAAGGATGGAAAAACCCAAAAGTTCAGAACTTTGATGAGAGTATAAACCACTAATGGGCCAAATCCAAGGATCCCCCAGAAAAACCCATCATCTTAAAATAGTATTAAAATAAACAATCATAAAACGGGCAAAATTTTTTTTTTTTTTCCTTCCTTTTCAAATCTAAAAACGCAACAGACAAAATTCCGGCCAGGGGAATCTCCAATGACGCATCACACAGGCGATTCAACTTAAATATTCAAAAGGGTACTAACAAAATATGTTTATAGGATTCCAGTATTTTTTAAAACAAATATTTGTAAAGAAATTGACAGATAAATAAATATAAAATTAAAAAACTTGGTTTATAAGAAACGGCTCGCTCTCTTTCCACATCCACACTCTGGGGTGAAGAAGAGAAAACCTCACCGTTTGAGCTCAAGTAAACAGATCAAACCAAATATTCAAGAACTTATAAGAATTTTCAGAGAGAGACAAAATAAATAAATAAAAAATAAATAAAAATTGATGCTCTCACTTCACCGTTTGGTTGCTAAAAAGAAAGAGCCAATAACTCTTTTAAGCCTATTTTTGACTTACTAATGGAGTACCCCATGAGAAGAGAAGACTTACAGTCCCAACCAAGAGTTGAATATCTTTTTTTTTTTTTCTTTTTCTTTTTCTTTTTCCTTCGCTTTCTCAGCAACCAAACACAAAATAGATTTTTGCCAGTAGAGAGAGAGAGAGAGAGAGTAAAAGAGAGAGACTTTGATCTCTAAAATTTTGGGTTTGAAAGTGGAGCTAACTCCCCCTTTCCTCTCGGACAAAAACAATAACAAAAATTTGTAAAAGAAAAAAAGAAAACGTGTAGGAACTTTTGCTTTTTTTTTTTCTTTTTTCTTTTTTTCCTTCCCACTCGGAGAGAAAACCGAGAAGAGTTAAAGCTAAAACAGAAAAAGCAGGAAAAAGACGAAAGGTGTGATTTTGTCAAAAACAGAATCAAGTAAATATTACGTAATTATCAAAACAAAGGACAAAACAAAATAAAAGTAAAGACAACGCTGATGCTCTGTTTTTTTTTTTTTTTTTTTTTTTTATTTATTTAAATCTGATGCTCTGTTTTAAATGAGAAACAAAACCATTTAAAAAAACAGGTTGAATAAAAGTTATTTAATGCTCTATTTGGTATTACATGACAAAACAAAACCCAAAAATAAATAAATAAACAAAAAAAATCTGAGGGCTTTTAACATAGACCAAGTGAAGAAGAAAGTTTCAATCTTTGAAACTGAAAAAGCAAGAACAGAACACGAAACCAAAAACTTTTGCCTGAATTCCTTTTTTAAATCAAAATGCATGTATTTTTTAATCTAATGAGAAAAGTAAAGACAAAATCAAAACAACAACACAGGAAGTGAGAGAAAAGCATTGTGGAATGGATCAAAGAGATGACACAACGAGATTTACCTTTATTCTTGTTTTTTTTTTAATTTTTTTTTTATAGTTTTTGGAGAATTCAGAAGAAAGGAAAGGAAGATCAGAGAAGAGAAAACAGGGGAAAGGAAACAAAGGGAAGTTTGAGGAGGTGTTCTTAATAATAATAATAATAACAATATCGGGGAGGGTGGTGGTGCTTTAATTGCAATGACAAGTGAGGGAGAGAAAAAGTAAACAGAGCAACAAGTGTGTTAGAGAGAGAAAGAGAGAGAACGAAAGGGAAGGGAAGGAGGAGAGAGACAGAGAGAGAGTAGATTGAATTTGGGCAGCAGTTACTAGGGGCGAAGGGGAAGTGTGGGGTTGGTTTTTGCCACTGGCTTCTGCATCCCCAAAAATGATGATACTGATCAATTTTCCCTTATCCAACTTCACGCTCCTGTCCTGGCGCGTTTATTGGGTCATCGGATAAAATCCGTATTTTCTGTTCAATTTTGATCTGCCACTTAAATCACGAGAAAATGAAAATAAATGTTTAGGGGTGTTTGTTGAATGAGTTTGAGTTAAGATTTTTAAGTTTTAATAGTAATTTGTGTTGATTTTTCAGAAAAGATAAAAAAATTTCAGAAAAGATAAAAAACTTTTTCAGAAAAAGATAAAAAAAAGTACAATTTAACTTTAGTTAAACTTGTATGTCAAACAAGGTCTTTATTAGCGTTTTATATTTAGTTAAAAATAAAATATTTGAAGTTAAAGATGTTAAAACTTTAAAATATGTTTAAAAAAAAACTACATAATTAAAATAATCATTTTATTTTAATTTAAAATAAGAAAATTATTTATTTTTAAAGTTTATTTTTTAAGATAACTTTGGAGACGTGAATAGTTAAATTTGTTTGTTTCTAGAGGAGAAAAAAAATTAAAAAAAATTTGAAATTTTTTTATTGGAATGTACACTCCCCTAAGTTAATCAAAATTCTTGTATTTTAAAATTTTTAAGAAAATGTATCATTTGTTTAATACCTTGTTTTTATTATCTCCACATTTTGAATATGTATCAAATTTATATGATATAAAGGTCAATATTCAATTTTAATCTGACAAATAATAAAAATGCTCTCAATGAAATTTTAAAAAATGTTTAACAAAAATAAACAAATAAATTTATAAATATATATATATGTATAAATACTTACATTTCTTTGAAGCCCGCTGGGGATTTGAACTAGTAAAAGTCTTCTAAACTATAAAGTATTTGTTTGTTTTGTGGATAATGCATGGTTTCAAACATTATATCTTCAAAAAAAAATCACATATTATAATATAAATATGTAAAACAAAAAAATCTCATACAAATCTTATTATCCAAACAAAACCTTATCGATAAAATTTTTTCTTATACCTAACTATATACTTGAATTATTTTGTTTAATAAGATCCTATTTTTAGTGCATAAAAATTAATAATTTTATCTCTGAATATAAAGCAGAAAAGGAGTAATTGATGTTTCAAACGTATTCCTTGATTGGAAGTTCTGATGATCTCTATGTCTTCGCTTCGAACAAATTGGTGTAGAATAAACTCTTCGACTCTCGATTCATAATTTATCTGAAGAAACTATCATAAATGAAAAAAATAATAATAACAGCGTTTGGCTAGAGAAATTAAGAAAAATATATATTTATCCCACATATTTACCTCTATTTAAGACTGATGAATGCACGGGAAATAATATTGAGGTTTAATGATGTTTATTCATTTAATTATGTCAGCATCATCAATCTTAAGTCATTTTGAGACGGTAATTTGTTTCACTTTTAATGTCAATCACGTCATCAGATTATTATTTTTAATTTATCCTTGATTCTTTATTTCAATCTGACTCTAATTTTCTTTTTATTCAATGTCATCGTTTTAGTCTGCTTTAGTTCTCATTAATAAGTTTGTCTCGTGTGTATATATATATTTTTAATTTACAAGGATGCATCATTTCGTTTGTAGTTAAAGGTTGTCATTTTTAGATCGATACCTTCACTTTCATATCTACTTAGCATTATCAAAACATAGATATCAATGAATTATTTTGATAAAAACACTTAATAGCATGATAAAATGTTACCTATTATAAAACCCGAAGTGTAATACTATGTTTTATTTAGAAAAGATGAAGGAATTAGAGAAAAGATAATTTAACTTGTTTGGTAAGAATGAAAAGGAAAATGGGGTAAACCAAAAAGATATTATTTTATCTTTCCAATATCGAATGGTAAATTCAAACTGAATAACGAATGCTGAAATTATTTTTTCTTAATTTTTAAAGTAAAAAAATACAAGTAAATAATAAATAATAATGTTAAATATCTCTCATTTTCTTTCCTTTTTATTTACTAAACAACTTACAGGATTATTGACATCTTTTTAATCATTTCAATCCTTTATCTGTTAAAATTCTCTCCATCATATTTTATTTTCTTCACATCAAATAGGGTGGATTTGACTTCCAACCTCTTTTAACAGAAAAACTCCTCAATCTTAATGACAAATGAGTCTTTTTTTTAAGTAAGACATGTTTTAATTTGTTATCTTATTTTCCGTTTTATTTGTTGTCATTTTCATTAAATTTTTGGTACCTTACTAAATTATTCAAAATTATTTTTGACATTTAATTTTTAAAAGTCAAGTTGTTGAATTAAAATAATAATGTAAATAAGTAGTCTTATGGCATGTTTGGTGCATGGGTTCAACACAATCCAAACCCAAAAAATTCAATTCATTTTTATTTTTATTTTTATTTTTTAAAAAGTTAATATCAATTTTATTATTTACAATTTTTGTACCTCAAACTTAAAAAATTTGTAACTTCGCATATATAAATCAGAATGGGATGATTTATTTAAAAAATTACACAGAATTTCGAGACGAACGAAACAAGCTTAATAATGATATTTTTTTTTTTAACACATTTCAAATTTTTATATTTTTTAATTTTGATAGTTCAAATGTTTTACCAAATCAACATGTAATTCAACTCAATAATTTTAACTTAAAAATTTAATTTTAACTCGTACGCCAAATATGCACGTTAAGAAATAGTCAATTCTTTGAACAGAAAAATGTGAAAAATAAGCCAATATTATTGTTTGTTACCTTTCATATGTGGAAGCAAATATATAGTTGGAGTGGTGGCGGCTACAGGCTAATAAAGAAGGCCACGCGCTGTTAGTCAGAGAGTGAAACTCGTTCCAATTATAACAATCCAAAAAGACAGAAAAGCACGCTGAACTGACACAAACTTCGGGTCTCGTAACGTGGCACTCCTAGCAAAATTAGTCCCACCACCCATTAAAAAAAAAAAAAAAAAAAAAAAAAAGAAGAAATTAGCAAAACTTCATTGACAGACAATCACCTCCAATCCGCGTTAGGATTTGTTGTCTTCTCGTCTTTTGGTTTTTATTTTTTTTTATTTTTTTTGTGATTCTTTTTTCTAATTTTTCGTGTGCTTCAAAATATCATTCGCTGTCTATATTATATTTCAATATATTATAATTTGTTTTGAGTATTTTATATATTTTATTTTTATTATAAAAATATCTGAAATTTGAATACTACACTAATTTAAATGTATTATATTATTTATCTATTTACTTTTTATCTGCTCTTTTTCTCTCTTATCATTCATATTTATATGTATTCCATTAATATATAAGACATATAAATTGTTTAATTATCATTTATTTAATAATAAATATTTAAATGATTTATATATTAATTAATTATACATATTAATAAAAGGATGATAATTCATTTTATATAAATTGATATTTTTAATAGTTGCAATTAAAATTGATATGTTGACACTACTCATAGAAATAAATATTAATTTTCATAGAGGGAGGAAAGAAAGTTCATGGGCCAAGCTGGGCCTAGTTAAAATAAAACATTGATCCTACCCCAATGCCACTGTATATGCCACCATCATTTGTGCTCCATGGACCAATTTCATTAGACATATTTTGTTTTGCCTTCTCTTTTCATTTCTTTTTTAATCCTTTTATACCTAATACTAAAGTGTATATATATATATAATTTAAACTTTTAAAAAAAGGTATACATATATTTATTATTATAGAGAAAGATTTTATGTCTTTTCTCAATATAAGAGTCGGTTATTCGGATATTGTTGATAAACCTTTTATTATTTTATCTCCAGCCACCAAAATGTTATTTTATATAATGTTTCTACATACGAGATTTTTGTATACGCATAATGCATGCCAACTTTTTTATTCCTCAACCTCAAGTATTTCAAGTCAATTTGGCTTTTGCTAGATAATGTTGATATATATGGCACTTTACTTGTTAAATGGATTGCCCATTCATTTTTGTAAAGCGGGAAAAAAATTTGTAGATCTCGGAAAAAATAATAAAAAAATAAAGTAATTATGTTCTAGTTTGAAAATGTGTGCACGCATGAGATCACACGATTTGGTGGATGAGTATTAATGT
This sequence comes from Ficus carica, assembly GCA_009761775.1. NCBI lineage: Eukaryota > Viridiplantae > Streptophyta > Magnoliopsida > Rosales > Moraceae > Ficus > Ficus carica. The sequence continues at coordinate 9,716,675 of CM019743.1, read as the reverse complement.
GTTTCTTTAATGTTAGCATCCCAACTATATATAGTCTATGCTAAAGCTTTTTGTGTTTGATGATATTTATAAAAAATAAAAAATAAAAAAATAAAAAAATAAAAAAATAAAAATTTGCTATGTTGGTAAGTAGTCATTGAATCAAATTTTATCTTATGTAATAAGAAAACGTAAAATGTTATGCAGTTTAAATCTCAACTATGAGATGACGAAAAAGAAACAATTTTCAATTTTTTAAACAAAATTGTTGACTAAAATCTAAAAAAATTACAACGACTGAAGATCGCTTTTTTTTTTTTTAAATCATCATTCACTCGTGGAAAATAAGTGCCCGATAAATAGATTAAAAAAACGTGATGTATTTTTAGAATTGATTTTCCATGGTTGTTGAGGGGTTTTCAAGGCTATTTGTAAGCAATATTTTTTCTTTGATAGGCCATCGATTAAATGCTTGAGATATACATGTGTGCACATGATCATCTTTATTATCCCTAGATACTAATCATGTGCCCTAGCTTAATTATCCAAACAAAATTAGAATGTTTCAATTTATAGTATTTCAATTAGCTTAAGATAGGCGGCTAATATCCTACATATCAAGAAATAAACCTAATTAGTTACTTACACAAAAGGAGTTAATTAAGATCCCAAATTAAGGCTTAAGCTTAGGGCTAATGACCACCAAACATGTCTCTTAAATCTTCGTGTTGTTGTTTTGTTTCTATGGTGCTGAGAATGATTACTACAACAAACACGATACCAATTATATATGAACATGAAACACCGCCCAAGTACATCATGTTCTAAAAGGTGATTAATTAATGGTGCAGATCATAGCAATAATCACTGTCGTGGAGACTCCTTAATGATGACAGTTTCTTCTTTCATTTATGCATATATATATATATATATTTATATGTGTGTGTGTGTGTGTGTGTATTTATTTAAATTTACATATATACATGTATGAAATGTGATCCACTTAAACTTTTCTTCAACCTGCCTTGGTTACGTGATGATTTTCATAATCATTCATTCATATTTACCAGTTCTGACTTGAAAGTTTAAGAGTTGACTTTTTTGTTTCTTTAATTTCCCCAAAGGGAAAAAAAAAACTTCATATGTGTAATATAAAATACATTTTTTGATAATATATATAATATGGGTATTCTTCGCCCATACTTTGGCTGCCTGAAATAAATAAATAAATATATATAAATATATATATTTATGTGTGTATATTGTATCTAGATATGTAAGCAATCACGCTTCATATCGCTAAAGTCCCAAGAAAACTCGATTTTTGATTTAAATACAACTCTAGTACATGAGATCTTGATTTTTTTATTTTTTTGGACTAAATGAAACGCCTTCCAAGATTATTTCCTTATTTCTAAAGCCAAAATTTTGTATCGACACACGCAAATTTCCATCGATCGGTCAAAAAGTAGAATTCTTTAATAATATTCTTATTATCAAACTATTAATTCTGCCAACAAATAATTTATAGAGAAAAAGAAAAATTTGTGTTAGCACATAAATTAGCTTACATTTCTTAGTCAATCTGATTCTTATTATCAAACTTAAATCAATTTTTGATCTCCTATGATTGATGCCTCTGCTTTCTCCCGATGATAGCCACAAATGCCCAAAGCTCCTCCTCCTCCCAATATTGCCCACCCAAGAATAATCCAAATTCCCGACCCTAGAAAGGCTATCGGCAATTTTGTGAATAACAAGGTTACACCGCTTAAAAAAATCCTAATTTCCATTTTTTCCCGTGCTCACCGATGATCACCGACCACCATCCAATAATGGCAACCTCATCTCAATTATTTATAAGTTATATATGCTTTGAGTATTGAGAAATTTAACACTGAAGTTACTAATTTATCATTCTTAATGTGTTCATAAAACACGTCAGGATACTGATTAAAAAGAAAAAAGGACGGTTATATTGACTTGTTATACTTCATATTTATGTCAACCATGTTTTCATGTGTATATATGCATCTTCCGTTTGAAAATCTCGTTAAGAACATCAACTTAAAAAATTTATAATCCCATTTCTTAAATTAATTATGCTTTAGTTAAGCAGTTTTATTCTATATATGAATTTAGTTTCATCTCCTTGAATACATACAAACAACATATCTATATTTATATATATATATATATATATATTATACGAGCTAGGGAGCAATACCAACATTGAAATATTGTCTTGGACAAGTATACGGATAGAAAAGCTTATCGTAGCTTACTAAATTCATGTTTGAAATTTTCAGAAAAATTTCAAAGACACATAATATTATTTCCTTGCACAATGAGAAAAAGTGGACAGACAGTCGGGATATTCACTAGCTTTTTCATGGTGTGTCTCTAAGCTTTTTAATATTTTTATAATAGAAGTAGAAATCCAGCCAAACCAATTAATCAACTATGCAGTTTTTTTCTTTTTTCTTTTCCTTTTCTTTCTCTCTCTCTCTTTTTTTTTTTTTTGGGGAGTTGATTGGAAGAATCAATTTCTTTTCCACAACCTTTTGGTAATGGAGCTTTTACTAATGCTCTCTATCTTTACATCAATTTGTCAAAAAGAGTAGGTCCATATCCCCTTTGCTTTCTTATGTTCTGTACCTGTCTGTTGAAGATACAAATTCATATATATATATATATATATATATATCCTGTGCATGTGTTTCTCTTATTGATTTCTTCTTTCCAAACGAGATAATATTATTTGAGCATAACAACGAATCATAACTGTATGGAATGACATTTAAAAATAGGGGTAATTATAAAAGTCTCCCTTAATGCTTTAGTTATTTATTAAAAAAAATCAACCTTTTTATTTTTCTGTAGATCCTTTAGATTTGAGTTAAACCTTGGCTGAAATTTAATAGCAAAACGAATTTGATTCCAATGAACACATAGAACTACACAGTTACGTACTGACACAATGACTAAAATCACTAAGGGGAATATTTTTGGTGTTTAGAGTTAAATACTTCTATATCTTCTTTCTTTCTATATATATATATATATATATATATATATATACACACACACAAATATATCCAATTTGAATTCAGTGATGGACATTTCTTTTTTAAAGGTATTGAGAAAAAATTAACTTCCTCGGTTCAAGCACGATCAACAAGTCAACGGATGAATTTTACAATATCATTTCAAATATGAAAGGATTAAGTTATAATACTAAAAGATAAAAAGGTTGATTTTTCAAATTACTAAAATGTCAGAGGTTACTTTGATAACCTTAAAAAATATTGGGTTTTATCAAAAATAAAAACCGTTGCTAGTTATTATGGACATAATATACTTATTGAATACTAGAGCCTTTTCTTTGCTCTCTTCTTCTCCCCGGCTGTATCCGTTCTTTACTCTAGAGGATCTCTCTCCGATGCAAATTTTCATTTTATCTTCCTCTATTTTATTTTTGTATTAAATAAATATATCTCCACTTAAATCACTGTCCATAAATGGTGATAGAAATTCACTCAGACTTCTATATATCTTGTTGTGGGTTTCTAAATAAATTTCTCTTTTTCATCTATTTTTTACGGTTTCTTATTAGATCTGAAGCTTCTAAATATTAAATCTAGAAGATATTTTGATGGGGAAGATCGATATCAGTAATAACCTCATTATGATATCATTCAAAATAGCCTATATTGACTGTGGAAAGTCGTTTCGATAGAGTCAAAATTGATTTCTTATAAAACTCGAATCTTTATTTATCTATTTTTATGAAATTATTTGTACGCTAATTAATATGAAAAAGTATATATTGGAAAAATCCTTACTATTCTTTGATCATTTCAATATATTCGCTGAATTCTTAATCATAATAATTTTTTGTTTTATCTTATCAATGTTGATATTTCTTTAAGATTTATCCTTGTAATGTTTATCTGATCACTTGACCGAAAGGCCTTCAATTAATTATAAATAATAATAAATAAAAAAAAGGCAATAGATAGTGTTTTTTGTTTTTAGAAAAAGGAGATCATTGGAATACGGCCGCATTTATTTGACCGTGTAGAAGAAAAAATAAGAACTTTTTTTTTTTTGGGCTAGAAAATAAATAAGAATTTGTTCAGCCTCATTCAATGAAGCAGCATGCCAACACTGAAATGGCCTGTTAGATGTATCAATCAAAATAAATATATATACATCCGCAGCCTTCATTTTTTTAAGTTTCTTTCCCCAATCATAATTAAGCATCAATTTCAACCTTTAAATGCTGATTTGAACTTTTTGAAAAAATATTAGTGTTGTGTGAGTGACAATTAGATTTGATTAATTAACTTGGAAAGAAAGGAAAACAAGTCATTATTTAAGGAAATTGATGTAGCGACTTTTCTGTTATCCTATTTTGAACTGCATCAGAAATGAAGAGAAATATTCTCTTATAGGTTTAAAAATAGTGAATATATAGGAAATGACTGCTGTAAAATTTGAAGTTGGGGATAAACTACAACCAGGTGCATGGAGATGAAAATTAACCAGAAAAAAGGGATAAGGGAAAAAAAAATGTTTTCTTTTCTTTTCTTTTTTTTTTTCTTTGCATTTTAGTCGAAAAGTTGTAGACACTTGCATTCTTTAATACATGAGTACAAGATAACATGATAAAAATATATGGCAAATTTTTATTATAAGCCTTATAATATAAGGTTATTCTTTACGAAGGGTACTCATTTGCTTTTTTGCGCTCAATATTTTTAAAGAGAGAATGATATTGGGTTGCTTAGTTTTTTATTTTTTATTTTTTTTAAATTTTTTGCTAAAGTGGGCTGCTTAGATTTGTACTCCATAAAGTGTCAAATTAGAACTCATTCCGAGGTTGAGTTGGACCTGCTTATGGCAAAGCATTACCAAGTTTCTGTTTTTCTTTGGTATTGAAATTAAATCAGGTCATATTCTAAACTCAATTTTTGTTCATTCTTATTTTGACCAAGCTAACTAAACCAAACTAGTTTTCAAAAAAAAAAAAAAAAAAAGGTCGTTTATTTAAGAGGCTCTATGCGGTTTCTTTCTTGTATCTGGTCTTGTATTGTTTGTTTAGATGGTGGTAAAGGGATTTTTCTACTATTTGCAAAAGCTAGTTTGCTAAGGAATATAAGACTTAAGTTGGACAATAATAAAACTAAGTAAAACATTTAAAAAAAAAATGAAATAGCATATATCCACTCACTTTTAATTGTACAATTTGATGAGTTCTTCATTTTGACAATTTTTTCCGGCCAATGCACCCTGCTTGGATTGGCCAGATAGATTGGTAATTTGGAATACTGGGGATGGGAATTTTACCAAGCTAACCTGATCCTTTTCGGGTTTTGACAAGTTCAAGTTAAGATTTTTATATGCTGGTCAACTATTAATTTAGAGTTTCATGTGTCCGTATCCTGTACCATTTATATAAGAGTAGTTTTTTCTAATGCATTTAATATAGATTATAATATTTGTATGCCTTATTTCAGTTACTAGATGTATTTTAGTCATTACAATCTAGATACTAATTGTTTTCAAATATAGTGAGATTGTCGTTTGTTTTTATGTTGGTTGTGAATTTATATAACGCGTGATTCTCCCTCTTGTTTTTTATTTTTATTTTTTTTATTTTTTATTATTATTGCGATATATATTGTAAATAGTTTAACATGTAACACGCGGTTTCCGAACACATGATGGACACAAATTGACTTGCGCGCATTCTATTAATAGGAGCACGAAGCAGATTTTCCTCTATTAGACCCGTCCCGTTGTCATCCTTTAGCATGATATATAAGGTTTGTTTGGTGGAGTAATTTGAGTTAAGATTTTTAAGTTTCAATAGTAAATTTTTTTGAATTTTCAAAAAGACAAAAAAATTTTTGAGAAAAAAACAAAAACTTTTTAGGAAGAAGACAAAAAAAAAATTTGAGTTGAATGGTTTGAGTTGTTATGCCAAACAAACCATATAATATAGCAAAAGCACTGCTTAAAGTAAACCCCCTCGTGATGTACATGAAAAAAAAAAAAAAAAAAAGGCCCAAGCGTGATCATTAGGCAGCTTAGCCCACTCTAGTAGGGCAACAAAGAGTAGGCCGATTAATTACTTTTGATTGAATTCAGATGAATTCCTGATTGAAGTTATTGCATTATCAGGAAGTCTGGCATACAAGGACGTTATTCATGGACTCTTATTTCAAGCCCAACCCATCAGCTTTGCCTTGTTTCGTTTATTGTAGAGTATCATGTTCCATTTCTCATAGAGTTCAAAACAAAGACAAAAATACCTTGTATGTTAGAAACCCGAAAAAGAAAGTGTCAAGAACTCAACATATTTCGGTATTTTGGGGCTCGTTTGATATTAAAGTTTAACTCCAATTAAACTGTATTTTCATATCAATTTTTATCTTTTTCTGAAAAGTTAATACAAATTTTATAATTAGTTTTTGAAAAGTCAATCAACTCCAACTTAAAAAAATTTCATCTCTAACTAACTTACCCAATGGAGACTTACTTTTTTTTTTTTTTTTTCCTCCTAATACTTACCCCTGTGTTAAGCATGCAATCACGTTTCAATTCCTTTTCTAATCTAACAATATTCTTCCCTTTTTTTTTTATTTTTATTTTTTAACTTTCTTAATTTTATAATAAGTACCAAAGTCCCATTTGATACTCCGAACTACTGATGGGATTTTAAGGTCATGATTGGACGTAATGGCATTGTGGTGAATCATATCCTATCATATGCTTGGTAAACTGTCGGATTAATTGTTTGGATTTAACCCGACGAGATTGAATCCTAGTGCTCTTATATAATGATAGGGCAGGGCCTTATGTAGGTCTTAAACAAATAGGTCACATATGCAGCACTCATCATTTGTGAGCGATTCGGGTCAACCAGTACTCTAACTGGTTACCTCACAAACCCGGTCGTGCAAGAGCCTAGTGTCTCAAAGGGTATCAAGTAAACTTCAACCTCATGAACAAAAGGCAAAGCCGATCTATTTCTAGTATCCTATTGGGTCCTCTTTCATCCATAACACCAAAAAACAAGATAAGGTGATAAGCCCACGTGGCAGAATTACCAGATACCGCTTGCGCTTGACTTCTACAAACCAACTCTCTCTCCTCCTCTCTCTCTCTCTCTCTCTCTCTCCCTCCAATCTCCACACCCAAAACCATGGCCTCACCAACTCTCCTAACCCCCACTTCTCGGCCCAAACCCCTCCCTCCCTTCAACCCCAAACCCCCCACCACCACCATCACCACCACCACCACCGCCAATGCACCTACAGCCGGCGCCGGCGTCGGAATCCCACTCACGCGCCGCCGAGAATTCTTGTCACTCGCGGCCGTTGCGACACTCTCACCGGCTTGGCTCCTCCCGGCGAGACCGGCGCTGGCGGCGGAGGACGAGGAGTACGTGAAGGACACGGTGGAGGTGATCAACAAGGTCCGAACGACGATCAACATGGACAAAAACGACCCCAATGTGGCCGCCGCCGTGGCCGAGCTCCGAGACACGTCCAATTATTGGGTGGCCAAGTACCGGAGGGAGAAGTCCTTATTGGGCCGGGCCTCTTTCAGGGACATGTACTCGGCCCTTAATGCTGTTTCGGGCCATTACATCAGTTTCGGCCCAACGGCTCCAATTCCGGTCAAGAGGAAGGCCCGCATCTTGGAGGAAGTGGACACCGCCGAGAAGGCCCTATCAAGGGGAAGATAATGGGATTCACTACTATCGAGGCAAGCTCTTTTTTTTTTTTTTTTGGAAATTATATGAATTTGTATTTAAATTTATTTCTCTTGGGGGGGTTTGATTTGAGGTCATAGGATATTTCACTTCACTCACTTGATGAATTTACGAGGGAAATATTATATACATGGTGAAAACCCTGTTTGAGAAATTACAAGTACCACTAAATTGAATATTCCCAAACTATTCTGAAAAATGAACCTCATTTTATATTGGGGGGGTTGTTCAATTTGTGAATTTTTCTTTGTAACATTATAAGAGATGTATTAACGTAATTTCCTGCTTTATTCTATGAGTTTTGGGAGTTTTTAGCTTTGATTTTCCATTGAGTTTACTTGTGTGTATGTATCGGGCACAATGTGCCATGTGGCGTGCGGGCAAATTTTTGTTATATGTTTGGATTGAAAAGGAAAATAAATGTCCCGTCCGCCTTTAGAACTGGAGCATAAAGATCTATGTCCTTTCTTATATCTTATAAAATTATCGTATTTGCATTATTTTTTTATGTATTAATTTAAGAGTAACAAAATTACAAAAGAATTACATGATTAAAACAGGTGAGTTAAGAGTGGTGAATTTGTCTTCATAATATATATATATATATATATATGGAACTTCTATAGTGGGGGATATATATTTTCCCCAACAGATGGGAAAAAAAAAATGATCGTCCGATAATCTTTGAACATCTTTGAACGATTGAGATTAAAAAGATGTACGGAAAAAAATAGAACCTATTACACTCAAAACATTTATGAAAAAAAAACTCAGCACATCCCCACGGCAATCCCTCCGCCGCCGTCCGGGCTGCTCCGGCGTCGTCCAATACTCCACGCGACCTCCTCCGACAACCCACCATCGGAGAAGGGCCATGCCCTCCCAAACTCGCCGACATCGCGATGGAATCTGGGTCTCGGCTCCTCTCCCCTCCCCCCCCGCCGCGACTGGGTTCGCCCCCCCCATCCCAGATCTGGGTCTCGACCGAGCTCGGAGGCCCTCTACGCAGGTCGGCCACGCCAGTTGCAGATGACGCCCACCTTCGCGACGCTCGCGGGGGAAGTGAGTTTCGCTGGTCGGTGGCCGCGGGCTCTCGGCCGACAGTGGCGGGGCTGTGGAAGCCGACGACGGAGAAGCGTCAGACCCATTCGAAGTGGTCCGACCCACCACGAGTCGCCGGCGATGCTCGCCCTCACAGTCCGACGCTCGCAAGCCGTCGAGCCCCCTCCGCCGCAAGCAGTAGATCAGCCATCGCCACCAGAGCTCCCACCGCCATCCGACCTCAGATCCGGACTTACTAGCTTTCTTCCTCGTCTCCGATCAGTCGCACCCCCTGCTTGCCGCCCCTCCCGTCCGTTCGAAGCCAATAAAATCTGGCTTTTTTTTTTTTTTTTTTTGGTAATTAAAGACATAATCAAATGATTGCACTAGAAATTTTGTGTACACATGTCATCTAAACCGTTGGATCTATCTAGCGGTCAAAAATTTTATACCATGAATGTGATTAAAAAAAAAAATGACCTCATCGTAGAAAAGCCCTACTAGTATATGCACAAATGGAGATTTCGGGCCCAATTAAATCTCTTCTAACGCAACATGTGGCATGAATTTCTCCTCAAGGTTTTTTGGTTTTTTGCTGTGTTTCATTACTTAACAAATAAACAACCTCTAGTTTCCTTCTTTCACACAAGTCCATGGAAAATTGGAATGACTTTGAAAAAGATTAATGCAATTATGCAAAGTTAGGCAATCGATTAGACTTATTAAAGACTTAAAGTTGCATGCTTCAAGTTCTAAACCACATTTTTGTGCCGAAATTTATTGCTTCAGAACAACCTCAGATTGTGCGTGATTTTAATGATTATTCATTTTTTATAACCATGAATTATTATAGATAAAATTATAAAAATAGGTGCATTATTATAAAGGGGAGGTTAACTATATGATAGTTAAAAAGGATAAAAATTGCATTTTGTTAGAAAAAATATTGTTGAAAAAACAAGAGGGACATAACAAGTAGTAATTTAAATTTAAATTTTTATTAGTGGGTGGTTTAAGAAAGTAGGTGTGAAAAATAAATAAAAGGATGCCGACCTGCTTTTATAATAAATATTAACACTCTACATGATAATTAATTAGTTAAAAAAAACTGTAGTTTATTTCATATGTTACGTTACTCTTTCTTTTCTTTTTTTTTTTTTTTTTTTTTTTTTTTTTTAATGGAGGCTGAATTTTTTTTTGTTTTTTGTTTTTTGTTTTTTTCTTCAAAGAAAAGCTCTTGGCCGCTAAATCAGCTATAAAAGTAACGTGGAATTAGAGAGGGGAAAAAAAAAAAAAAAAAAACTGAATGAAAAGAAGCTTAGCATTTGGAGTCGCAAGCAAAATCCATTACCCACAAGGAAAGCCGAAGAAGAAAGAAGAGGGAAAAGAAGACCACGAAGGACTGCTGGGAAAAACTTAAAAAGAAAAAAAGAAGTTGTATATAGGAACGGGAGAATGCTAAATTACATTTAGTTAGAATAGAAATTTTTGGAGAAAGAAAAAGGGTGTAATGAATAATATTTTTAATTTAAATTTTATTGGTGGGTGGTTTAAGAAAGGGGTGTGAAAAATAAATAAAGAGTGTCAATAGACCTCCCCAAAATGAGATTAGAAATAAGATTTCAAACTAAAAATGAATCTTCAATTTATAATTTATTTAAAAAATACTTAAAAAAACAATATTAGTAAGTTAACAACAAGTTACCCATCCAAATTTCATTTTATAAGCTTTAAGTTTCATGTTCATTAATTGTCATTAAAATTTTTTTTGTCAACTACTCAGTTTGTTACAACCATCCGATCAACATCATACGGCTAAACAACGATAACTATGGATGGGTAAATATTAGAGTAATAATTAAAAACTTATATATATATATATATATATATGCTTAAATATATGATTATTTATTTATTTGATTGCTTTCATTAGATTTGATGAGATCTTTGGCATTAACCGGGGAAATTATGAGTAAATTATGGGCAGGAGACATGGAGGGCGTTGAAATCGTTCATAGAAAATGTCTTTGCCTTTTCTCCATAGATTTTGTCGAAGTCATGGAAAGCAAAAGACGAAGTTGTGGACAGAAGAACATGGATTTCGTCTTATTGATTCTCAAAATCTGATCTAATCAGCAGCCCACATTACGTGGAGCATAGTTAAAATTCAAATCGATAACCTTAATTGACTTCTATACATAACTTTTATCATCATCATCTTGTATCGAAAGCGATCCATTTCAAACACCACTCCAAAACGTCTGGTTATGATATCAACAAGATCTTTAACCTTATGCGTCACTACCCTTTTTTTTTTTTTTTTTTTGAGAAAAATAGGAACAAAAAATGGACCACTCCATGCTCTTGTCAACTTTCTTAAGAAATTTATGCATGTTAATCACATAATTTCACCATTTGAGAAGACTATATACGGACGCAAAGGAACAAACAAGAAAAAATTATGAAACGGTAAGTCATTTACTGCGATGCCGCAGCCACCGCCACCGGCAGCGGTCTAAGTTGGCCTAATTTTGTGGGTTACCAATTTCTCTGCCATATTCACATCAATGGAAAGAGCCAATTATATGATTGGGCCGCGTTGCCCAAAATTGAACTTTGTTTTGTGTGTGTGCTGTTTTTTTTTTTTTTTTTTGTGTGAATTAATTTTGAAACGGTATATGCACGCACATTCAAATGAATTGACACGTTACACCAATGAGAAATTGGCCGGCAAAGGACTGTGTTATAAAAACTAACACTTGCATGGCTTTGGTTGTCCAACATAGAATCAACTCACATTGAGACCTAGCCATATGGAGTATATATAAATATATATGTTCAAACTCTATTAATTTCATTATTTCCTTATCTTCCAACCAAGTGGCATTTTAGTTTGAGAGACTAACCAAGAAAGTCCTTAAATCTAGGAAGCCTTCAAAAGTCTTTATTTCCTTGTGCAATTATATTAATTTTTGTTCAGATTCCATGTTTTCTTCTTGTTGCCCACGCTACTACTTTGAGCTTTGCAGCCCCTTTAATTGCGGCGTAGAAAATGATACATTTTTTAAAGGCAAATTTGTGCTTGAGATTTGAGTAGCATATAAGTGCCCACAAGTTCTTTTACAGTCAGTAATTGTCTGAAAGTTATAACTAAGTGGAATTTACTTATGGGTCCTTCTCTTGAAAGCTTTTGTGGTCAATCTGTCTCGTAAAAAATGTGTATGTTCTTGCTTGTGTATACCAAAAAATTTGTGCTTGACATTTTACAATATTAACAAATAACGCTTAGACAACTCAATTCTTGAGTTGAAGGAACTTGACCAAATATTGAACGACGAATCAATCAACATAGGAACTTGCTGAAACCATAAGCGTATTCCTTTCCATTAAAATTTTTGGAATTAATTGCACGTATTAAGTCAAAATATTTCCATTCTCTAACCAAACTCATTTACTAGTCTTACTCAAAAAAAAAAAAAAAAAAAAAAACTCATTTACTACGCGTAATTACCAAATATATCACATACACGCAAATGTTCGAGTGAGATATTATCCACTAATCTCTCAAATTTGGCTGCTTTCTGGTTTTGTATTTAGCATGGTTAGTTTCTAATCTTTGAACATTTTGTTATTTTGATCCATGTACTTGTTATTTTAGTAATTTGATCTATGAATTTGGGTTTGTTGACAATTTTGACCCTTATCATAAAATTGGCGAACAATTTCTAAAATATAAGAAAGATAATTATGCCTACATCATGAAATTTAACACAGTTTTTTTAATTAAAATTTGATAAGGTTAGTTACATTAGATATTGTTCTCTTAAAAGTTGTTAAAAAAATAAACCCCTTAAAAACTATAACATTTTGATAATTCATATAAATTGAATAGTGGTTTTTCAGATATAACACAGATAGTAATATTCTTATCATATGTATGACTGAAAATTTTATAGAAATAGTTACATTTCCATTAAAAAAATTATTTATGTAAAATTTTCTTTTATTTGTTAAGAATGTGACTATCTCTGTTATATTTCAAAAATTGCTCTTCAATTTTATGGTTAAGGATTAGAACTATCAAAAATCAAAGTTCAAACACTAATTTTTCGAAATTAAATAATAGAGGCTATAACCAAATCTATTCTTTTGTCACAACGAGCTATCAATGTTCGTCACTCTTTTGGTTTTTTGCATGCAATTTGCCTGCATGTTGACAGGATACGACACTATGATCACTACTAAATACCCAATAAATTAAAATCATTAACTCATAATTAATACACTAGATAGTACTAGATAGTTTGGTTGAAATAAATAATTATACGTATACTATATATCTCTAAAAAATTAAATAAATATATATTATGATACAAGCATATCATTCTATCAATTAATCAATTATGCTTGCTTGTGCCTGCCCTATTTCGTCCCAAGTCCAGTTGGGAGTTGATTTTTTTTTTTTTTTTTCATTCATTGCTCAATCGGTACTCATATCTATATATTTGGACTTTAATTTCTCTTTGGCCAATGCCCGATTGCGGAAAAGAAGAATAAAGAAACAGATAGCAATAATTAATGGGATAATGTAGATAAGAACCGTCAATATGTTTAGTCAAATTGCGAACTTTTTTTTTTTTTTTTTTTTTAAATGCTGATATTATCTTTCTTTCTTGTGGTTTTAAATAAAAAAAGTCCCCCGGGCTTTAATCACACAACATAAATTTCAAATTTAGACAAAATTAATAGTGAAAAAGACATAATTATCTTTTAACTTTATAGGACGAATAATTCAAATCATTCTTTCCTCAAATTCCCAAAAAAAAAAAAAAAAAAAAAAAAAAAAAATCCAAAGTCAATATTTCTGATATTTAATTTTTCTCCCATTTTTAGAAAAACAAAGTTGAAAATTTATTTTCACTAATTCTCGACAAAGTGATACCGCTTAGAACGAAGCATATAATTCTTTAATATATGACGAAAAAGTCTTTTTTACATAGTTAATTTTGACTAAATCTAATATCGTGAAGGTAATATTTATTTATTAAAAAAGCACATGGATAGAGAAATACATAGAACATTCTTAAATCACGATTAAACGGGAAGTTGTTGTTCTTATCCATTAATTAATTAAATTGAATCCAAAATTTAAAAACCCCAATGTGAATAGATTTTTTAATACACTTCATAGTGAAGACCAAGAACGCGTTGGTTTGACATTAGAATGCTTGAAAAGTAGATAAGTATGGCCCCCCAAATGGTAAATGGGAGTTGGCCCTCCAACAAGAAACACTTGTCCATACACTCTAAAACTTTTAAATGAGGCCCTATCCATCTAGTTTGTTTTCCCAAATCCCCAACTACAGCTTCCCACTTAAGCATCTTTTATTTTTAATGCTTGAATAGATACACAACTAAAAATATGAAATGTTGTCCCATTCCCATTTCAGAATTCTCAATTAGTAATAATTAAAATGGACCCCCCAAGTTCTCGGAAGTTTGACTTTTAACCACTTAATTAGGACTAAAGTGGTATTTTGCAACCTGGCAAATTGATATATGAACCGTTTGACAGAGTTTTTACTTTTAATCAGTTAAAAAAAAGAAGTAAAATCTATGATTTACAGTAAGTGTTTGGAATCAAAGAGCTTTTAAGGTCAAATTGATATTTAAAATATTCTCATAAATACTAAAAATGTTAAATAAAGTTTATAATTTCTAATTTAAATTTTGTTACAAATTTTAAAGTATATTAAGAAGAATTTTTATCAGAAGTCATATTTTTTGATTTTGACAAAAAATAATGTTGGAGGTTAAAAACTCTTTGACATATCATTTAAAAACTTTTACAAACTATTTTTGAACTTAAAAAGTCAAAAATAACTTTTAAAAAGCTATACTAAACAATCCTTGATGGCTGGGCAATATCAATAAATCAGTCAGACTCATTGTCTCACCCTTTTTGTTTTTCTTTCTTTCTTTCTCTCTTTCTCTCTTTTTTCCTTCCTTTTTTATTTTTATTTTTATTTTTTCTATTTGTTTTCTGAACTGAAAGTTCTCTTTTTCTGTTAAATTGTACTAATTATTGCTTGTGTGAATCTTTTTTATGTGCTTGGATCAAAAAGTCACACGGCCGGTTTCGGTGGTGTTATTTGCTCAAGCAGTGAGTAGTTAAAAACCACGCTATTTTTGATCAAGTAAATAGAAGAAAGATTTATATCTTTCAAGTAGATAGGATCACACCCTTTTTGTTCCATTGATGAATCATAAAGAGATAAGAATAGAAGGCGGGATGACACTATTTATAATCTTTTTTTTTTTTTTTACAAAAAAAAAATCTTTATTGACTTTCGAAAGTTCACCTACACACTCAAAAAGTTATGGTTTACACTGTCACAAGAAATTATTTGATGACCAAAAAAAAAAAAAATTTTATATTAAATTGTTCCCTAGAAAATTTCCCCATAGATGATTCACCTCAGAAACATGAAAAACGTGTGGTCCTATAGTCAGTATGAAATTTGAGATTCACAATTGCATTAATTTATGAATAATTTTCCGTTTAGTCTTTGAACTACGAGTATTATGTTACTTTGATCCTTGAATTTTTTTTTATTTTAGTCCCTAAATTTTTAAATTTTTTTTGGCAATTTTGGTCCCTCACGTCATTTAGATTTAGGGCCCGTTTGGTTCTCCATCTCATTTTAAACTAAACTGTATTTTTTTCATCATGTTTTTTGTCTTTTCTGAAAAAGTTTTTTGTCTTTTCTGAAAAAGTCAACAAAATTTACTATGCAAACTTAAAAATCTCAACTCAACTCAAACTGAACTTGTGCACCAAACGGACCCTTAATTGTACATTATCATGTTTCAAGTCTATATTAACATGAAATTTGACCAAAATAGTTACAATAAGTAAAAAAAAAATTTCCTCCTTATTCTTAATGAAACCTTGAAAAACCTAAAACCTTTTGAACTTAGTGTAATAATTTCTTTAAGGTTTTTAGTTATTATGCGATAGGGATCTGATTATCTATATTAAATTTCAAAAATCGTCCGTCAACTTTAATGTGTGGGACCAAAACTATTAAAAATTAAAAATCAAGGACTAAATTGATCAAAATAAAAAATTCAGGGACCAAAGTAATATATACTCATAATTTAGGGATTAAACGGACAAATTACTTACCCTAAAATTACTTGGGTACTTGAAGCTACAAAACAAATTCAGCTCTTCCGGAATTTCCATGGCTATGAATTTATCATGATATCCTTGAGTGCCCTTTTCAGTTTTTCACACACTCCTGGAACTGCATTATTCTTGTTTAGCTAGTAGTGAGCTTGTTTTTGAAACTATTCGACCGCAACATTTATGTAGATCTAGAAGGTGGGGGCAAAGTTTTATCTTATGCAGGGGCGGAGCCAGGAATTTTTTCAGTGGGGTTATACACTAATTTTTTTTTAAAGATAAACAAATTTTAGTGGAAACTATGTGAGAATTTTTTATTTTAATGGGTTTATGTGATGATTTTTAATTTTAGTGAGGACAAAATCGTAAAAGTATAAACTTTTTTTTTATCAAAATTAATATTAGTGGGGGTTATGTAAGAATTTTTTATTTTTGATAGGGACAGATTATGGATTATATGAGAATATTTATTTTATTTTCAGTTGAGATAAATTGTAAAAATAAGAAAATTTTTGAAGTAAAATTAAAAAAACAAAAATTTCAAAATTAATGGACGGGGCATTATTTAATTTAGTTTTCTACTTTGAGACTTTTGTTTTGTTTTGTTTTTTTGTTTTTGTTTTTTTGTTTTCATGGGACAGAGGATTTGTAAAATATATAAAGATAGATATTGGAACCTAACATCAGTATGATACCGTATAATAAGTTTGAGTCATCCAACGTATTTGTTTTTATTTTTTTTAGTGGGAGTGAGATTAATAAGTACTACACTAATTTAAGATTGAGTAATCTCATATTACTATCTTAATTTTTTTTTTTGAGTAAATCTTACCATCTTACTTTTAGTTTACTTGTAAAATATTATATTACATACCCAATATACTATAATTACAACTTGCTTAATTATTTTATTTACCTTAATTATATAATTATCCTATTTATTATTAAATTTGTTTGTAATAGGTAAATGATATATTTTTATTAAATAATATGAATTCATTTTTGAAACTTAGTTTTTATTTTACTTCTTAAATTAAAGTTTTTACAATATTTTAATTTAATAATAAAAAAAACAATTATACAACTTAGATTTATTATTTTATTGTCCTAATAACATGTAGTTTTTCTTACTTCCCTTTAACACCTATTTTCATAAACCTTCACAAACACAATTTTAAAAACGATCTCAATGTTATTCTCAAAAGATTCTCATATTTATTTTCATATTCAAAACAAAATCATTTTAAAAACGTTATCGAATATAATAATGATTCAATTCCGAATTTGTAACCAAAGTATAAAAACTTATTGGACTTTAAACCCTTATACCAGATCGTGCCCGTTCAGATTATGTGCAGGTAAACAAGTCATCATTTTAGCAAATTATCCCTTAGTGTCCAACCTTTTATCACTATTCAATCACTACGGTATCTGGTATTCATTTTATTATCAACTTAATTGGAAAAGGACTTTGCAGGTTCTTTGTTGTCGTTGTACTAAAATGCAGCTCCAAACCTGTTGACGTGCAAGTTTTCGTACTATTTAGAGGAGAGTAAAAACGTGAGAAACGATGATGGTGATATAATAATAAGAGATAATCACTTCATTATAATATTTTCTATTCATCGTAGATTTGATTTTTGGCTTCCCTACTTAGTTCTTTGAAATAGTCAGATTATGTATTTACTCATATACATATTTTGGAGAATATTAATGAAAGTATGGTCACTTTTTTGTTCACATATAATCCTATAGATCTTTTAAAATGACACTAATCGAGCTGTGAGGACATATCATTTATATTTTGAGAAAGATATGCTTCAAGGTATAGATATTGAGATAAATTGGTTGCCAATTATATGTAGAGGGGAAAAATAGTATTCTTATGAGCACATGAACCGATTGATTAGTGGTTGCATGTGTAATTTAGTAATAATATCACATCTGACTTCATATAAAAGTACAAAGTTCAAATCCTCTATCTTAAATTTAAAAAAAAAAAATCGATAGATCGATTTGACCATACATACATATGTATTTTCCATATTCACCTTAGCTTGGAGTTGGCCAAAAAGGACGGGGAAAACCCAAATTGACCTTATAGAGAAAAATGAGAAGTTCTACCATATAGTGTTTCATTATGTACATTAAGGTGCGTTTATCAAACCATATAAAAGAATATAATGAGAATGATACTGAGAATCATCAATTTTCTTTTTTTTTTCTTTTTGTTTACTTGTTGTAATAGGATACAGTTCAATACTTCAATTCCCTTCTTAATGTTTACTAAATTTAAAAATAGAAAGTTATCAATGTAGTTATTAAAAATGTGGTTTGATACAATTAATTAATAACTATTAACACATAAAATAGGAATTTTATGTGGGTGGTATATACATAAATTTGATATCACTTCACTTTTTTTTTTTTTTTAACAGAGAATTAATATGAAAAGGCAACGTATGTGGATTCATGCTTATATGTTCTTTTATTTGTATCCCTTTCAATATCCTTCCAATAATATCGTGACACATATTTAACTAACATGGTATTTTAATTGATGTTGTATAAAATTGTAATTAAAATAATATTTTAATTGACGTGACATGCAATTATCGAAAGAACATGAATGAAAAATAAATATAAGGACATAAGAGTCAAATCTGGGAGTACATTCACTTTTCTCGTTTCCTATATTTTGTTTCGTGGAAGCGAATCCACCCCTCAGAGTAAGCATATACCTTAGAAGGGATTTCATATCCTTAGTTCTTTATTTGTAATGTGCCATAGGCACAGCTTCCAGTGCTGCAATATACCCCGGGGCTCCTGTGAGTGACAACATGAGGTTTCGATTGCGTTGGTGTTTAATGAGTAAACACAACACGGGCAGCGATTTCAATTGTGCGGGGTCTATTAAATTATGAAAGTAAACACATGATCAGATGAGAAACGAGAAAGAGAATCATCACTTGTTCTTTCTTTCTCTTTCATGCAAAATAAATTTGTCTGGATTGCAATCAATAGGTTCTCATTCCTAATCTAATATATTGTCCTATCTTAATAAATGTAAAACTTGAAGTTTTATCCTTTACCTCGCTTTTAGACAAGAACATGGTAGATAGCATATAAGAAATGTGCAAGGCATTAAACATGTGTGAAAATGACTTTCCACCAAAATTTTACTAAACAATTTGCAAGTTTTGGCACCCAAAAAAAAACTCTGGAAATTAAAATATAGATACATTTAATATAGGCTTTACAATATACACACAAGAAAGAAAGAACACACAATTTTACCGGACAAATTGACAAGAAAGACTTTCAGGATTATAAATCTTAATGACTCATAATGAATTTTATTAAATTATAATTTTCAGATAATTATTGATTATAAGAGAACTCGTGATCTCTATATGATATAGTTACCATCGGTATCACCATCCAAGAAAAAAAATATACATATATGGATAATCTATTAGTTCTCAATATATATTTGTATGTATCAATACATTTTTTTTATATATGAATTTTAGTTTCTGCCAAATATATTTGTATAATTTATAAATGAGCCACACGAACCTACAGGGCTACTGGTCGAAACAAGGGAACCAAACTGGAATTCCAGAGTCGAGCCCCAGTAGCTACTTTTTTGTCTTCTTCATCTTAAATATCCTGGTCCACTCCGTACTGGAAAAACCACGTGTTTCTCCTGTATTGACTAATCTATAAACCGTTAATGAGTGATAAAAAAAAAATATATATATATATATATAATTAACAATGTTGTAATTGAAATTGAGAATTACGGAAGAGACTACAACGTTTAGTGCCACAGCTCGATCAAAATGTGTGTCACGTATGTATACATGGAATTCACGTGAGAACCATACTGGCATTTAATAAAACTATCTAACCAATTCTTGTTAATTTGCCTATACTATGTCGTGGTTGTAGGCACCTACTCATTCTATAATTGCACTATATAAGATATAAAAATTTAAAGTGTGTGTTTAGTTCGTCGATGAAATTTTTAACTTGAAGTTTGTTGACTTTTTAAAAACTAGTTATAAATATTATTAACTTTTCAGGAAAAAAAAAAAAAAAAAAACTGAGGTGAAAAAATACAATTTAGTTGAAATTAAACTTAAACGTCAAACAAAACTAATTTCTATCACCAGTTAAAAAAAAAAAAAAAAAGCATTTCTAGTTTCTAGTACTATGTCCAAAGCCAAAACTTTATTGGAGAAAGCTCGACTCATTTTGCTTGGTAAAAATATTTAAATGATAACATTTTAAATGAAAATATTTGAACATAAATATTTAAATATGTGTTTGGATATATATTGAAAACAGTTTTAAAAATTCTATAAAACCTCATAATATGGATAAAATCACATAACTAAATAAATAATAATAAAAAAAAGATACGGGGAACAAATATATATATTTTTTCTATTTCAGACAATATTGAATAATTCATATTTAGTTTATTGTCCTCTTGTTTCCTCGTTCATTCCATATATATAAAGTTGAAAATTGTGCCCGGTCTAGCCCATTCCTCGAAAGAAGTTTTTATGGGAATCCCTATCTACCAAAATTTTAACAAATGGTTTGGTCATGGCAGATAATTGAGTATATGGATGGTTTTGTTACTTTTCTCTCTTTGAATGAAATAGAAAAAAGAATTAATTCAATGGAATTTGAAATAAATAAGTTATTCGTGCATTTTGTAACATAGATAAAGAGAAGAAAAGTCATCCATGTCCAAATGTTTACTGCACGAAAACATGATTCAAATGATCACCCAAATAAATTAATACGAAGCGTTTTCAATTTTGATCCCATTTTCACAATTTGGAAATCGCTCCACCAAATAGTAAGCAAGTAATTGGACAAATTTATGGTAAGAAGTGCTCCCATCAGATATTACATGTTTGAATTTTAATCTAATGAATGAAATAACATTACGTGTCGATTAGAAAAAATACAGTTTCTATAATAAATTTTTCTTTGTTTTCTTTTAATTGCTAGAAAAAAAAGGGGGGACGAATTTACAGACATTCTACGTCGTCGTATTATGATGCATATTGTAACATTGTTCCCACTTTGACGTTCACGCTGTTTACCAAATGCCAAGCTTTCCTTTTCCATTTATCCTAAATGCTACGTAACAGAGGAATAATAATACCAACTCGAAATTAAGTGGTTCCTGTTTGGTTTCTTCCTTATTCTTGTTATTATTGGAAATTTTTTTTTTTTTTTTCCTTTCCCTTTTCTTTTATCAAGTAGCAAATACATATATAATTTTTTAATTTTAATTTCTTTTTGTGGAAGGAACATAAAAAAAGAAAGAGTTGTGTTGTTCTGAAACTTGGCCAAAAGTCCAAATTAGATTCATTCTTATCAATATACTTCCTTTATATTTGTTCATGTGTGGACAATAAAATCAAATTTCTTAATGAAAAAATTAATAATTTTAAAATTGATTTGGGTTATTTAATTTGTCATTTACTTTAAGTTTAAGTCAGGACTAATATATAAATCATAAATATGGTTTTCAATACATTTTTAGAGGTTAAGAAACTTATTATTTACTATATACGAAAGCAAAAGTATTTTCTTATGTTTTATGTATTTTTACATCCTTTGTCCTATCATATTCAACTAGTGATTTGGGATTCCCGAAAGGTTTTTACATTGTATTTTAGTTAGGTATTTACTATTTTATCCTTTAATTTTGAGTTTGTAGAAAAAGTACACTATATATTATACATATTCTCATTTATCTCTAAATTCCTATTTATATCAATTTGTATCTCTTCCATCTTACTCGACAAATTTACCTTTTATGGTTTATGGATAAATTTAGAACTAAACACTAATTGACTAATTTAAACTTTAAATTTTTGCTTGAAAAATTCTATTTCTGATTTTAATTTTTTTTTTGAACATAATGGCTAATTTGTGTTCGGTTATAAGTTTATCTATAAACCGTAAAGAGGATTTCAATCAATTTTTATATTTTCTTTGAAAGGAAGGATTCAATCAATTTAGAGCTTAAAATTAGCTATTAATTGCTAAATGGAACGAACTTAAGAATATCCCAATAAATTCTGTTTTTTTATTTTTTAAATATGAACTGAAAATGAAACGCATAAGATGAATAACACTGTTTGTTTTTTTTTTTGTTTTATTTAGAAATCATAACTATAAAATTATCGCTAATTTATAGCCACATAAATAACACTATTTTAATGCATCGTTAACAGATAAATAAGATCAATAGAGAAAGAAAATTGTACAAGGATGTGTCTATAATTCCTTTTTATAATTTTTTTTCTTAATTTTTCATAAACTAATTATTTTTTTTTGGAAGTTTCTTTTCTTTTTTTTTTGGTGGGAAATTTCTGTCTCTTAATTTTCATCCCAAATAAATATAAAAACATAAAAATCGTATCATGCATTCCTTGGAAAGACTTTGGACTATCTGGACCAAGTCCCACTAAATTAAATCTTCCAAATTAAAACCAAAAAATAAATAGGTAAAGCTAGAAACGCAACCAAAAAAAAAAAAAAAAAAAAAGGAAAAAAGAAAAAAAAATTTATGCGAAAGGGTCCTTCAAAGGCAAGACATTGACGGAGACGGATGAATCTAATAAATAATAAATCTGGTATTCTGATGCTTTGATTTTAACTGGTTTCCAAAATCTCTCTCTCTCTCTCTCTCTCTCCTCTTAACACACTGTTTCTTCCTCTTACCTCTCTTCCTTTATGGTCACTAGTAATTGTTCTTTCAAGAACCGAAAACCCCTGTTTTCAATTGTAGAATTTCTGGTGTTTCCTCTCCGTTTGTTTTTGTAGCTCTGGTTTTTCTTTCTACCGTGCAGTTCATTTGATTGGGATTTTCTCTTGGAAAATTCAGTCGATTCCAAAACCATAATATTCCATCCAATCAATCAACCACAGAACCTAACATTTATCTCTCTTTTCGACAGGGAAAGGACGTTTCTTTCTCTCTTTGTTGTCCACAACTTTCCTCCTGATTTTCTCTTCCTTTCTTTTTCCCCTTAGCGCCAAAAAAAAAAAAAAAAAAAAAAAAAAAAGGGAGGAAGTGAAATCGGATTAATTTTCCCTTGGCTTGATTTAACTTCAAGTCTTGGAACTTTGGATCACACGGGGACTTCTTTTTTGAAAACGGAATAAAGCAGAGAGAGGACGGTTTGAGTTTTCTTTAAGATTGGTTAATTTATATTAAAAAGAAGGGGGGAAAAAAAAAAGAAAAGGAAGGAAAGGAAAGCAATTTGTTTTCTTTCTCGGAGAATTGGCGGGACCTGGAATTCGCTGGTGTACGGCAAAAGATGGTGTTTTGACTCCGACAAACATTTTGCCAACGAAGACTTTCTGTGAAGCGGAAAACAGAGAAGAAAGAAGGGGAATTTTTTTTTAAATTATTATTATTATTTTTTGGGTTTTTCCTGCCCGTGAAATTTGCAGTCCAAACGTCAAAAAAATAGAAGTTTGCAAAGAAACCCGTATCGCATTTTTCTCTCTCTCTATATCTATGTAAAGGAAAAATCAAATCTCATTAATATCTCTCTCTTTTTTTTCCCTGATTTATTTCTCTTTAACCTCTTTCTTTTAGTCCTCTGTTTGTCTGTCGTCTTCTTTTTCTTCTGCCTTCCTCTGTTTCGGGGGTTGGTGAGAGAAACCCCAATTTTCCTTCCTTGCTCCCTCTCTTTCTCTCTCCTCTCCATCTCATTCTCTCTCCTCTCCGGAAACATGATTTTGGACAAACGGTCAATGCAATCAAACCTCGAATGCTTCCTCCATTGCACAACTCCGGTCGTCCAATCTCAATTCCTCCCCAAGGTCTGTTTCTCACAAATCTCAAATTCAATTCTCAAACCATTCTTGGAATCTTTTTCGTGTCTTTATTTTTTCGGTTCTTTGCAGAGCGAGATTCAGAACCTCAACCGTCTATGGCACCCCTGGGAAAGAGAAAAGATGGAGTATTTCACGTTGGCCGATCTCTGGAATTGCTACGACGAACTTAGCGCCTACGGAGCTGGTGTTCCTATTTCTCTCGACAACGGCGAGACCCTTGTCCAGTACTACGTCCCTTATCTCTCCGCCATACAAATTTTCACCAGCAATTCCTCCATAAACGGCGTCAGGTTTGTATTCGAATTCTGTCTTTTTATTTTTTTATTTTTATTTTTTTCTCTGTTTTAATAATTTGATTCTATTTATTTATTTATTTATTTATTTATTTTGTTCCTTTTTAAAATTTTTTAGGGAAGAAGAGTGTGAGACGAGGGATTCGTATAGTGATTCACTAAGCGATGATAGTGAGGGCGATAAATTATGGAGATGGGACGGTTCGTCCTCCTCGGAAGAAGGAGGGTCTGAGCAAGAAAATAACCACAATCATCACAACAACACCAACAACAACAACAACAATAGAAGCGCTTTACATCTAAACGACAGATTGGGATTTCTTTACTTTCAATACTTCGAGAGATCAACTCCTTATGGAAGAGTCCCTTTAATGGATAAGGTAAATATAATATTAGCAAAACCTAATTAGCAGATATTTATGTTGTTTAGCGTGATTAGCGTGTAATCTGGGCTCGTATTAGTATCCCCCCACAAATCAAGCCTCAAGAAGCATCGAAAAGAGATATGGATTTGTTCGAATCAGTGCACCCTTTTTTCCTGCCAGGCATCTTTTAAAGATACAATCATACAAATTGATCTTTTTGACTTTTTTAATATGATTTTTTTTATTATAAAAAAGTATATATATATTATTTTTTTTGTGCATGTTTTAATAATTTTTATTGTTATTAGAAAATTTGTGACGATGGATAAAATATACTCGGTAGAATACAGTTTTAAACATCTTGATCATGTAAAATAAAAAGATAAGTACAAAATTTTTTAGGAAATCTTTTTTTCCCCCTTACGAAATCTAATTGACTATACCCTACTGATCGGATATATTTTTTAATATCCTATCATTTAACTCTACACATGTTTATTTTCTAAGATAAGATATGTAAGGTAAAAGAAAAAACTAGCAAGCAAAAGAGCAGGACAATAATTTGTACGGGTAATTATTAGGCATTGTAATTGTAAATTTGATGGGGGGATGGGTAATTATTTTTAATCATTGAGAATATATTCTCGTCTTTATTATTTTCGTCTTTTTTGACTCTCTTTTCACCGTCTAAAGAAAATATAAAAGATAAAGAGCATCCCAAAAATGAGTTTCTATAAATTTAATCCCTGTGGCTCCCTTTTACCGAATATAAGAAGAAAATTTTAAAGTGTGGGATTCCAAAATTGACAACCTATATATATATATATATATATATATATGAATTGGAATTTGGATTCTTATTTGCTTTCAGATCAATACATTGGCTCAAGGATACCCTGGCTTGATGTCACTCAGGAGTGTTGATCTCTCACCAGCTAGCTGGATGGCAGTTGCCTGGTCTCTCTCTCCACCCTCTATTTTCATGCTCTCTCACATTGAGAAATTTTTTTTTTTCAGTGTAAAAAAAAAAGTGAAAAAAAACACAGTTAAAAAAATTAGTTAAAAAAATTAATTAAAATGTGTTCTATCGATATAATATATTAATTTTTTAGGAGTTTTATATATATATATATATATATTTATATTTGTTGAGGTGGGTCATTGACAAATAAAAAAGGACCATGTAATAATAGAACGTGCGTGGTCCTAAATCCTAAAGCAAATAAGAATTAATTATTTTATGCACTTTGGATTACATCTAAATTCAGGTACCCAATATATCACATCCCAATGGGCAGGACCATAAAGGACTTGTCTACGTGCTTCCTCACATATCACACCCTCTCATCTTCTTTCCAAGGTACTATTTTCTTAGCTAGGCTTTTCTTTTAACTTGTTGTGTATACATATATATATATTGTATATATGTATATATAAATAAAATAAAATAAAATTGGGATTAAAATGAAAGAGTGAATGAAAACAGAGATGGACATTGAAGAGGAGATTAATGAGAATGCGGATCAGGAGAGGCAAAAGAGAAAGGAAGGAGAGGGGATAATGTTGCCACCATTTGGGATGGCCACTTACAAGATGCAAGGAAGTGTGTGGGTGTCGGGCAATTGTGGAAGGGACCAAGAGAGGCTTTTCACACTTTTGAGCGTGGCTGATTCTTGGCTAAAGCAGCTTCGCGTTCAACATCATGACTTCAATTACTTCACCGGCGTTCGAAGATGCTAGAACCACCCACCAAAAAAAAAAAAAAAAAAAAAAGGGTGAATGTTTTTTCTTTTTTTTCTTGTAAAAATTCACTCGGAGAGGAAAAAAAAAAAAAATGAAAGGGATTGATCACTTAATTTTTATTTTTATTTTTGGGTTTGTGACCTTTGGTGCTGCCCATGATATGTTTGACTTTTTTTTTTTTTTTTTTTTTTTTTTTTTTTTTTAATTTTATGATCAAGAGGGTGAGTGGAGTTGATGAGTTGACTCTCTTCTTTTTTTTAACTTTTTTTTTAGCTGCCTGGTTGAGAGGTGAATAGGGCTTTTCCCTTGTAGAGACAGAGAGAGAGAGATGTGGGTGAGTTTTGGTTGAGAGAGAGAGGGGCTCTTGAATGCAGGGATTTTGTACATGGATTGCGTAACTACTACTACTCTTTTTTTTTTTTTTTTTTTTTGCTCTCTTTACCATCAATAGATCCATGGAGATGACTGATGAGGAAATTAAATTCCTGCTAATTTTTTCACTTTTTCTTTTCTTGTTGCTTTTTTTTTTTCCTCAAATATATTTTTTCCTTCTCATGCATTGCATTTTTATTTGGCAGACGATAGAATGTTTTATAGAAAAGTTTTGAAGCTTCATAATATATCTTGCGGGGTCATGTGCCAAAAAAGAAAAACAATGAGAATAAATGAGAATTTTGTGACTGGATGTAAAAAAAAAAAAAAAAAAAAAAAATTATAGTGATCGATAGGACATATTGAACGATTAGATTTTTGAGAAATTTTTTTTATTAAAAGTATGGTACTTTTATTTAATCTTTATATAATTCTCATGTGATGTAGCCATTCAAAATTAAATCATGTTAATAGTGTATTCTCACGTCTTACCATTAAACTCTCCTAATAGTACAAGAAAACTTTCTGGATAATCTAATCCAAAACAAGAAAAACTACATAAGTAGTGGCGTCAATGGGTCCACGGTGTTGACAGGGCATACTAGCTGTTACGCAAGAAAACTAAACTAATAAAAGAAAAAAAAAAAAAAAAAAAAAAAAGAAAGAAAGAAAACCTAAACCTCCCTCTCTCTCTCTCTCTCCCCTTTTTTATTATTTTTTATTTTCTTTTCTTTCCGGGTCTAGCGTGGGGAATAAAGTGATGGTTCACTATAAACTCGTTTTCTGTTTCCAAAACCAACCAAAGCACTTTTTTGGTCCATTGACGTAATGAATGGGTTGACTTTGTTAATATCTATATATAAGTAGATGCCGTCCCACAGCGATGAGTTTCTGTTTTAATGGCTGAAATTAGAGTAGTGGAATTGGTTATTGTGTAAGAAAGAGGATTTCATACTTCTAATTGTGAGGCAATTGATCATGTTTTGTGGTAGAAGACGATGGGTAAATAATAGCCGTATCCAAAAATCCCATTTGGCAGTGGATTACACTTGGAATGTTCCATTTTTAAGGTTTTTAGCACTTTCTTTCTTTCTTTCTTCTTCTTCTTTAAGGATGACAATTTTATCCAAAGGTGCGGTAACCGCAGGTACCCACCCCTCATGAGACGGGTATGGGGGATAGTATATGAGTGCGGAGGTGAGTATGGGGGTTAAGATTAACCACTCGCACGGGTGCGGGGTGGGGGTGGGGGGAGCTCCCCCGTACCCGCACCTATCCCGTATATATTCCCTTATAATAGAATAAGAATAAAGTTAGTATTTTAATGTTTTAATTTGCTTTATGAATTTAGTTTTATGGATTTCTGAAGTTTGGATTTGTTTTTAATATTTCAATTTTATTTTCAATAATGACTTGTTATTAAAATTTATGAAAGCTTTAATCGAAGTTATTTTAATTTTTTTAATAATTCATGATTGGTAAATGTATAAGATATGTGTATAACACCCCGTCCCTGTACCCGCATTAAATTAGGCAGGTATGGGGGCGTGTAGGGGGGGGTGGGGTAAAAAGGGAGGCAGGTATAGGGATGGGGGAGGCATACCCGAATCCGTCCCGTCCCATTGCCATCTTTTTTTTTTTTTTTTTTTTTTTTTTTCAATTGGTTACTGCAAGTACACGTATGCTTGAGGACAACAGATCTCATTTTTTAACCAAAATTTTCAAGTACAATTTCAACCCTAAAGGAAGTATTTCAAATTCAAATCCTCAATTTTAATTGAAGTTTATAAAATGAGAAATATCAAAATAATTTAAAAAGTTCAGGGGATAAATGGTTAAAAATAGAAGTTTAATGAAAAGTAATTAATTGGAAAAGATCAAAAAGTTTATTTTTAGTATCAACAATTCTATTTCTGATTTTGGTTGAGTCGGATAAGATAAGTGGTGGACCCAATATATTTCTATCTCACATTAATCCGACTCTCACTTATATTAGGAAGATGACTTTGCTGTGATTTTCTTTTTTCAATTGTTCTCTAGATGCTACTATTAATGGAAAGCTATCGTAGCTTGTTTGTGGTGACGCGTCAGATTAATTTAGAAATAGATTAACGTAAAGATAAAGGACATTTTCTTTGTCGAACAAGGTTTAAATGTTTTAGGCCTATAGTTGGCCAACCCTATTTCAATATAGTTGGCCAACCCTATTTCAATACTAGGAACTACACTTTTTACATTTAAATCCTGATCATCATCAGAGAAACTATTGTCGTCCCAAATCCATAGTTCAATGCATGTGATGTCAATTGGGAACAAATTGGAGTTCTTTGTGTCCATCAACTTACACTTTGTTACTATTATATATGTATATATTTCTTGTTTGTGCGTGCGTGCGTATCTATATGCATATTAATAGCAAATATTTTTCTAGTTCCATAAGCTTTTGAATTCTCACACATATAACACGTTTCTAACATAATTTTGTTCTTTGTTCTTTTTTTTTCCCCCTAAATTGATCTTTCTCCTTCCACTCTTCAAATCAGAATAATCTTGTCTTAATTTGAATATTAATTAGAGACTAAAAAAGTTTATTACAAGTGGAAGCTGGACCATCTGTCTCCATAATCGGATTTTGACTAGAGATTTAAATATATTTGTGTGTGTATATATATATAAAGAAGCGTAGCATGGGAAAAGTCTATGTAGACCATTAGTGCTTCATTGCTTATCCTCTGCCAATCTCATCCAACCATATATATTTGGGACAAGACCTAATTATTGACACCACAGTTTCAAGTTGGACCAACTGTTATATCATTCCAAACTCATGAACTCTGGTTATGGATTGCATATTTTGTTTCCAAAAGCATGTGCACGACATATGCACCATTTTTTGTGGTTCTTAATTAGCTAGCTTCTGAGGTAGAAAAGTCCCTATTTGACTTAAGAGAGCCTCTCTTATTGAGTACAAAACAAAACTCAATTTCACTACCATCTTAAGGTATGTTTGGAACCCAAATTTTAGAGGAAAAAAAATAAATATATGAGGGATTTTTTTTCCCTTTGTATGGAAATTAAAAAAAAAAAAAAAAAAAGAAAAAACGACATTGGTGTTTTTTCTTTTTTTTTTTTTTTTTTTTTTTTTTTTTTTTTCTCTAATCTCAAAAAGTGCACCCATTAGTTATTCATGTCATTAATCAATAGGGAAAAAAAAAAAAAAAAAGTTGACAAATAAGTTCAACTACCAACTAACACAATTTGCATTATCACACGCATGGGCATTGGCCATTGGGGCTACTTTGGTCGGGGACGCATGGTCAGATTGGCTGTATGGCACTTGGCAGATTACACTAAGGCACTCATTTATTTGATACACCATTTTTCCATCATATACGAGTGATGTTTGTCACGCTATTCCAAATTCTTAAATTTTATATATATTAAATATATATTTAATTACATGTGGCCCATGTAAATCTCAGATTGATTTTGGGTGAGCTAGTTTCAGTGGGTAGCGATGGATGGGTATCAAAGTTGGAGCGTGCAAAGAATGGCACATGTACAACTTGTATTATATATAAAATAATTTATAACTGATACAACAAAACAACAACAACAATACTAATAATTGAAGGTGAAATTGTGATGGTTATAATCTCTACAGTCGAAAATATAAGCCCGAGTTTGGAAAATGATTGGGCAGGACAAAAAATGATAAGCTGTGCAGTTTGATGTTGTTTAGGGAATGTAATCACCAATTGAGATTTATAAGTGAAAGATAGGGTTAACAAAAGCGTAGGAGCTTGAGTTCAAAAAGGATAATATCATATTGAGTAGAGGTGTGAAGCATTAATGGTATTAGAGATATAATCTAATAGGAAATATGACTAATTAATCAGGATGTTGGGCTCTAAAAGGAGAGTAAATGTGATTGTTAGATTGTGTATCTGTTTCACATCACTAAATTATCGGGGTGCTGTGGTACACATGTATATATATGTATATATGTATATTGGGCTCGCTCTCCCTTTAAGTGAGCTTTTGGAGATGAGTTTTACTCAAGTCTATCTAACAGTGACAACTCGAATCTCTTAAGTTGAATTCTCTTGAGCCCTAGCAAAGGGGCAAGATATAGTCTAAGTTAAGAACCAGTAAGCTTTTGCATCCCACGATCGTCTAGTAAAAGTTACTAGCAAAAGGTTCAAAAGTAAGTACATTATCTCATGAGGGCATGATGTACTCTTTTAGGGGTAAAACTTAAAAATGAAAACGTGTGAGTTTAGTCTAAAATATTATGTGGAGCTGTGATGATTAGATGAAAAAAATAGATTAATCTAAAAAATAATGTTTGCCAAATGTTACTCGATGTTCAAGTTTGGTCTTTAATGTTTAAAACGTCCCAAAACACAGATGGTTTCCATTGCCCTCTTGGTTGGGTCGGACGCCTAGTGATCGGCTTGACAAAAAATAGCATTTTAATTTAGAAGCTCTTAACAAAATTAAATAAAAAAAAAAGTTTCGTCATTGTTTTCTTTTTGATTCATTATAAATTGACACGCTCTATCTTAGTATGAAAATTCCATCATATTTATGTTAAAATCTCGATGGAATAGATCACATATCACCCACGTATCATTTTGGTAAAAGCAAAATGGACATTTCAATTGTTTTCAAGAAGAATTTAATTTATTTAAATAAGAAATTATTACGGCATCTGTATTTAATTTGTTTTTCCCTCTAAATTTAGGTTAGATTGTCTATTAGGACTCAAAGGCATTTACAACTCACTTCAACCATCCATCTGCCCACCACGCACGACTAATTATAAGATGTTGTTTACCAATATATTCTTACTAGTTAGCTGAGGAAAAGACTAATTTAATAACATCATTATCAGAATTAATTATTTTAAAACGCTTCAAACATCAGATATGAAAATGAGACATTAATATCATATCCCACTTTTAAAATTATTTACTAACGTCCGTTGTCTGGTAGCTATTTTGGTCATGAGACACATTTATATCATGCACCACTTTTATATATAGTCGAAAATAACGTGTGATCACAATTATGGTAATATTTTCTTTTTGCAAGTCAAGAAAAGTTTAACAAGTACATTTCAATCATTAAAAAAAAAAAAAAAAACAACAAAAGTAGTTAAACAAATTTCTTCAATTTATACTGGCGTTAAAAAAAGAAATCTACTAATTGACAAACCATTAAAGAAGCAGAACCCGTACATGGAAAATGAATATCACATGACAACGTTTATGTCGTGCCATTGAAATTGAAAAAGCCTTCGCGCACTCAACTTTAAACCATTTTTCCTTGAAAAATCAAACCATTTTTCTTGGTTGCTCAAAAATGTGTATTCGTAATTAGCAAAGATGTACTGCACTACCATTGAAATATGGGTTCCGAACAAGGAAATTAATTAGACATGATTATGTTTCTTGTCATTTAATGCTTATAATTATTTAAATATGCTGACGCTTATTCCATAAATTTATTCATTAATTGATGTGTTTTTACCTTTCCAAAATATTTTGTGTGTAGAGTGCTAACATGACACCATGATTATTGACGAAAGAAAACAAGTTACTTAGATGTGTCATCTCACTGTATTTTTAATATCCGTTTGATAAGTTATTTGGAGATGATATTTTTAAGTTGGAGTTGGTGAATTTTTCAAAAATTAGTTATAAATTTGTTGACTTTTTAGAAAAAGATAAAAATTGAGATGAAAAAGTATAGTTAACTAAGCTAGTCACTGTGGCCTGGAAGCATATATGCCTTCCAAAAAAAGAAGGGGGCCTTGGCATTAAATCCTTAGAAGCTACTAATGCAACGCTTTTGAAGAAGTTTGCATGGAGAATCATGACTGATAACTCTCTTGCTTGTGATTTCATGAGAAAGAGATATGTGTCGAACGCAAGACAGCCAAAAGTTGGTCCTGCGATGTCTTCTATATGGGCTGCATCAGAAATCATTATGTTATGCTCTAGGAAGATTGCATTTGGATTGCAGGAGAACAATCAAAGCTCAACTTCTGGAAAGATAATTGGATTGGTTATCCAATTGTTTCTCAAATCCAAATCCCAAATAACATTCCTCTTGAATCAAAGGTTGGTGATTTTATTGTTGATAATAAATGTGTGTTACCTAACACATTTTGGCAGTCTTTTCTATGCATATCAGTAGATATTGAAGAAGTGACCATTGCATAGGGCTCTACCGATGTTGTTCGTTGGAGGCATTGTTCGGGCGGCAGTCCTAAAACTAGCGATTTTTATGATCATGTACGGCCGAGGAGAGCTACTGTAAATTGGGGTGAAAAAATTTGGAGAAGCTCAATTCAGCCAAGGAGATCGATGATTGCTTGGAAGCAGGCTATTCACGGTTGCTTGGCGACTGAAAAGTTCTTGCACAAGATGGGTTTTTACCTACCATCATGCTGCCATTTCTGTTTCGCTGTTGAGGAAGATGGAGATCATCTTTTTGTGAGTTGTGATTTTGCTAGAACTATCTGGGCTAAGTTGGAATCAACATTTCATGCTCGTCTCGATAAACAGGAATTCAACAATTAATTCTATCGGCATTGAACTGCAAAATGAGCAAATAGGTTTATAATCTTTGGATTGCGGGGTAATATCTAATTTTTTGGACGATTTGGAAGACTATAAACAAGATGATTTTTGAGAATAAAGTTTCTAATGTTCAGAAAGCGCTTCTTTTGATTTAGAATTGTATTCAAGAAGCCGATTCAATGGATATGGGTGATAACTCTATGAAATAGAGTTATTTATTATGCTTTTAAGCTTATAGTTGTTGATATTTTACGTTAATATGTCTTAGTTTTTAATATTTTATATTCATTTAAATAGTTTACTTTAATTTCTATTATTTTGGCTTTAATCGAGAATTTTAGTGTTCAATTTAATTTTTGTGTTTTGCTTTGCAGTAGGTGTTCACAATGACAACTAAGTAATGGCTCACTGAAAAGAAAAGATAAAGGAGCATAAAGCTGGAAAATAGACAATGCTGCAGCTATGCTGTAGCAAAGTCACAGCAAAGTGAAGCAGTGAAGAATTAAATTAAAAAGAATGTGGACCCCACTCTTGCTTTAGTTGGCAGTGACAAATTTGCCCATTCCTTGTATATGCATGCCAGCTGTAAAGATGCCACTAATATTGGCAACCTAAGGGAATACGTGGCACTAGGGCATCTGTGGAGAATAGAAAAAAGAGGAAAGTTTGCCTTTTGGGGGAGGCAGCCGCTTCGGGGCAAAAAGGAGGAGTAGAGTGCAAAGAGAAATACAGAGACCATTTTTGGGAGAAAAATCAGAGAAGAAAATAGGGAAGAAGACAACGACAGAGAACGAAAAAGAGAGGGAGAAGGAGATCGAAGGAGTCGTGTGCTACTGCTTGGAGAGAAGGAATTCATCACTTTGCACATGCTCATCTCCTTGGTTTTCCACTTCTAGTCATATTAATTCGTTGGGATTTGTCTTATTTTCTCTCTATAAACTATGATTTCTTTTGTTGTTTCTTTTGGTTTTGAGTTTATTGAACGAATCATGAACTAATTTTCTTAGCTAGGATTATTGATGGAACCGAGGTTGTAATGATGATTTGCATATTATGTTGAATGCTCAGTAATTTTTGTTTCAGTTTATTCAAGTGTGTTGAATTGGTTAATCTCTATTTATTGTTTGGCCAGTATATTATAGGGGAAATAAACTAGAATTAATTCTGGGAAGGTTAATTTTGGTTGGATCTAGCTTGAATATTATAAGAGTATAATATAGGAATATATTAATACCTTGTACAACCCATTAAAATTGGTGCTTAATCTTATGTTTGGAAAACTAAAATGCATAGGGATATGTTGATTTTTGTTTAAAGAACTATAGGCATAAATCTTTCGGAAGAAGATTGTGTAGAGTTTTTGGTTGACTGAATGAACTTTGCTACAGCATTCCTACAGCATTTGCGGTCAGTTTTGCAACTGAGGGGAAATCCGTAATCCTAGTTATTACCCATCCTTGATTCACAGTTTAAACCTTTGATTTTGCCACGTTTTACCTTTTGCTTGCATTTTAATTACTCTCATTAGTTTTTATTCAGTTTTTATTATTTTAGTATTCAAATCAATTCTCAATTTTATTTTAGAACAATTGTTTTCTATAATTAGTTTTTTGGTGATACAATCCCTGTAGAGACGATACTTACTTACTACTATATTACTTGTTCGATTACGTGTACTTGCGTAGTATTTTCGCATAAATATTTTTAGCGAACAAGTTTTTGGCGCCGTTGCCGGGGATTAGTATTATTGAAAATTGCTATTATAGAAACCAATTATTTTACTTTTATTTCGTTATTTTTAATTTAATTAAATTCTGATTTTTGTCTTTGCAGGTGTGGTTTTCTTGCATGAACAGGCCGAGGGACATAGATCTAGTTCCCCTCGATCCAGAAATTGAAAGAACTTTTAGAGCAAGAAGAAGGGATCAACAAGGTGCTGCAAGGATGGAAGGAAGGGCTGAAGGAGCAGTTGTTAATAATAATGTCAACAATGCTGCAGCATTCGCAGATGATAGAGACAGAGCAATAAGGGATTACGCTGTCCCTATGTTACACGGACTGCATCCTAGCATTGTTAGACCGGAAATTCAAGCCCAACAATTTGAGTTGAAGCCTGTGATGTTTCAGATGCTCCAAACAGTGGGTCAGTTCAGCGAGATGCCAACTGAAGATCCTCATCTGCATCTTAGATTGTTTATGGAAGTAAGTGATTCATTCAAGCTTCATGGTGTAACTGAAGAAGCACTTCGACTCAAATTATTTCCTTACTCTATACGAGACAGAGCCAGAGCCTGGTTGAACTCTTTACCACCAGATTCAGTAGCAACATGGAACGATTTGGCTGAGAAATTCTTGGTGAAGTATTTTCCTCCGAACAAAAATGCCAAGCTTCGGAATGACATCACATCATTTCAACAGATGGATGGAGAGGCCCTCTATGAAGCATGGGAGCGTTTTAAAGAGTTGCTGAGAAAATGCCCTTACCACGGACTTCCCCATTGGATCCAAATGGAGACTTTTTACAATGGTCTTAATGCTCAGACTCGGAGTATGGTGGATGCGTCTGCAAATGGAGCTCTTTTGATGAAGTCTTACAACGAGGCTTATGAGATCTTGGAGAGAATGTCCAACAATAACTACCAATGGCCTACGGAGAGAGTTGGTTCAGGGAGGCGTGTGGCTGGAGTTCATGAAATGGATGCTGTGTCAGCTTTGACAGCCCAAGTGTCTTCATTGTCCAACATATTGAAGTCCATGAATATGGCAGCAGGGGCAAGTTCAGTGCAGGCAGTTGATGTTGTATGTGTTTATTGTGGTGAGGGTCATTCATTTGAGAATTGCCCAGCTAACCCAGCTTCAGTTTGCTATGTGAATAATTTCAACATGAACAACAATCCATATTCCAACACTTACAACCCAGGGTGGAGGCAACATCCAAATTTCTCTTGGGCAAATCAGGGAATCAGTTCTTCAGCAGGGCCAAGCAAACTAACACACCCACCAGGTTTTCAACAGCAGCAACACCAAAGGCAACAACCTCAAGAGCAATCAAATTCCAGTGAAGCACTACTCAAAGAGTACATGGCAAAGAACGACGCTATCATTCAGAATCAATCAGCCATTATTCAGAGTCAAGCTGCATCATTAAGGACTTTGGAGAATCAGGTGGGGCAGCTAGCTAATGCTTTAAGCAATAGGCCCCAGGGATCGCTTCCTAGCGATACGGAGAACCCCAGAAGAGATGGTAAGGAGCATTGCAAGGCTATTACACTTCGGAATGGTA
Organism: Ficus carica; assembly: GCA_009761775.1. Lineage (NCBI taxonomy): Eukaryota > Viridiplantae > Streptophyta > Magnoliopsida > Rosales > Moraceae > Ficus > Ficus carica. The sequence goes on along the minus strand of CM019743.1, from coordinate 9,680,150 downwards.
GACAAGTTGATCAACCAATTCGACAACCTACCAAAGAGGCAGAACCCTCTTCAATCCAAAATCAGCCAAGTCCTCAATCAGAAACTGAAGCAGATCAGAATGCTGCAACAGAGCAAAATGCTGCAGCAAAGTCACAGCAAAGCTACAGCAAAGAAGATCAGAGAGATGCAGAAGAGCGAAATGCTACAGCAAAACTCCAGCAAAGCAGATCAGAGAAACCTCCACTACCATTTCTGCAACGATTTCAGAATCAGAAGCAGGACAAGCAATTTAGAAAGTTTTTGGACGTGTTTAAGCAGTTGCACATCAACATTCCACTTGTGGAAGCTTTGGAACAGATGCCTAGCTATGTTAAATTCATGAAGGACATTCTTTCGAAGAAACGAAGGCTAGTAGTAGAAAAATAGTTTTCTAGAGACATTTGTAAAACTAGTGGTGCAGGAATTTTCGGATTCCCTGCGCACCCTTCGAAAAATGACCCCAGTTTAAAAATTGGTTCATAATCTGAAAAAGTTTTCTTCTCAAAAGTTGTAGCTCTCGAAAAATACTAAAACTTTCGTGTTTTGTAAAAATTCCGATTCGGCCTAGATTCGTCCCAGTTTTTGTTTGAAACTGGCTGATCCCGAAAAACTGAGTGAAAACTGGGTCTGGGGATCAGCCACGGGTTTTGGGTGGTGGCACTAACTGAAGAGTGCAGTGCGATGTTGAAGAACAAGCTGCCACCTAAGCTGGAAGATCCTGGCAGTTTCACCATACCATGCTCTATTGGGAACCGGTACTTTGGAAGGGCACTATGTGATTTGGGAGCAAGCATAAATTTGATGCCCATGTCTATCTTCAAAAAGCTGGGAATTGGGGAAGTAAGACCTACAACAGTCACTCTCCAATTAGCTGACAGGTCATTTGCTCATCCAGAAGGGAAAATTGAAGATGTGCTCGTGAAGGTGGACAAATTTATTTTTCCAGTGGATTTCATTGTTATGGAATATGAAGCAGACACGGAGGTGCCGATTATTCTGGGAAGACCATTTTTGGCCACAGGCAGAACATTAATAGATGTGCAGAAAGGCGAGTTGACTATGAGAGTTCATGATCAACATGTTACTTTCAATGTATTTAAGGCGATGTGTTTTGCTGATGATGTTGAGGAATGTTCAGCCATCACTGTTTTGGATTCACTAGTGGTTGGGGAATTTGAGAAGTCATGCTCTACTAAATTGAATAAGGAAGATGACCTAACTACTATTGAAGCAGATGAGGGAACCAATCATAATCAAGTCTTCTGGATGGAGAGCAAGCATACAGCAGCTAGAGTTGGGAAGCAATTTGAGTCCCTTGAGTTGTCAGAAATGGCCTTTAAATCCCACAAACCATCTGTTGATGAACCACCTGTTTTGAAACTAAAACCTCTACCTACACACTTGGGGGATAGTGGTAGCAGAAAGAAAAAGCGAAAAAAAGAAAACTGGATTCACAGGACATCGGCTACACTTTGGAGGTTTTGCTATGGAAAAAATTATTTGTCAGAAAGACATGCTGCAGAAAACTCAGAGAGAACTTTCAAAGTTAATGGACAGCGACTTAAGCATTACTGGGGTGATGGTTTCAGCCGTCAGAAAACATCCATCTCGCTGCAAGATGCCTGAAATACTGCAAAGTCAGGCTGAAGACTCTAAAACAAGCGCTTGAGGGAGGCAACCCTATTTCTCAATTTCTTTAATTATATTTGTTTTGCTATTTTTGTTGATTTCCTGTTCAATTTTTGTTCCACTTTGTTCTTGCATTTTAATTTTTCTTTTTCTTCCTTTCGTGCAAGGTTTTCAACAAATTCTGGTGAGTTTGCTGTGGGATTGCCACAAGTGTGTTGAATTGGTTAATCTCTATTTATTGTTTGGCCAGCAATTTATAGGGGAAATAAACTAGAATTAATTCTGGGAAGGTTAATTTTGGTTGGATCTAGCTTGAATATTATAAGAGTATAATATAGGAATATATTAATACCTTGTACAACCCATTAAAATTGGTGCTTAATCTTATGTTTGGAAAACTAAAATGCATAGGAATATGTTGATTTTTGTTTAAAGAACTATAGGCATAAATCTTTCGGAAGAAGATTGTGTAGAGTTTTTGGTTGACTGAATGAACTTTGCTACAGCATTCCTACAGCATTTGCGGTCAGTTTTGCAACTGAGGGGAAATCTGTAATCCTAGTTATTACCCATCCTTGATTCACAGTTTAAACCTTTGATTTTGCCACGTTTTACCTTTTGCTTGCATTTTAATTACTCTCATTAGTTTTTATTCAGTTTTTATTATTTTAGTATTCAAATCAATTCTCAATTTTATTTTAGAACAATTGTTTTCTATAATTAGATTTTTGGTGATACAATCCCTGTGGAGACGATACTTACTTACTACTATATTACTTGTTCGATTACGTGCACTTGCATAGTATTTTCGCATAAATATTTTTAGCGAACAATGGGCACCATGAAAAATATTATCTCTGATCTACTGGTTATTAAAACTTTCAAATTACAGATAAAAATCCCCAAGGCGCCTAGTATTATAAAAGTCCAGTGGAATAATCCTCCTCCAGGTTGGATCAAAGTAAATACATATGGTGCAGCTAATGGTTCTCCTGGGCTTGCGGGATGTGGCGGTATTTTTAGAAATTATAGAGGTTTTTGAAAGGGATGCTTCGCTAAGCCTCTTCAAAAACCTCTGGGTATTCTCTTTGCTTTTGATGCAGAGCTAATGAGAATTATCACAGCCATTGATTATGCTAGAAGATTTGATTGGGGCTATATTTGGTTTGAATGTGACTCTACTTATGTTGTGGAGTTACTTCAGACTAAAAGCAATAAAGTCCCATGGAGATTTTTATTTAGATGGAACGGAGCTATCAACTATCTTGATTAGATCACATACCACGCATCGCATATCTTTGGAGAAGGGAATCAAGTTGCAGATAACCTGGCTTCATATGTAGTTTACATTGCCGAAGATGCGTGGTGGTTCAATGCTCCAACTACTTGTTCTTCTCTACTCCATAGAGATTTGGCAGGACTTCCTTGTTATAGATTTTGTAACTAGTCGACTTTTAGACTAAATATGTACTCTTTTTCTCTGTGGGTTTTGGCTAGAGGGGTTTTAACAAGGCATATTTGAATGTTACTTTCAAGGAAGGAGTTCTGGCTCAATCTTATAAAACTACCTTCTGGCTGCTTCTAAATTTCTTGATAGGCATCTTGATTCTCTTTCTTTTTTGGTCGTATTTCTCCTCTTTGAAGAACTTTTATGTAATCTATTTTTTTTCTTTATTTAATAATATTTAGTGAGATGAAAAAGTGATGAGGGTGCTAGAGGGGTGCCAACCTAGTCAGGATGTCTTAGTGTACCTACTAATTTCTATCACCATAATTTATTATAAAAAAAAAGTTTGAGTTAAACTTGAATACCAAATGGAGGCTTAATTTTTTTACACTTCTTTTAGTTATTGAATATGACTTACATCTCACTTGGAATACTCTACTTTGGATTTGGTTTAGAACATGATCTGGTAGGGTTTTTTTTTTTTTTTTAACTTAATAGTTAGGAATTCGAACTTTACATCTCATGATGATTAAGCGTGAAATTGCCGTTAGAATATGTCTATTATGATTTTTGGTAGTTTAAATCACAATGAAATGCAATATTTTTTAATATGTTATGTGAGGAAAATAATTTTCATCGTGAACTAATAAAATATTCAGGACACATAGTGAAACTAAAATTTAATTTGTCACAGGAATAAATAAATTAGGACAAGAAGATAAGATAAGTTTACTCTTGTGGAAATCGTATCCCTGATTTTGTTATGCTTGTAATAAAAGTTTTTCATGATGTGTGTCATTGTTTTGTCATTAAATCTCATAGGCAGGAGATGAAAAATAACAAAAGATAACAAACTGAAAGAACGCGTCCATTATCCCTTTCAGTAACCATATATATATATATATATATATATATATATATAAACGCTTTTTGAGCAGCTAATTAACAAGTACATATAGATGAAGTAAAACTTGATTTATTTCTAGTTGGCCACAAATTGAAAGCTTGGGTCACAAATTTTTTTTTAATTAGAACTAATTCTAATGTATAATAACATTCTTAATACTTTTCAGAAAAATAAACGACGGAAACACACAACAACTAATGCTAGTAGTTGAACATGATAGTTAAAGCACACTGACTAAGTTTACCCCTTTATTGATAGACATAACACACTTACACGACATGTTTATATTGGTAGGAATTTTCAAATTCGAAATCTGAAAATAACATATGACAAACTGTCCTCATTCATTGCAGGATTTAATTTAATTTAATTTGTTTTGTCTTAGTAACAACCATATATACATGTCGATAAATATATTAAACAGGATTGGCCTCAATAATGGAAGGTATGGCTGGAATTTTTGTGATCTTGTAGCGAGGGAAGCCTGCTTCCTACAACAACTTCTTCCATTCAAGCTCAGTCACTACTACAAAAGTTGACTTACACGATGGTTTTTGTGAAACCGTCGTCTTAAACAGGATTACACGGCGGTTTGACAAAACCATCGTGTAAACAAAGGATTACACGACGGTTTAGTCAAATCATCGTGTAATCCGGCAGTATTTCAACTTCTTCCATTCAGTATTTATAGAAAACCGTCGTGTAATCCTCCGAAAAAATTTCAAAATTTTCAAAAAAAAAAAAAAAAAAAGGATTACACAACGGTTATAGAAAACCGTCGTGTAATCCTCCAAAAAATTTCAAAATTTTCAAATTTTCAAAAAAAAAGGATTACACAACGGTTATAGAAAACCATAATGTAATCTTCCGAAAATTTTCAAAATTTTCAAATTTCATGTTTTGGAATTCGCGCGAAGACCCATTACTTAAGTACACTTTCTTCTTTATTTATTATCATTTTCATCTTCAACCCTCTAGACAACTCAAACTTTTCTCCTCCCCACCTCCTTCGCCCGCCCGCCCCCCCTTAACTTAAAATCCAGTCACGCCACCGCCGCCGCCGCCGTCGCCACCACCTCATTCTCCCGGTGTTCCCATCAAGGCCGTGACTATTTTTCTTTAAAGAAAAGTAAGGTGACTTCCATATTGCTCAATTTCTTGTTTTCTAACAAAACTACGAACACACAATGCTTTAATAACTTGCGTGGAGTGTAATTTGTAGTGTTGTTTGAATGTTTTTTTTATTTTTTTATTTTTTATTTTTTTTTTATTGTTGTTCTTTAGAGATGAATGTTTTGTGCACGGTTTTGGCACTTTACACACATTTTTTAACATGGTTTTTATCCGCCCACCACATGCTCGATAAAATGCCAAAATGGATTTTTGTTTTGGATAATCATATGGAATTTGATTCTAGTGTAATGTATACCATTACACGACGGTTTTGCTCAAAACCGTCATGTAATTGAGCTTTAATTAAAAAATCATGTTCAAAAATGTGTGTAAAGTGTCAAAATCATGCACAAAAGCCCCCGGATAATATGGAAGTCACCCCCCCCCCTGGATAATCAACTTTTATTGAAAAGCCCAAAACAATTCTCATATTTGTTGCTCTGTAGAGGAAAACGTATGAAGGAGCAAGATAGAAATTCTTAGCTTTTGGGTATTTTATCATTGTACAGTTTAGGGAAAAAAAAAAAAAAAAAAAACTGATAAAGTAAATATTTGAGGGCAAATTGTGGATTTGGCGCCTAAAATTCCCTCCTGATCCGTCCAACAAGGGAAGGATGAATAGTGGTGGGCCAGGGAGGAGAGCTCTTCCTCCCACATCTCCTCTCCCCTGACATCTCCTTCCAACCAAACACATGATTTAACTCTTCCATCCATCCATCGACCAATCCCTGCAACTAGAGTATGTTTGGTAGGAGAGAAAAATAGAAGGGGGAGGAGGGGGGAGGATGGGGGAGTGTGGGGTGGAGGGATTGGTGGAAAGATTTTGATAATTATGATTGTTTGTTAGGAGGAAAGAGATGAAGGAATGAATTAGAAGAAGGGTTCTTAATCCTTCAAAAAGCCTTAATTTTAATCCCTCCAAATTGGAAAGATTTTTAGAGGGATTCAATCTACCTTATTGGAGATAATATAATCATTTAACAAATAAAAACTAATCTTTCATTTCCCTTGTATCTCAATACTAAATAAAAGAGATGATTTTTGTTTTCTTTTCTTTTTGTTATACCAAACATCATTAAAAAAAGGACATCTCCCTCCTTTCCCATCTCTCTCACCTAGGTGATCTACCACTCCCTCTTTTCACTTTTCTCTCCCTCCTACCAAACATAACCTTAGAGAGAATAAAAAAGTAGACTCTGCTATAATTTTTATCCCTCCTATTTTCCTTTTCCTTCTCTTTTCATTCTTACCAAACAATTAACTCTATCAATTTTCCTTTATTTTTTCCTCATCCCACTTCCTTCCTTCATCTTTTCCACCCTACCAAACGTAGCATTAATGTCATGTTAGTTCTAAATTTGTAATTGGTTGTTTTTCTTAAAAAATAAAATAAAAAAAAGCTGTGTTGCCGTTTTTTACTTCATTCATGTCGAGTGAGCTTTACTTTATGCCAAGTCCTTTAAATCAAATAAATCTCCTATGTATATAGCAAAGTTTCTGAAATTTAGTGCAAAAATAGCAGGTTTGAAAAAAAAAAAAAAAACCAAGCAGATTTTGTTTTTAAAAGAAGAGAAATGCAAGTATATTGTTGAAATTGCCTTTGAACGCATGGTGACCAAGTGCTGCTATCGCAATAGAAAACCACAGGAGCTGATAAAGGTTGTTGGCATTGGAGAAGATCGGCAATGTAGTACTGATCATCAGATTTCAATCAGAGCTAGATTATTTACAATGAGATCAATGCGATTAACAGATCTCTTCGTTGCAGATTTGTACTCGTGGCACTCTACTTGTCGCGATCTCAGCAAGAACTCCTCATCCCTTTCTTGATATGATAATCTTTGCGATTTTGGCAAAGAAGATCAGATTCGTGATGTCACCATTTTCTCGGTCACAAGCTTCACAATGGTATCTCCTGAATTCGCAGATGCTCGTCACATGGATGGAAATACATATTGTTGGATAGTATTTTTGTCATTATATAAAAATTATTTAAAATAATTTTTACTCAAGTCAATATAGGTAGGAGCCTACCTAATTATAAGGAAGGTGACAACCTAGGTAGGAGCTTACTTGATTATAAGGTAGGAGACAACTCAGGTAGATGTTTACTCATTTATGAGGAAGGAGACTACCCTCAGGGAGGAAGGAGACTACCCTCAAGTATGAGCCTTCCTAAGGTTATATCAGACGTCAGAAGGAGAAGTTCAAGCGTCTACAAAGGACAACGTTCAACAATTAATAGGAGTTTAGAAAGGGAACTCAATCGTCTATGTTTAATGTTAAAAACATTAAATGTCCATATTTATTATATATCAATCACTGAAATGTGAATAGTTCATTGTAATTAAAGAGAGAATAAACTCTCAAGTTAATAGGAGAATTAAACTCCTACATTCCCAATGTATTATAAATTCTCTTGAATTGAGAAGAAAAGGAAGGGACACGATTCTCAATACAAAGCCTTGAGGCAATTATACCGGATTCCGGTTTTCTCTACATTGTCCTGAAGGTTCTTGTGTTTTCTTGTGTTCATGCTTAATGTTTTTGATTATTTCTTTCGTTTGATCTTGTTTTCTATTTCAAGAACGTTTATTTGGTGTTGGACGAAATTCTGCTCCAACACATATGCATGCCATGAAAGATAAAATCGAGTCTGATAAATCAACCATCTACTCAATATCCTTATATATGTCCACGATCACTGCACAATAAAATGAACCTTAGTTTCGTAGTTTTCCTTAGAGAGCGGGGATGTCAGGGGTATATCAGGAATATCAAAAAGTTAGTTATAGATTCAAAATATGCTATTTACTTTTAATGTCTTAAAATTTAATATTTACTTCTTTAAGTTAGTTTTTTTAATGTAAGTTCATTTTAATTCTAAGTTATTTTACTTCTATTATCCTAACTATAATAAAAGAATGGATTCCTATTCGCTGTTATTTTTTAGTCGTAAAAAACGTGTGTTTGGATGCCTTCTTCCTTTTTTATTTATTTTTTCTTTTTCTCTGCTGTCTTTTCCTTCCTGTACCTGCACAGCCACAGTTTGACCGCCTCCCACGTGTTGCAAGTGCAACTTTTTCAAGAATTTGGACATTTTTTTCAAGGAGACGAGCATTTTAATACACTTTACAAAATTGCCATTGTACTTGAGAAATTTGTTTTTTAAAGTGTTTTTTCACTTTCTAAAAATATCAATTTATTTTAGCATACGTTTAGTAATTTATTTTATTTTAAATTAAATTATACTTTACGTTGATTTTTTGTTTTTTTATGAAAAATTTTAAAAAAATTATAAATAATTTTTAAAAAATCAATCAATTTCAACTTAAATATTTTATTTCATTTCAAACTCAATCCGAATACCCAAATGTACCCTTAGATTGATAAGTTCAAAATGTCTTATATATATATATATATATATATTAACGTAATAAAAGTGCTAAAGATTAATAAAATGTAGTGAAGGAGAAGCTATTTTCCCCCCTTTTGGTCAAGATAAGTGAATTAAATTTTAAATTTTTTTTCATTCCATCACCGTTCTTCACGCACTATTTTGATGCTTTTTTATTTTCTCTAAAATTCATTTTTCTTACTGCAAAATCATTTTGTTATCCAATTTCTATATCATTTTAATTTAATTTTCTTTTCATTCTCTTTCTTGTAAACTCTTTCTATTTTGTTTCATTTTCTAATATTTTTCTTTTAATTTTAGTAATTTTTAACTTATACTTTGCATGTAACGTCTTCTTCTTTTTTTTTTTCCCCCCCTTCATTTCTTTGTATTAAATGCTCACTATCTCATTTTTTTTTTAATTTTTAAGATCACTAATCTTAACTTTCTCACTAGAAACTTTAATCTTCTTAATTATACAAGTTTAATTGTGGTGAGGCTTCTTCCCCTTCTTTTCATGATTAAGTTCATGTATCATTTTTTATTTTTATGATAAACCAAAGGGGGCATAAGGTTTTTCCTCTTTTTGAATCTTTTTTTTTCAATTTCTAGAAGATTATTATCTATATTATTGTTATTTTGAATGATTTTAGTACATATAATTAGTTCAGTTGCTTTGTTATGAAGAGTTATTGGATTACTTACTTACAATACATTTTTTCCCCTTTGTATTTGACATAAGTGGATTTTAGTTCAATAAGTTAAACTTAAGCAATCTAATTATCAAATGATATGACTATTGCTATTGTTTTGCAAATCGTTTTCATTTTTATCAAAACTTTTATTATCGATAACAAATGAAAACTACAAATTTTATAAACACAAAATGAATTATATATGGATTAGAATGTTTTAGGTAATAAATATAATATTATCATAGTTATATGATAAAATATAAGTCCTTTCCTTAGACTATTATTAACGCATTTTTAAGAAAAATTTTACTTTATTCATCCATATTTGTATATTGACTTTTAGGTTTTACATTACAAAAATTTCAATTACAATACAATACAACTCAATACGTACACCGCACGTGTATTTTAACTAGTTATTTTTAAAAGTGTAACAACCCTTTATTTATTTTTCTTTTATTCTACTTTATTTTTCTAAATTTATTTTCCTTTTAAAGATTACATGTTCAATAATAAATAATTAATGCACAGAAGTATGTGTTGGGATCTAAATGTGCCATAAGGATAGAAAATCAATATTAGGAATTTTCTGTAAATATGACATTTTGATATTAATAAGAGGAGGTTATTCATGTTTAATAAGATGTGTCATATTTATTTTCATTTGTTGATTGTATGATTATTTTGAGCAAACATAAAATACTCCTTGACTGTTGGTAATATATCAGATTACCATATGTATACGGGGTATACATAGAAGACGTGATAATTTGATAACAGTCTAAATAAATAGTCCGCAATCGATGGAATAAGATTTGGGGATCTTATTCATGATAAGATTGTACAAGTTGTCTACTTCCTTGGAGGGATGGTTTGTCTTGACCATCGGATAGGTTCCGAGTAGAAACTTTAATGTATACCAGTATTGAGGTATGACATTGGACTGGACCTAAAGTGTTAATTGATTCGGTTTAATAATTCCGTTTATAAGAATCAATGACACTTTGATTATCATCCTGCATTAATCTTAATCCTGAAATGATTACTTGAATTCGCATCCATGACTTTTGTACTTTAATGCACTACATGTGAGACACTGTTAATTCATGATCAATATACTTGTGTTTTGGGTGCATGACTTATGGATGGAGAAATCACGATTCATAGATACGGAATCCATAGCTATCTTAACGATAATAAATGTTATCTACTTAAAGGCATTATTCAGGGATTGAAAGATAGTATAACAAGATCTTGACCATCGGTTTACTTTGTGTTCTCTGGTGGTTTACCAATTGTATGGTTTTATAATTGATGATTCTTTCAATAGAGAATAATGGAACTTTAAGTTAAAATGATTGAAAAGGTAAAACGGAAAAAGTCCTTAATTCAATCATGGATGACATATGGGGATTAAGCAAGCGATGAATAAATCATGGAAGAAGCACTACGTGAGAGAGCTTTCGTAATACGGTATGTAAACAGGAGTTCAGCTTCAAACTTTTAGTGGAATAGTTTTGAAGTTGATAATTGATGAATAATTAATCTGGGATTAATTTTTCACAATTATAGGAGCCTCTTTACACATTTCCATCGGGTCCCTCTATTAGCTCGCATAGTTCCGTAAAGCGTTTCGGGATTTGTTCCTTATGAGATCGGTAAATTTAAATAGAATTTAGTAATGTCTATTAAGACATGTTACTCTCTAACATGCAATCCATAAAGGATTGGACATGTAAAATTTATAGACAAATGATTTGTCAACATGTGATTGGTTAATTTGAATTTTGGAAATAAGATTGTGTTTGGATTATTTAATTTTGGAAAAACAAATTTTTCTCTCCTAATCTCAATAAGGTGCACGGTTTTTAGATAGGTGGAGGGAAGAAAAATTTTGTTTCAAAATTATTCAAATAAATTCCTAACATTAAATTATTAATTGATTTAAATAATGGAGATTATTTCATGTATTTTTCTTTCCTAATTAAAAGTGGTTCACGTTTTTTTGAGGAAAGGAAATTTGAAATATTTCATTGATTTAAATTAATTAATATGGTTAATGTTTATGGAAAATATTAATTCAAAAAAGTGAATCTTATTTAAATTCAAAAAGGTTTAAAAGGAATTTGAATCTAGATAGGACTAGGATCTTTTGACTAGTCTAGATTCTTGATTTAAAATTTGAATCACCAATCTAGCTTAACAAACTCAATGTGGCCGAATTTTTTGAGGAAGATTTCCTCTTTGAAAAACGTTTTTAGATTCAATGAATCTAGCCCTAAAGTTGTATGATCTTTTGATTCAAAATTTATCCAGAAAAATAATAATAATTAAATTTTTTTTTAGATGAATTTTAAAAAAGGATTGGACTTCTATATAAAAGCTAGGGATTCATAAAAAAAAGAATTTTTTGGTAATTTTTCAAGAGCAAAAAACGTTTTTGGAGGAAAAAAAAATTTAGTTTTTCCGGAACATAAAAAATTCGGCTATCTTGTGAGAAAGAAAAAGAGAGAAAATTCTATTGAACCAAAACTGAGAGGAAGGTTAAACTGAGTGATTATTTTTATAAGAAGGTTAACCGGTTCCTGTTTTGCAGTTTTGAAGGAAGAAGGTTGATCATATTCTCAACGAGGTACATCGGAATTGAGAAGGAGGGATCTAGACTTCGAAAAGCATTACCGGTCGCTTGGATTCATAGAACGTGTGCCCACACACATTCTGAGACGTGGAACTCGAGAATAATAGAGAAGACACGTTGGTCAAACGCTCTAGTAATTCCGGAATCCAAGAATAAAGGTACGCTTGATCATAAATTTAATTTATTGTTATATGCATCATGAGATTCTTTTCCGGAAATGACATAAAATTTTTAAAACTTCCGTTGCGCCGTAACTCTGATTACCGATCCGATTTTTCCAACAACTGGTATCAGAGCCAACTCATGATCATGTATATAACATAAATTATTTGATCAAATAAATTTCTCTCTATGCATTAATGAAATATTTTAGAGAGTTGGCACTTTAGGTTTTATTTTGAGTATGTTAAATATATTATGAATGGATGTATGGATGAATGAATGCTTAATATTATTTTTATAATATTTGATACTTGTTCAATTTTGCCGGTCATGATTCCATAGAGGTTAGAATTTGTATCTAGGTTTTTCAAGTGTAATAGATGCGGTCTATTATCACCGCTAAGTCATTTTTTCAATTCCTAGAATTTTTGTAAGCCGGAAACGGCGTATGAATTTTTTTTGTAAAATTCGGGCTACAATGGATTCGAGGAGATTGAAGATGAACGAAGGTATGAAAATTTTCAAAGGATGTGATTTTTTATTTTTTGGAATTTTAAAAAAAAAATGTTTTTTTTAATAAAAATAAAAAAAAATAAAAAATTCACAAAATCTTTTTGAAAATTTAATTTTCCAATGATATGTGATCTTGATAATTTGTAAATCAAAATTAAAAATTTAAATTTAAATTTAATGGATATTATTATGAATTTTAAAATTTTAAAATTTAAATTTGAAATTTTGAAATTTCAAATTTTTGAATTTTAAAATTTAAATAACCGGATTTTTTATTTAAATTTTGAGATTTTATAATTTTGATTAAAATTAAAAATCACATATAATCTTTTTGAAATTTAAATTTTAAATTTAAATTTAAAAAGATGTGACATTGGATAAGGAAGACACATTGAAGAAGGATACAAGGCATGGATCTACAAATGAAGGCCGATATATGTTTCGGTTAATTTTTGTAAATTTTGCAATTTTCTTTTCTCTAGGATGGAATCATGATCCACGGCTGTTTACATATTTTGAAAACCATAGATGATGAATTGCTAGATGAATATGTTATACTATTTCATGATGTATTGATAACATGCCATATAGACTAGGGAGTGCCACTCAATAAATATTGTTTATGCATGAAAAACAAAAACCCTAATTTAAAAGATTGAGTGGGAGAATGTTTTACACACTAAGACCTACGGCCTCCATCGTTGGTCCAATAGTTACGCATGGTAGTGCCTACTACTCGGTTTTGACCCGGGAATTCCCTTCGGATAGGTATCTTACCTAGAGCGCACACTGATTTGGATTTCCGAAAGGATAACGGTTTTGGGCATATTTTATGTTTAGATCACCCCTCGGTGGCGGATGTAAAATATGGATTCAAAATTGGAAACGATGGTTACACACTCATGCTACTTTATTTATTAACCCTCCCTCGAGGCTCTGTTATATAAAGTAGTGGCCAAATAAACGATAGTTAATATATATTCAATAGAATTTGTTTCATGGACAAATATGTATTAATCGGAAGGGATCCGTGTTCTTGGCTAGTTATTCTATGACTACTCCTCGGTAGCTTAGAAAGCGGAAGCTAGGAATTATCGTTGTAAGGTATGTGTTTTAAGGGTTTTACACATAAACATTTAGATTGCATATAGATCTTTTTGTTTAATTACAAAACCATATTTTATAAACTAATAGGATGTTTGCTCGTACTTATTACATGTTTTCTTATTATAGATCAAAAATGTCGAGCCCTTTATCTGTGATACTTACGCAAAACAAATTAACCGGCGAAAATTTTAATGACTGGAAAAAGAACTTGCTTATCGTCCTAAACTTTGAGAAACACAGTTTCGTCCTAACCCAACCTAGACCACCCACGCCTGCGATCGATGCTCCTGATAGGGATTTTGTAGCGCTTGAGCGCTGGGACAATTCCAACCTAAGTGCTATGTGCTATATTCGGGCGAGCATGTCTAACGTGCTCCAGAAACAGCATGAAGAGCATCAAACTGCTAGGAAGATCATGGATAACCTGGAGGAAATGTTTGGTGAACAAACTATCCAGGCTAAGACCGATGCTATCAAAGGTCTCATGAACTGCAGGCAGAAGGTTGGAACTCCCATCAAGGAGCACATGATGAAAGTCATGGCTTATTTGTCTGAAGCTCAGATAAATGGGGCTGAGATCGATTCTGCAACTCAATTGGTCATGGTTTTCCAAACCTTGTCCAAGAATTTCGATTTGTTTCAGGCATCTTACAACCTTAACAGGAAGGAGATGTCTTTAACGGAATTAATGAAAGAGTTGCAAGCCTTTGAGAACATTTTTAAGGGTTCTGGATCTAAGGCTGAGGCGAATGTGGCTGAACCTAGTTCGCCTGCTCCTAATCCCAAAAGGAAGAAGGAAAAGGGGAAGAACAAGGGGAAGAAACCTGCTGTGGATGCACCTGCTACTAAGAAGTCTACTAAGACTAAGAAGCGGAAGGTGGATCCCAAAAAGGTTAAGTATTTTCACTGTGAGAAGAAATGACATTTCAAGAAGGATTGTCGATAATACCTGTCCATGCTAAAGCAAAAAGGTAATTTCGATGTTCTGTATCTTGAGGGTTGTTTAGTGGAAGAATCTAAGGACAATTGGGTTATAGATTCTGAAGCTACTAATCATGTTTGTATTTCTCTACAGGGGTTCAAGGTAACGAGAAGTCTGCATGAGGAGAACTTCACGTTAAGAACCAGTGATGGGACGTTGGTGCGAGCTGAAGCAGTGGGAGAAGTGCATCTTTATTTTGATGAATTTAGGTTTATTGTTTTGAGACATTGTTTTTATGTTCCTAGTTTCAAGAGGAACCTAATTTCGGTAGCTTGTTTGATTAAAGATTCTTATTCAGTTTCTTTTAATAATAAAGTTGTTATTAGGAAAAACAATTCTCTTATCTGTAATGGATGGATGCATGGAAATCTTTATTTTATCAAACCTAAGATGCACTCACTACTTGATACAGAATTGGAAAAAAACTCTAAAAGATATAAGTCTTCTTACTCTAACAAATCATATATTTGGCATTTACGACTTGGTCACATAAGCCTTAACAGAATTCAAAGGATGGTAAATGAGGAATGCCTTGACTTGTATGAGGTTGAACCTTGGCCACAATGTGAATCCTGTTTGGAGGGCAAGATGACTAAACGGCATTTTGCTGCCAATGACAGTCGTGTTGAGGAACTTTTAGAACTAGTGCATACGGATGTTTGTGGTCCCATGAACATAGAAGCACGTGGTGGGTATGAGTATTATATCACTTTTATTGATGATTACTCGAGGTATGGATATGTTTATTTGATGATCCGCAAAAGCGAAGCCTTTGACAAGTTCAAAGAATTTCGGGCTGAAGCGGAGAAACAATTAGGCAAGTCCATTAAGACATTTCGATCGGATCGAGGTGGGGAATACCTATCGGATGAGTTCTTAGGATATTTGATAGAGAATGGGATACAATCCCAATTAACTGCACCTGGTACTCCTCAACAGAATGGTGTAGCTGAGAGAAGGAATATGACCCTATTGGATATGGTCCGGTCTATGATGAGTTACTCCACATTACCTTTGTCATTTTAGGAGCACGCCATACAAACTGCATGCTATCTTTTGAATAACGTTCCCTCCAAATCGGTTCCTAAAACTCCTTACGAGTTATGGATGAGTAGGAAACCTAATTTGAATCATATTCGAATTTGGGGTTGTCCAGCACACGTCCTGGATAAGGAAGCGAAGAAGTTGGAGTCGCGATCAGAAGTGTGCTTGTTTGTTGGCTATCCAAAAGGGACAAAAGGTGGTCTGTTCTATAATCCGAAGCAAAATAAAGTCTTCGTTTCTACACATGTAACATTCCTGGAGGAAAGTTATATAGAAGTCTTTAAACCTCGTAGCAAAGTAGTGCTTGAGGAGATGACTTCGGGTTTGGATGTTCCTAAAGTCACAGAAAACCCTGTGCAAAAACCGCTAAAGAATCAACAACCAGGGGAGCTTCGTCATAGTGGGAGGATTATCAGGGAACCTGATAGGTACATGTTCAATGGTGAAGTTTTTGAAGCAGAATCCATAGAACATGATGATCCGGCTACGTACAAAGAAGCTATGGAGGATGTTGATTTTAGTCTTTGGCAAATAGCTATGAACACCGAGATGGAATCTATGGATTCCAACGGGGTCTAGATACTTGTAGACTTACCCCAAGGCATAAAACCGATTGGGTGTAAGTGAGTATACAAGAGGAAGAGAGGTGTGGATGGGAAAGTGAAAACTTTCAAGGCAAGACTTATAGCGAAGGGCTATACGCAAAAAGAAGGAATCGACTATGAAGAAACCTTCTCGCCTGTAGCAATGCTCAAGTCAATCCGCATTCTTTTATCCATTGCGGCTGCTCTCGATTATGAGATCTGGCAAATAGATGTCAAGACAGCTTTCTTGAATGGCTCTCTTGAAGAAGATATCTATATGAAACAACCAGACGGGTTCAAGGCAAAAGGCCAAGAAGATAAAGTATGCAAGTTGCTTAAATCCATTTATGGATTAAAGCAAGCATCTCGTTCTTGAATTATTAGGTTTGATCAAGCGATCAAAACCTATGGATTCGAACAAAACATTGATGAACCATGTGTTTATAAATGAATCAAGAATGAGAAAGTGGTTTTCCTTATATTTTATGTGGATGATATATTGTTTATTGGAAACGATGTGGCAACATTATCATCTGTCAAAGTTTGGTTAGCCAAACAGTTTGACATGAAGGACTTAGGAGGCTAGTTATGTTCTTGGTATTCAACTCTTTAGAGATAGAAAGAACAAAACGATAGCACTCTTTCAAGCTTCATACATTGACAAAGTACTTGAGAGGTTTTCTATGAAAGATTCCAAGAAAGGTGCCCAACCTTTCAGGATTGGAATCAAACTTTCTAGAGATGACTGTCCCAAGACATCGGAAGAAAGGGAGCGTATGAAAAACGTACCTTATGCATCAGCAGTAGGTAGTCTTATGTACGCTATGTTATGCACTAGGCCTGACATTTGTTTTGCGGTTGGTGTGGTAAGTCGATATCAGTCGAATCCGGGACCGAACCATTGGGGTGCAGTCAAGCATATACTCAAGTATCAACGGAGAACGAGGGACTATATGCTTGTGTATTCCGGTCAGGACCTTGTTCCTAGAGGATACACTGATTCTGATTTTCAATCAGATCAGGATTCAAGGAAATCGACTTCAGGATCTGTTTTTACCCTTGGAGGTGGTGCCGTTGTGTGGAGGAGTATTAAGCAATCTTGCATTGCTAACTCGACCATGGAAGCCGAGTATGTGGCAGCCAGTGAGGCATCAAAGGAAGCGGTATGGCTCCGTAGGTTCCTTGGTGAACTTGAGGTCGTTCCTGGTATGGATAAAGCTATAGTGCTCTACTGTGACAACAGTGCAGCAGTAGCTAATACCAAGGATCCTAGGCATCATAAGAGGAGTAAGCACATTGACAGAAAATATCACATAATCAGAGGCTTTGTTGAGAGTGGAAATGTGACGGTTTGCAAAATCGCATCAGAGGACAATCTTGCTGACCCGTTCACGAAGACTTTGGTGGCCAGAAGATTCGAAGAACACGTTAAAGGCATGGGGATGCGTAATATGTCACATTTACTCGCTTAGGACAAGTGGGAGATTGTTGGGATCTAAATGTGCCCTAAGGATAGAAAATCAATATTAGAGATTTTCTGTAAATATGACATTTTGATATTAATAAGAGGAGGTTATTCATGTTTAATAAGATGTGTCCTATTTATTTTCATTTGTTGATTGTATGATTATTTTGAGTAAACATAAAATACTCCTTAACTGTTGGTAATATATCAGATTACCATATGTATACGGGGTATACATAGAAGACGTGATAATTTGATAACAGTCTAAATAAATAGTCCGCAATCGATAGAATAAGATTTGTGGATCTTATTCATGATAAGATTGTACAAGTTGTCTACTTCCTTGGAGGGATGGTTTGTCTTGACCATCGGATAGGTTCCGAGTAGAAACTTTAATGTATACCAGTATTGAGGTATGACATTGGACTGGACCTAAAGTGTTAATTGATTCGGTTTAATAATTCCGTTTATAAGAATCAATGACACTTTGATTATCATCCTGCATTAATCTTAATCCTGAAATAATTACTTGAATTCGCATCCATGACTTTTGTACTTTAATGCACTACAGGTGAGACACTGTTAATTCATGGTCAATATACTTGTGTTTTGGGTACATGACTTATGGATGGAGAAATCAAGATTCATAGATACGGAATCCATAGCTATCTTAACGATAGTAAATGTTATCTACTTAAAGGCATTATTCAGGGATTGAAAGATAGTATAACAAGATCTTGGCCATCGGTTTACTTTGTGTTCTCTGGTGGTTTACCAATTGTATGGTTTTATAATTGGTGATTCTTTCAATAGAGAATAATGGAACTTTAAGTTAAAATGATTGAAAAGGTAAAACGGAAAAAGTCCTTAATTCAATCATGGATGACATATGGGGATTAAGCAAGCGATGAATAAATCATGGAAGAAGCACTACGTGAGAGAGCTTTCGTAATACGGTATGTAAACAGGAGTTCAGCTTCAAACTTTTAGTGGAATAGTTTTGAAGTTGATAATTGATGAATAATTAATCTGGGATTAATTTTTCACAATTATAGGAGCCTCTTTACATATTTCCATCGGGTCCCTTTATTAGCTCGTATAGTTCCACAAAGCGTTTCGGGATTTGTTCCTTATGAGATCGGTAAATTTAAATAGAATTTAGTAATGTCTATTAAGACATGTTACTCTCTAACATGCAATCCATAAAGGATTGGACATGTAAAATTTATAGACAAATGATTTGTCAACATGTGATTGGTTAATTTGAATTTTGGAAATAAGATTGTGTTTGGATTAGTTAATTTTGGAAAAACAAATTTTTCTCTCCTAATCTCAATAAGGTGCACGGTTTTTAGATAGGTGGAGGGAAGAAAAATTTTGTTTCAAAATTATTCAAATAAATTCCTAACATTAAATTATTAATTGATTTAAATAATGGAGATTATTTCATGTATTTTTCTTTCCTAATTAAAAGTGGTTCACGTTTTTTTGAGGAAAGGAAATTTGAAATATTTCATTGATTTAAATTAATTAATATGGTTAATGTTTATGGAAAATATTAATTCAAAAAAGTGAATCTTATTTAAATTCAAAAAGGTTTAAAAGGAATTTGAATCTAGATAGGACTAGGATCTTTTGACTAGTCTAGATTCTTGATTTAAAATTTGAATCACCAATCTAGCTTAACAAACTCAATGTGGCCGAATTTTTTGAGGAAGATTTCCTCTTTGAAAAACGTTTTTAGGTTCACTGAATCTAGCCCTAAAGTTGTATGATCTTTTGATTCAAAATTTATCCAGAAAAATAATAATAATTACTTTTTTTTTAGATGAATTTTGAAAAAAGATTAGACTTCTATATAAAGGCTAGGGATTCATAAAAAAAAAGAATTTTTTGGTAATTTTTCAAGAGCAAAAAACGTTTTTGGAGAAAAAAAAAATTTAGTTTTTCCGGAACATAAAAAATTCGGCTATCTTGTGAGAAAGAAAAAGAGAGAAAATTCTATTGAACCAAAACTGAGAGGAAGGTTAAGCCGAGTGATTATTTTCATAAGAAGGTTAACCGGTTCCTGTTTTGCAGTTTTGAAGGAAGAAGGTTGATCATATTCTCAACGAAGTACATCGGAATTGAGAAGGAGGGATCTAGACTTCGAAAAGCATTACCGGTCGCTTGGATTTATAGAACGTGTGCCCACACACACTCTGAGACGTGGAACTCGAGAATAATAGAGAAGACACATTGGTCAAACGCTCTAGTAATTCCGGAATCCAAGAATAAAGGTACGCTTGATCATAAATTTAATTTATTGTTATATGCATCATGAGATTCTTTTCCGGAAACGGCATAAATTTTTAAAACTTCCGCTGCGCCGTAACTCTGATTACCGATCCGATTTTTCCAACAGTATGCACAAATTTCTTCATCAATCAAATTTCATAAAAGTTTATAAAAACAAGAAAATTTTTAATAAATCTTGTATTTTTTAGTTTAGACAAAAATGGTTAATAAAACATATTTCATGTTTTTTTTAGAGTTTTATTTTCTTATTAGTTGAACACATGATTCCACTAAATTTTTTAGAAAATAATAAATTAAAGAAATATCTATCATTTAACAATTTAACGATTATGTTTTTGAAAAATAATATTCAACAAATTTAGTAGGCAAGTACTCCAAATTCACACACACATATATGTAATTGGGCTCTAAATCTCAGGCCTAGATGGTCTTTGTCCTTGCATGTAGAGTAGTACTCACGGGTCCATAAAGAGTCTACAATTAAATGACATCCCAATAAAATTTCGTCAACTATCTGTTTGAATCTTTTGGTGTTGTGTTCAATAAGGATGAAGTATTTTTGTAATTAGAATTAAATTAACTTCGTAATTTTTAATTTAACTTGTTGCTTGATTCTAGGAGATTTGTTTAGAATTAGAATCATTTTCTAATTCAGCTTGTAATTGTATGTACAGTTAGTATCTCACACCTATTGAAAGACTATTCCTTATTTTTCATAATATCTAAATCTCTAATATGGTTCAGAACGTTTTTCACTCTTGGCTGAAAAATCAGTGCCACTTTCTCCTCCACTGCTGTCCTGCTCAAGCCGTGCCCCTACGCCGTCTTCATCCCCTGCCACGTGCTTCTGCCTCCTGCTCAAGTCGCACCCCTTCTTCGCCTCCAGTCGTGCCCTAGCACCGCTTTTGCAACGACCGTCGCATCCTCCTCCATCATAATCACCTTGACTCCAACCAACAACATGATCACACTATACTTGTTTGGCAATAATGATCTCATTGGTATTCACTGATGGTTCAAACCTTAATTATTATGCATCACCCACTGTTCGCACAAATGACTTGGAGACCACCAATCAGGTCTAACCAGTGACTGCACGTTTAGCTTGTGGGGGCGTACGCCCACTGAAAAACCTTAAGGAAAAAAAAAAAGAAAAAAAGAAAAAAAAAAAGGTACATTTCACATTAGTTTTGAGGAATGGTTTTTACGACTATCTGCTGATGCCCAGCTTCTTTTGTTGGGCTTTATTGGACCCTTTTTTTTCCCCATGTAGTTATAACCTGAAAGAAAGAGGGAAATAGTTTTTTTTTTTTTAAATAAACATTTTTTTTTGAAGGAATAAATATTTCTTGTAAATAACATATTTGAGATATGTAACATATTTACGATACATATTATTTACGAAGTTTATTAATGCAAAATTATCTTATAAATATTCTCGTAAGTTAATAATTTATTTTAAATATTTTAAAAATATTATTTACTGTATTTACTTTTTAAAAATGGCCTATTTACTTCAATTGCTCCAATAATTATATATAAGAAAATTGTATTGACACCCCATTCTTTCATTTAGACACCCATATTTTCAAAAAATGAGAAATATATATTTTTATTACACGTATACCCTCATAACAAACGATTTGATTGCCATGGAGACTACTTTTTTATTTTTTATTTTTTATTTTTATTTCGAATCTGAACACAAAATTATATATCTTCATATCCATCAAAATCATAACTCTTTTTTTTTTTTTTAATAGAAAATAGTAAACCCATATGATGAAATATCGTTCTCTGAATTTTCTCTGGAGGAAGGGTGAGGTTCTGTGTCTTTTGTAATGATTCATTGAGAAGGAATTAGTACTTTTCTATATACTAGTTGACGAGAACATACGAATGAAAGCAAGAAAAAAAAAAGAAGTCATGTGGCAATTGACGACCCGTCATATGGTGAGTGACAGGGCTGCATCTAGAGTAGCAACGCAATCACTGTAGAGCAATGATTTGTGTTTTTAATATAGAGTATTAGTTATATCTATATATATATAAACTCAAATGACAAAACCGAGAGAGAGACCGGGATAAATTTAGATAGGGATGGGAAGTTAAATGAGCTACGATTCTGAAGTAGAGATGTTTAGACTTTAGAATACGTTAGAGGAAGGAGAGAAATTATGAAGGAGAGAGTGGTAGATCACTAGGTAAGAGAAATGAAAATGGAGAGAGATGTCATTTCTTTTATGTGTATAAAATTCCTCAAATAAATCTTTCCCGTTTATGAGAGATTAAATTGAGATGTTTGAAAAGAATTTGTAATCCCTTCTGACCTTCTCTAATCCCTTCCTTCATTATTTCTCTTCTACCAAACAATTATAAATATCAAAATCCTTCCACTAATCTCTCCGCCCCTCTCATTTTTTTCACTTTTCTCTCCTATCAAACACATTCTTAGAACCGTAGAGGAAGGGATGAACCGATTTTTGCTGTTCTTGTTTTTATTGTTATTGTTCTTTTTTAATCGGCATTACAATTTCACAACACAATTGGGAACTTTTCCTGACAAGAAACAATCTTCAACTAAAGAAATATATAACAAATTGCACTAGTGCGTGATCAGCTGCTAAGTTACAATCACGAGGAACATAGCAACATGAACCACCACCGGGCTGCTAAGTTAAGGGATGCCAATATAATTTCCCTAACTATATTAAATTGGACTCCTTTTTTTCTTTTTATTAAAAATAAAATAAAAAAACTTGTACAACATCTTTTGTTTGATTGAGCCACCACCACCACCTAGCAAAAATTGGAATATTCTCGCCATTACGTATGCCAAGTCACACGTACGTGGTCAACTCCTCCAAACTAAAAAAGGTTTTACAAGAATCAAAATATATACCAAAATAAGTTCAATACACACACACACACACCAAATTAACGCTTATTCATAGTTGAATCCGAAAGCTAAAACACTTGCTTAACGACTCAATGAACATGAATTTCAATGCCACGATATATCAGGCGTTAGCTGTTAAAGCAAATTATATAACATATGGAACAAATTTTAGTGTTTGACAGAAATTTGAGAGGTCTTAATTTTAATAGGAGCAAAGTTTCTGTTTTTGCTTGCCAGTGTGGAAACATATATCTATGTAAAAAGCCAAATAAATATGACTTATATGAATTTAAAAGATTAAATAGGAAACATTTAAAAAAAAATAGTAAAGTGCAACCTAGCTTTATTTAAAAATAAAATAAAATAAAATCACCGAGGACACAAGTGGCTCCTCCATATTGCACATAACGACAATACATCTCTTATTATTATTATTATTATTATTATTATTACTAAAGTACTAGTGCAAATATAATTAAATTAGCAAATTGAAACCATAAGGGAGTAGTTAAATAAAAAGTGAACTCCCTCTTTCGACCTATTGTATGCATTTGGAATCTCAATATTAAAGTCTCTTTAAGAATATACATAGAAAAAACGAGAGATGGAAAAATTAGGTCATAAAGTGTTGGGGGAAATTCCCCACCTAGGTCAAGATTAGGACTTGTGACAATAATTAGAAAGAACTGATTACGGTCAAGACGGCCAAGATCGAGAGGTACAAAACCAAAAGCACGGATAACTTTCAAAGAGAGATAAGAAATAAAGTTCGAGAAGATAAAAACCCGACCCCTTGAATGTCTCTCAATGCTCGCGACCCAATCCTCACGATCGAGGGACCCCACTATAAGGGAGTCCTAGGGTGCAAAAGATTTACAAAACCAGCTAGACTGACGTATTAGCCACGTGGAGACATGGAGCTAATGAAATCAAGACAAGTGTCTAGGGATAAGCGAAAGATATTCATTCTTGGTGATTAATTAAAGTTGAAACCAAAATACAACGTAGTCATAAGTCTAGTTTATCAAACTGCTTCTCAATTGATTAGCCATGATAACCCCACAGGGTTAGATTTAATTTTCTAGTCATAAGTGATGGTCTGAAATTTAAAATCAATCACAAGATGCCATGGATAAATATAGTCAAATACAATTATTATTTTTTTTTCCAAGCTATGTAGATGCTATTAACATTTGTCGTTGTCGATACGGTGCACGTGGCATCTTCTATATGGTTAAGGGTTTTGTTTCCCGGGCTAAAATTAGAGACTCAATATATGAGGATGCCCTACCATCATCATGATCACTTGATCCCTACACACAACAACCCTGTTTTCTAATTTATGCAACTAATTTCGAGCCACTGAATAAGGAATATTTTTATGCATTTCAGACCTAGAAACAGTAATCCCACGTATGTGCATAGTACTAAGGTTGTCTTCACTTGGTCCATCATTGATCTGATATAGTTTTTTTTTTTTCTTCCATTAATTCTT
Organism: Ficus carica; assembly: GCA_009761775.1. NCBI lineage: Eukaryota > Viridiplantae > Streptophyta > Magnoliopsida > Rosales > Moraceae > Ficus > Ficus carica. Next base: position 9,655,695 of record CM019743.1, on the reverse strand, counting down.
GATTCCTTTATGTCAACTATATAGGCCCCATTTCAGACTTGGTTTTGAATTGGGTTTAAAATAATGCATATTTACCTTGTAATTAATTCGAACGATCATTTTACATGTTTTTTTGCATGGTCAATTGCGGCCTTTAATTTTAACCGGTCTATTTCTGACATCATATTCATAATTTATATATTATTCATCACGTTTAGAAGCTTCATCTCCTTATCAAGGTCGCAATCGGTATCATCACTATCGTCAATAAGAAAATCCTTAAGCTAGTTACCTTGGAATTTGTTAAAAAATACTGCAAGGAACATAACACACTACATGCAGTTCTCTCTCTCGTTTCGCACGGTGAAAACAAATTTTGTTCAAAATATCCCTCCGTTGATTGGGGTGCCAGATGAATAGCCTTTATTTAAAAAGTAGTAGAACTAATAAAAAACATGTGTCCCATGATACAGAGCATCCCATGTGCGACGAATGTGAACAATATAGGGGGAAAAAAAAAGACACAAACAAACAAACGACCAAAGCATATTATAATTATTCATCGACAATTTATCAATTATAGCCTGATCGTCATTGATCAGGTGGACCAGATGATCCATTCAGGAGATCGTCACTGTGGATATGCCTCGATGATTGATGTTAATGCAGGAATTTTGATGACTTTGTAGCGAGGGAAACCTCCTTCTTTCAGTATCTTCTTCCACTCGTTCTCAGTTCTCTCCTTTCCTGCTGAGGTATGTGCAACCATTACAAGGTCGAGCACCAAACCCGTGTCATCGAACAGTCCATTTCCTTCTGGCTCCAAAACTATGTCCACTATGATCACTTTCCCACCCGTCTCCGGTATCGCTTTCCGGCAGTTTTTCAAGATCTTCACGCAATCCTCATCGCTCCAGTCATGCATTATCCACTGCAGAGATTAAAAATAGTAATGACTTTTAGATATATATATTTAAACTGTTAGGTATTTAATCTAACATAAACAAACATAATGACAATGATCTTGATATATGTCACATGTCTATGTAGAAACACACATATAAATATATACATAAGTGTATATATATTTGTTCTCTCCGCTAATTCCACATCTGAGATACTAATATATCTGACAAGTAATAAGAAAATTTGTTTAATATTCTAGTATTAAGAAAAACTAAAAAGAAAGAGAATGGAAAAGTGATCGTGAGTAAACTTGCCTTCATGAAAACTGCATCAGCATTAGGAACACTCTCAAACATGTCACCTCCAACATGCAACACTCCGGGATGCACCGGTGCTTTGGCGACCACATCAGGCAGATCAAAGTTGATGCCCTTGATGTGCGGACAGGATTTAACGATCGCAGCGACGGCGCCACCGGTCCCGCCTCCGACGTCCACCAACGACTCCACACTACCGAGCCCGTCTTTGTAGGCTGCGACCACCGCCTTCAGCACGATTCGGGACGCACATTCCATGCCCTTATTGAGCATCCTGTTGAACTCACCATTCTCGGACACGAAGTCCCATATCTCAGGGCCATGAGCCTTCTCGAAGGCGAGCCCGCCTTCTCGGACGCACTGGCCGAAGCAGTGCCACGGAGCCGTCAGCCACGGATGGTTCTCCATCAGCAGCATCGGAGCCAGAGTCAGCTGATCATCACCATCACCCGACAGGAGCCATGTCGACAGGTGGGTCAGACCGTAGAGAGTAGTGCTGTCTTCTGAGCCGTCTGATGGGCGATGTGCGGCGAAGATGTTGCGGCGGACGAGGAGGCGCATGATGCGGGTGAGGCAGGCCACGTTTGGAGAGGAAGTAGTGTTGGGAATAGCGGCTGCGATTTGGGACAAACTCATTGGTCCTTTGTGGTTGTTGATGATGTCGGGTATTCGGAGCTCCACGGCGCATTTCACCGCCATGGAATCCGCGAAGCTGAACATGTACTTCCATATCTCCGCTTGGCCTCTCAGACTAATTTCCTCCGCTGTTTCCATAATAATCCTACAATATTCTTAATTTTCTCTAAACAGAATTCTCTTATTTCTAAGTCAGTTGTGCTCTTGCATATTGCACGCATATATATAGAGGTGATCAACATAAATGTGAGAGGTTCTTCGTTTTACTTATTGTTAAACAGATTTTTTTTTTTTTTGTTAGGTAATGGGTGTCTATCGATAATTCAATATTGACGTCTAGTCGAAAGTGAGTAGGACAATTAGTGAGGAGATGAGATATATAATTGTCTAGTTGAGAATGAGTCAGAAAAGTACAAGAAATAAGAATATTAATGACCAAGAAGATGTGCCCGTTTCAGTTAAATTAAAGACCGTACCAAAAATTTTACTTATTTTAAGCCAAAAAGTAGAACTTTAAAGGAGCAACAACTAGTTACAACTTTCGCTTTCATCCGCTGTTAATGTTCGTACTCTTTTCCGTGTATAACCACTACTGTCTCTTGATGAGCGAGAATGTATGTTAAATTTTATTGGTCTTGAAACAAATGCGTGTGTATGTAAATATACATGTATATATATATATATATATATAGAAGATAAAGGTAGTCTCCCTAGATTTTAATTAGGTATGGGATGAGATAGGATTAGGAATCACAATGGGTTAGAATTAGGATTAGGATTTGACTAATTTATTGTCTCCTTTTTTGCAATCTAATGTTGTTTCCATGGTTCACATAATTGTTATGTTTTTGTTCTATGAAATTTTACTTCCTACAGGTTCTTGTAAATTTAATATGAAATCCTTCTTAACTATGAATCATTTTTCATTTAATCTTACGAATTTTCAAAATCATTCAAAATGTCCCTAATATATACAAAACAATTCAAAGACCCATGTTGTCCACTTTTGCGTATTAAATTGACAGATTTATAGATATGGCATGCCATTAAAAATTAATCATGCAAAGACGCTTTAGAATGTAAATGCTAATTATTTAAAAATACTATTAAAAACTAATCATGCAAAGAAGTTTAGAATGTAAATGCTAATTATAAAAAAATACTGTTAAAAACAAATTTACCTTAACAGAATCTTAAAATATTAAAAACACAAAATCGATTCTCTCTCTCGCTTTCTCTCTTGGACCGTACCACTACAACTCGCCATCACAACCACCACCCACAGTAACGCAATCTCACTTCCCCGTGCCGAAAAAACCAACTGAGCCACGTTCTGAATTTTATTTGCTTCATCCTGAAAACATAAAATTTTCAAATTTTTGGTCATTATTCAACTACTTATCTCAAATTTCTGAAAAGGCAGTTTTTCCATTAATAACAATATGTTGGCTTTGATGCTGTATGCAACCATTATAACGAGTGAAGTTAGCCAGCGATGATCCACTGATCCAATTTTATGGTTTTCATATATGAGTGAGAAAGATGGTGGTTTACCGTGTTTATAGTCCGGTTGTTGTGGCTTCAGGCAACATTTTTCTTAGCGTTTAAGAAGATTTTTTGGTACGTAATATTTTATGAACTAGAAATCAAAATCAGAAAGAAATCAAGCTTTTCTAACTGAGAAAATGGGAATAAATTTCGTTTCCAACCCACAAAATAAGAAGCAAAAATATATTATGCTTAAGAGCACTCAGCTCAGTTTCTTTCAATTGTATATTCCAAAACGGCCCTAAAAAAGCGGCCTACTTCATGGGCTCTCTCAACTCGGGAATTAGAAGCACTCAAACGGTGCGTTACATTTATAAAGCCCATGACATAAGTTCCCAACGACAAAGCTAAGAAAGAAACGACAACTAGTTGCTAATATAATTACATAAGGTAAATAATAAAACCCAAAACAATATTAACGACAAACATAGTTGTTTAATGTTCCTGCATCACTTTCCTTTCCTTTCACAGTACTACTATAGTTTCATGCAAAAATGTAACAAAAATGTTTTTAGATATATATTATCAACCGTCGTTAATGGCAATTCAGAACTTCTAACGACGATCGATTTTAAATCATTGTTCAAGCAATTACAAACTTCAAGTCTAATGTTGTTTGGTGTTGTCTGTTTATGAACTTTAGACGACCAAGTTACGAGAAGGAGCCGAAGTTCTAGAAGAACAGTGATGCCGTATGGTGAAGATGGCTTCGACCAAGCCCATAAACCCAATATGGAAAGCCCTATATATCTCACTGGGGTCAAAGAGTGAAGCAACAAAATGCTTGGGTTCGACTACCTAGTGGATATATTCTCCCATTGAGTCTCATAATATTAACGTTTTAGGTCAAATTATTATGGATCTTTCTTTCGGGCTATATATACACACATATACGTAAAGTCTCGTATCCGATATTATATGGTATCCAACAATGTGAACTTAAGTTATTTAAGAACTTCAATTACTAGGAATGTGAATTCATACAGAAGAAAATATAGTTAAAATTGAATGTGAATTCCTCTTATTTTATATTTCTTTCTGTATGAATTTACATTTCTATTAACTGAAGTTTACATTCATAATAATTGAAGTTCACATTACCAGATACCATCTGATATCAGATAGGAGATCAACTATATATATTTTTTAATCTAACACGTGCAAGGAGATGAATTTAGCAATTACTACCATGTTGATGCTGAAGGATTCATCCTAGTAGGAATGGATGTACATTGAGGCCAGTGGGGGCTTGTCGTTTCACTAAGGAAAAAAAATTTATATACCAATTTTAAGTGAATTTCCATTTGTGCTCCCACTGAATTGGTCTTTTTAATAATTTTTGTTGGGTTTTTTTTTTTTTTTTGAGTAAACTGATGGACCTTATAACCCAAGCACCTTTTTTATTTTACTTAAAAAAAAATATTTTATTGATAGAGTTTATTTTTAAATTCTCATGATTTAATAGAATGGTTGAGATGTTACTTGTGCATAATAACTATAATATACCTTAACTCATAATATTATATACCAAAAATAAAAAAAATAGAAATTCAAAAAAAATAAAAAAAAAAGTCAACCAAAAACCGGCGTCCCCTCGATGCCGGCAAAGATGCCGAGGAGCCCCCTCTCCCCCGGTGCTGATGCCCCCCCAAACGACGACCAAATCTAGCTTCAAAGGGGATTCGATGCTCTAGCGCGGGGTGGGGGGGGGGGGGGGGGGGGCTCGGTTTGGGGCTCGCGGCGCCGGGGGGGGGGGGCTTGGATTGGGGCTTGTCAGCATCGGGGGAGGGGGGCTCATCGGCGTCGGGCGCGAGGGGGTGGGGGGGCTCGTCGGTGTTTGGCGCAAAGGGGTGGTGGGTCCGTCGGCGTCCAGCTTTTTCCTTTTTTTTTTTTTCATTTACTCTATTATAGTATGTGATAGTGCCTACAAATAATCATATGCACCCTCAATATCCACACCATCGGATTCAATCTTTGTGATTCAAAAAGGAACTCTACCAATAGTGACTCTAAAAGAGTCTCTACTACAGTCTCCCCCTCAAATATTAGCTGATGCTATATTTTTCTTTCTTTCTTTCTTCCGCCTCTTTGAGTGATTTGCCTAATTTATCATCTTAGATGGGCTCTTTTTTTTTTTTTTCTTTTTCTTTTTTTTTTTTTTTTTTCCGGCTTGCATTTGGGGAACTTCCCATGAGATCCCTAATTATGTATTTTCTAATTTTTTTTAATGCCCTTATTTCCTTTTACAATTAAAAAAAAATATAATATCATTCTAAAAAGATTAGATTTATCTTTTAAAATTTTAAAAGTTTTTTATTTTATTACCATATTTATCTATTTATCATTTTAGATACGAAGATTATGCCTTAACTTTCATATATATTTGTATAAAAAAATTAAAAGCTTTAATCTTTAATGTGAACTACTTTCTAATATTACAAAGTAGTTTTAATTTTTGAATTGTATTTATGTCAATAGTTTTAGAATGTTCTCTTATTTTTTTTTATTTTTTTTATTTTTTAGAAGACGTTTTGTGTTACCATGGTATGATTAAACTTATTGTTTGAATTTTGTGAAACAGTTATGTTGAGGTATTTTGATTACAAAAGGAAATTAGAGTCACCAATTCCAATTGAGAGAAATAAATGATAATGCAAAATCAAATAAAGAGGAATTTGACCCGTACAAATTTTTCGGCAAATCCTGGGCTAAGAATTCCTATTTTGGATTATAATCCAAATATTCAAGATGATGTTCGAAGAGTATACATACTTAATCTTGAAAAATTTGATCTTTAATTATACTCTTACTGAATTTAAATCTTGAATCCGTTACCGTTTTTATATATTATTCCACGTAATCGATTTATATGGCTCCAAAACATAACATGTTGCGTAAAAAAATACATAGAGGGTGTTTGGTTGAAGGTAATCAAATGTAATCAGATACCTGATAATCTTTTTAAAGTAATCAAATTCCTAGGAATATTAGATTATAGTGTTTGGTTTTTAAAGTTAAATTTTAAAAGTTAAAAGGATAATTGTGTCTAATTTATTTAAATTTTAAGATTACCATGGTATTTAAAGGATAATTGTGAAACCCACCTCCCCCCTTGGGTTTCAGATTACCCCTTTATAAGGGTATCTGAAACCCATGGGTTTCAGATTCCCAGGTATCTTAAAATAAGATAACCTCATAACAAACATGATAATCTTAAGATTCCTATTCATTTATAAAAGATTACCCCATACCAAACAAGTGCATAGTATTATATGTAGTTAACCAGTAGTTGCATGAGTTAAAAAAAAAAAAAAAAAAAAAAAGAGATACTACTCGACACCACAGACTTCGAACTCCAACTACATAATATTGTACGTAATTAACTGGTGGTTACATGAGTTTAAAAAAAAAAAAAAGAAAAAAAAAAAAGAAATATTAATCGACATCGCAGACTTCAAACTCCGTACCAGCTCCATTATACATGGCATGTACCAAGTCACTAGCTGCAGATTCTTTTTTATTCGGTGGGACCTTTCAGTCTACTCCATTAAACAATGCGTACTTGCATCTCTACACGCGCCTACACGAGCAGACTTCATTGAACAGTATAGTTAATCAATACAAGGTGGTGTCATTTCATTCATACAATATTATAGAATTAGTTACAAAAGTTTAATTAAAATTATAAATTTTCAACTTAATATGATTTTTTATGATCAAATAAATATGTAACAAAATATTTATTTTAGTCATGAGTTATGTAATTAATAATGATAAAACTTTGATGCCAAATTCTAACAATAAGGGCAATTTGGAACATTGTTCTCAACTTAAATTTTTTTATTAGTTTCCAAAACTCCCAAACCCACATCTTTTTTTTTTTTTTTTCCCCTCTCTCTCTCTCTCTTTCATTTTCATGAAATTCAAACTTTAAAGTTACATAACTTTTTTATTTTCATATTGAAATGAGATGATTTTTTTTTAATCGCTCACAATGATGAGAGGAACAAAATAAGATCAATACTGTATATTTTTTTCTAATACATTTCAAATTTTAACACTATTTCCTTTATTACAGATCATGTTTAATTAACATTTCAACCAAACATGCATTTTTAAACCAACTTTAAAATTTTAACTTCAGTTGTTGTTCCAAACGGGTCCAAATCTCATAAAAATACTAAAAAAAACTTTAATTTTTGCTTAAATAGAAAAAAAAAAAAAAAACTTTAGTAACGATTTATGATGTTTTAGTTTAGCTCCAACAAATTTGTACTTTTTCAGCTAGATTTTTGTTTTGTTTTTTTTTTTTTTTTTGAAAAATCAACAAAAAAGTAGAACTAGTTTTTAAAAAAATTAACCAACTCCAACTTAAAATTTTAACTTCAACTGGCAATCCAAAGTATGCTTAGTTTCTGTAATTAATTTATTTTTAATGTATAACATCAATTGCTAAGTGGTTTTTTTTTTTTTAATTACTAGGCTTGGGGCATCAATTATTTTTGTAAGATAAAATTACTCAAATAATCACTCTTTTTTTTTTCTATCTATTGACTAACTTGACACAAATTCTTCACTCTTGATCAACATGACACAAATTTCAGTTAACTTTATTTTAATTTTGTATTATATTGGTCTAGTGTCAAACTTTTATATCCTATTAGTGTATTAGTTTTTAAATTTGTGTCATTAAGGTATTTTTCTCTTATTGTATTGAATCTAATTGACGAGTAGATGAGTTAAAGAGAAGAAATAAAAAAAGTATACGCGTGGGGGGATAGAAAGAAGAGTGGTGTCTTTTGATACAAAACCCACCTCTTACACATGAAGCTAGTTTCTCTCTTTGGAGTTGTATGGAGTTGTTTATCTCTACGGAGCCAAATATCATTTTTGAAAAATAAGGAGACGGCTGGAGATAAAGTTTTGAACATTATGTTGAAAATGTGTGTTAGTGATATAGAAAATAGTATAAAAATTTAAAATGTGTTCAGAAAAAATATACAAAATAAATCTTGTTTCGTTCGTCTCATTGTTGTGAGCATTTTGACATAAGAATCATCTCATTTCGATTTGAAATGAAAAAGTTAATAGACTTTTAAAGTTTACGTTTAGTGTTGACATTTAAAAATGTAAATAGTGAAAAGTAGTTTTTAATCGAAGAAAAAGATTAAAAAAAAAATAACAATAATTTGGAGATAGAGGTTGGAATTTTGCCCCAAACGGACCCTAAAGTTACATCTAGGAGATTCATCATATATTATATATATAGAGGATAGTAACGCGCATTAAGAAAGACAAAGCTGAATTAAATGATCAATTTTATTAATAAGAAAAGAAAATTACAAAAACGATAATTATGCGAATGAAAACATTAACCAAGGCAAATAAATAAGAGTACACAATATTCATATATCCCTTGCCACCAAAGGAGCCATAAAGGAAGGAAGACCTGGGCCTAACTTATTATTTTAACATTAAACATGTCTAGAATATAATAATAAGAGGTAGTTGATGACAAGAATCTAGTAAGTAAAATCACTCAGGATAGGCCTCGATTATGGAAGTAATAGCAGGAATTTTGATGATTTTGTAACGAGGGAAACCTCCTTCTTCTAATATCTTCTTCCATTCCATCTCAGTTCTCTCCATTCCACCCTTTGTAAGAGCTATCATTACAAGGTCAAGAACTAAGCATGTGGTATCAAATAGGTCAGTGCCTTTTGGATCCAAAACTATATCCACTATTATAAGTTTTCCCCTTTTCTCTGGTATTGCCTTCCTGCAATTTCTCAAGATCCTCACACAATCTTCATCACCCCAATTATGAAGTATCCACTGCACATATATAGAAACATATAATACAACTTACTCTTCAAAATAAGCAAACAAAAATTCATCAAACTCATCAAAATTAAATAGCCTTTCATTTCATATTTAAAACAAATAAATATATAAAACAAAATTGTAAAAACAAAAAACAAAAAAAGAAAATGTAAAGTACAAAGTTGGGTATTTAAGTGTCAATAACCTTTGGGAAGTTTTGATTTTTCTTTTCCTCTTTTCTTTTCATGGGAAATTTCACCTTTTTATAACTACTAGTTTTAATAACGCGCTTGAGTCTCGTTATATAAGTCATAAGAATGGGTTCACTTTTTATTTGTTGATATGTTCAACACCGATAGTGTCTTCAAGGTTTTTATTCAGTATCTAGATAATGCTAGCCAAGCTATTGTCCACGCAATTAATATAGGTCTTGTCATACAATTAGAAAAATCACCGGACTAAGGGTTTGTTTGGCAACGGATTTGGTTCAAACTTTTTTTTTTGTCTTTTTTCCTAAAAATTTTTGTCTTTTTCTCAAAAAGTTTTTTGTCTTTTCTGAAAAGTAAACAAAATTTACTATTTAAACTTATAAATCTTAACTCAAACTTACACACCAAACAAGTCCTAAATTTTTTATATTTAAAAAAAAAAATCCTCTCTGTCGTATATTTATTTGATTTTCTTTCTTGGTAATTGAAGGAATAGGTCGAAAATGAAAAAGAAGAAAGAAAAGAAGAAGAAGAAGAAAAAAAAAAAAAAAAGAGTTGGTTGTACTAGAAACGAGTGAGAATCCTTTCTCTGTCTCTCATGGTTTTTATATATTTTAAAAAAAGAAGAAGTAGATAATTAAGTTGAGAGTATAGCTAGCTTAGCTTACGTACCTTAATGAAAACTGCATCAGCATTGGGGATGCTCTCAAACATGTTCCCTCCGACATAGGACACTCCGGGGTACGGCGGAGCCGTCGCGACGACATGCGGTAGATCAAAGTTGATCCCCTTGATGTGCGGATGAGATTTCACGATCTGGGACAGGGATCCACCGATCCCACCTCCCACGTCAACCAGCGACTGTAAACCATGAAACCCGCCGTCTCTGTACTCCGACAATACCGCCTTCAGAATGGTCTCGGACGTACAGGCCATCGCATCATTGAACAGCTTGTTGAACTCCGGACACTCCGAAGCTAGAGTAAACACATCACGTCCATGAGTCTTCTTGAAGGCAGTCTCGGTCCCATCTTCTTTGGCACACGGCCCAATGCTATGCCAAGGAGAAATCATGCGTGGATCGGTGTGGAACAAAACCATCGGAGCCAGAGACGGCTGACCATTAGACTTGCTGTCAAGCAACAGCCATCTCGACAAGTCGGTCAGGCCGTAGACAGTACTACTATTACTACTATTACAGTCGTCGGATGAGGGATGAGCAGTAAAGATGTCTCGGCGGACGAGGAGCCTCATGATGCGGGTGAGGCAAGGAATGTCCGGAGAGGAAGCGTCGGACATGGCGGCGGCGATTTCGACCAGAGTGAGTGGTCGGCCGTGGGAGTTAATGATATCGGCGATTCGGAGCTCCACCGCCCATTTGACGGCCATGGAATCCGCGAAGCCGAGCATGTACTGCCATACCTGAGCTTGGCCTTTTAGAGAAGTCTCGGCTAACAACTCCATTTTCTGATAACTAGTTGCCTACAAAATAGAGAGTTTGATATGGTAAGTTGGAAGTTAATTAGCTTGTCATGTTTATAGTGGAGTGGAATGAGCCTTTTTATAGACTCGGTCTCAGTTTGGTAAATTGGAATGAAATTTATAAATTGAAGTTCGTTTACTTTTTAAAAACTAATTATAAGGTTGATTGAGTTTTTATAAAAAATATAAAAATTGAAATAAAAAAATTTAATTTAGTTTAAATTAAACTTAAAAATCAGACTCAATTTTTAGCATGTGCAAACAGGTTGTCAATGTTTATCTACCTACTATGGATAAGAAGCCCCCTCCTCCACAACCAAAACAAACACCTACCTAATATGAAAAAAAAAAAAAAATAGACTCAATTTTCAGCAAAACAAGTTGTCAACCACCCCCCCCCCCCCCCCCCCCCCCCCCCCCCAAATATGGATAAAGAGTGGAGCGCGGCCACAAACCACCCCCCCCCCTGCCAAAATATGGAAAAAGAGTGGAGCCCACCCCCCCTCAAAAAAAAAAAAAACAAAACACACCTACCTAATATGGAGAAAAAGAAGACTCAATTTTCAGCATGTGCAAAACAAGTTGTTAATGTTTATCTACCTAACACGGATAAAGAGTGAAATAGCATATTAAACTATAGTGTTTTAAAATAATAGCATGAATGAAAATAATACAACCAAATAGCATAATTAAGTTAAATTAGTAATAACAAAAACCAAAAATGCTCTTCCATTCGACTGCAAAAATTAGCGCTTTCCCGAAGTTTGGTCGCCTTCACCGCCGACAACTTAATGGAGCTCTAGCAGATCAGATGATCGGAATCCAGAGGTCACCAGTGTCGACATGATCACCATCGTTGGAATTTGCAGTACCCAGGACGATCCAACGTCTTCCTTGCGATCGCGATCATCGGAACAACACGGACGACGAGCAGCCATCGTCGAAACTCCAAAAACGACGAGAATCCATGCTATGAAAATAAAGCTCGCTATTTCTCGTCGAACTCAGCGGCGCATTTCCGCTGGCTGTCCCTCGCGACAATTACGAGAGAAATCGCTGGAATCGCTGGACAATAGCAGCAAGAATCGCATGAAAGATCGCGTGAGAAATTGCCCAATAATTGTGCAATTCCTCTGGCGACCAGATCACGAGAATCATAGCGACAACCGTTCCAGTTAAACTGTCCTCTCCGACGATAGCAGTTCTAGACAAACCGTCCTTTCCGAAGATAGCAGTTTTAGTCAAACCGTCCTTTCCGGCGATGACATGGTGGCAATGACAGCAGAGCTTTCAAATTAGACCTTGGGTTTATAATTTGGGTTTTCCTAATTTTAGAGATTTTGGGGGGTTTTTCTTTATTTTATTTTTCTAAAATCACGGGTGTTGATGACCAGATCATCTCCGACTACCGGCCATCCTTCTCGGCTCGGATCGTCGCCGTGCCGGGAACACATTTTGTCGAGACAATAACTTATGGAGTCGTGCCTTGGTGGCCACTACTCGGAGTACTCGGGAGCGGTCGGCTAGGATTAAACCGGCTCCGATCTCTAGGTCGAGCCTCGGGAGACCGCCCATGATTTGACATTGATCGTACACCTCACCGGCTGCAGGCGCCGCCCCACCAGCTCCCATCACGTGTCAAATCGCCTGCAGCCAACCACTCTGACAGGCACTGTTGCCCCCTTGCCGGTGACGCCCATGGCGTCCTGCTGTTCACTGAACGAAGACTAGGGCCACGTGGCACCCATCCATTGGGCTAGTAGCCCCTGCAGGCCTACCTGTCCACCGGGTACCCTAGGTTGCCGACCCGCCCGGGTCGCCCCGAGCACCCAGGCCCACTAAGAACACCTATAAATAGAGGAAAAACCCTCACTTCCAGGTATGGTCATTTTTGCCTTGTCAAAACTCTGCCTCTCTCCTTGCATCAGTACCCTTACTGACTTAAGCATCGGAGTGCCCACGGCAGGCACCACACCGGTGTCCCCATCATTCCGAGGAGCTTCCATTTTGCAGGTGATCAACGGCGGAGCGACTGGCGAGTGTTAGTCGGAATACCCGATCTCATTGGGTGTTGCCGCCGGAACCATTTCCGGCATCAACATTTTGGCGCTAGAAGGAGGGCGCCGCGCCTTTCCAGCAACACAAATCTTTTACCGCGAACGCTCCCAAAGAGCTCAATCTCAAGCCATGGCAGAGCAAAATAATCAGGATTTCCAAGATGACGACCAGGCTCCCACAGGCTCGCGGGGGACTCAGAGGACCCAGCGTGGAAGAGGTGCCCGGGCACGACGTAGGCCCTCTCAGACCGAGATTCTCGCCGGGAACGTCAGGGACCTAACCGAGCTTGTAAGGACACTGGTGGATAACCGCCGGGACGCTAACGTTGTTCAGTTCCCCGAGCAACCACCTGAAGCGGCCGAGTCCACGCCGAGCAGACCTCCCAGGTCGGGCAGCCGACCGCGCAACCCCTCACCGACGGGCGCCCGAGGGAGTGATCGGACCCGCCGCGAGAGCCCGAGACGGCAGCAGCAGGAGCGGGCAAATCCGAGCAGAGTACGGTCGAGGAGTCGCCACTCCCAGGCTACCCGCTCAGCCGCTGCCGAGCCGCCGGCCGCGACCGGCGGTATGCCGGGTGACCGAGTACGGGAGACCGTAAACATCAGGCGAAGCACCACCTCCGTCTTCGATCGCCTGGGGAGGCCCGGAGTCCATCGCCGCATAGGCCGAGAACGTTCTGTCGACAAGCCTGCGAAGGATGAAGACTACAACCAGAATAGGCTGGACCAGCTCCAGCGGCTGCTCGACCAGCTCGTGGGCCAGCAGTACGGGATGGACCAGCTTGGGGCGGTGGCCCCACCCTTTACACCCTTCATCATGGCGTCTCCGTACCCGACCAGGTTCAAGATGCCATCGGTGAACCCTTACGACGGCTCCACGGATGCAGACGAGCATATCGAGAATTACCAGGCCCATATGCTGATCCAGAACGCCAACGAGGCAGCCCTATGCAAATCGTTTTGCTTGACCTTGATTGGGGCAGCCCGCCAGTGGTACCGGAGGCTAGCCCCCGGGTCGATAGGCTGCTTCAAGCAGCTGGCCGACGCCTTCGCCGCCGCGTTTTTAAGCTCGAAGACGAGGAAGCTGGGAGCATCCCACCTGTTCGGCATCAAGCAGGGAGAGACCGAAGCGTTAAAAAAGTATCTTGAGCGCTTCGACAGAGCCGTCGTGCAGGTCGAACGCTGCACTGACGAGACCCTGATGCAGGCGTTCCGAGAAGGCATCAAGGACGCGCGCCTCGTTTGGATGCTCGCCTATGACAGGCCACCCACCTTCGCGCAACTGAGGGGGATCGCTTGGAGGCACGCCGAGGCTGACGAGTACGTCAGGGGGCGTGGGCTCGCGTCCGGAGAACATTCCCGGCTTCCTGGAAGGAAGTCGGAAAAGAATCAAGCTGACCATGGCCGACAAGATAAGGGAAAGGCCGTAGTCGTGGACAACTCGGGGTCCAACCCTAGCCCGAGGACACCAGCGGGAAGGTTTCAGCAGTACACCCCGCTGGTGACAACTATTGAGCATGTCCTCAACCAGGTGACTGGACGGGGACTGCTCCGAGACCCTCCACCGCTCCGGGCAGACCGTGCCCGGAGAAATCAGAACAAGTACTGCAACTTCCACAAGGACGTGGGCCACGACACAAAGGACTGCATCCAGCTCCGAGACCAGACCGAGCTGCTGATCCGCGATGGCCATTTGCGGGAGTTCGTGGAGAGGATAATTACCCCGACAGGTCCGAGCAGACCTGTGCAGGCCGCCAGACGTAACCCGAGGCCGAGCGATCAGACTGACGAGCAAGAGCAGGAGCACATAGTCCACACCATCTTTGGTGGAACGGCTACCGGGGACGCAGCGAGTAGCCGGAGGAGCTATGTCCGCGAGGCACGCCAGTACGCTCGCGGGGAGTATATTAACATGGCTGAGCATATCTCCAAAATATGCCGTCAGGACAGTGCCCCGATCACCTTCACGGATGATGAGGCTGACCGGCTACTCCACCCCCACAACGACGCACTGATCGGGGAGATCCGAGTAGTCGGCAACGTCATCCGTCGCGTCCTGATAGACAATGGGAGCTCGGCCGACATCATGTTCATGGACGCATTCTCAAGGCTCAAGATCGAGGGTGCTGCGCTCACCCCCGCCCGAATACCTCTGTACGGGTTATCTGGGGAATGCGTCCGAGCGGCCGGTACCGTCAGCCTCCCGGTCACGATCGGGGATGGCCCGGAGAGGGTGACGCGGATGGTCGAGTTCATTGTTGTGGATTGACCGTCCGTCTATAACGTCATCCTGGGAAGGCCAACCATAAACGCGATAAAGGCCGTGGTCTCCACCTACCACCTGGCCATGAAGTTCCCCGCCGAGGGAGGGGTCGGCGTGTTCCGGGGAAACCAGGAGGGCGCGAGAAAGTGCTACATGGAGACGGTCAACAAAGTGTACCGAAAGGCCCCTGCCCCGATCACTATAGCAACCGTCTTCACGGTGGACGAAGTCGAAGCCCCGAGCGGAGATGTTGCTCGGCTGAGTGACTTGGACCCCAGAATACCCGAGGAGGAGATCCGAGCACACCCGGTCGAGGACCTGGTCCCCTACAACCTCGACCCTGAGCACCCGGAGAGGACGGTGATGCTCGGATCGAGGCTCGACCCGGGAACCCGAGCAGCCCTTGAAGAGTTCCTCACGGAACACAAGGAGGTCTTCGCCTGGTCGCACGAGGATATGCCCGGCATTGACTCGGCTGTAATGTGCCACCAGCTGAGCGTCAACCCAAGGCACAAACCCGTGATCCAGAAGAGGAGAGCCTTTAACCCGGAGAGGTATGCCGCCATCAACGAAGAGGTGAAGAAGCTGCTCGCGGCAGGATTCATCCGGGAAGTAACCTATCCGGAGTGGCTGGCCAATGTAGTCCTGGTCAAGAAGACCACCGGGAAGTGGCGAGTCTGCATAGACTACACGGACCTCAACAAGGCGTGCCCGAAAGACTGCTTCCCGCTTCCCCGGATCGACCAACTCGTAGACGCGACGGCCGGGCACGAGCTGCTCAGCTTCATGGATGCGTACTCGGGGTACAACCAGATACCCCTCAGCAGATCCGACCAGGCCAAAACCGCCTTCACCACCGACCAGGGTCTGTACTGTTACCAGGTCATGCCGTTTGGCCTGAAGAACGCCGGGGCGACCTACCAGCGGTTGATGAACAAAATGTTCGCCCCGCTCATCGGAAGGTCTATGGAGGTCTACGTAGACGACATGCTGGTGAAGAACCGGATCACTGCCGACCACGTCAGGGACCTCGGAGACTGCTTTGCAACCCTGCGTCAGTACAGGATGAAGCTAAACCCGGCCAAGTGTGCCTTTGGGGTGGAATCTGGGAAGTTCCTGGGGTTTATGGTGAACCACCGGGGGATTGAGATCAACCCCGCCAAGGCCCAGGCTGTTGCGGACCTCCAGCCGCCGCGGACAACAAATGAGGTACAGAGATTAACCGGGATGGTTGCTGCTCTATCCCGGTTCGTGTCCCGGTCGACCGACAAGTGCTTCCCCTTCTTCCAGGCGCTCAAAGGCCAAGGCAAGATTAGCTGGGATAACAAGTGTGAGGAAGCCTTCGAAGACCTGAAGAAGTACCTAGCCAGCCCACCGTTGCTGTCAAAACCACTTCCCGGGGAAACACTATACGTCTACCTAGCCGTCTCCGAGAAGGCCGTTAGCTCTGTGTTGATCCGAGAAGACGGAAAGGTGCAGTTCCCCGTTTACTACAGCGGTAAAGCGTTCCAGGGAGCCGAGGGGAGGTATACCCCCCTGGAGAAGTTGGCACTGGCGCTGGTCTCATAGGCTCGTAAGCTGAGGCCCTACTTCCAGGGTCACCCAATCCCTGTCCCGACCAGCTACCCACTCCGCCAAGTCCTCCAGAAACCCGAATTATCAGGGCGAATTGCTAAGTGGGCCGTCGAGCTCGGAGAATTCGACATCGAGTACATCCCACGCACCGTGATTAAAGCGCAAGCCTTAGCCGACTTTGTAGCCGAGTTCACGGGCACGCCTGAACCGGCTATAGGGTTCCTGGAAAAGTCGGTCGAGGCACCCAGGGGAAACGACCCGAAAACTAGCGGCCAGAGTGGCCAGAGGTGGAAGCTGTTCGTGGACGGATCGTCCAACTCGGGTGGTTCCGGGGCAGGTCTAGTACTTGTGAGCCCAGACCAGTATAAGACTAGCCAAGCACTGCGCTTCAACTTCAAAGCATCAAACAACGAGGCGGAGTACGAAGCTGTTATCGCAGGGCTCGGCTTAGCCCGGGAACTCGGCGTGCAAGACATCGAGGTATTCAGCGACTCAATGCTCATCGTCAATCAGGTAACCGGGGAGTTCCAGGCAAAAGAGGAAAGAATGGCCAAGTACTTGGAGAAGGTGAAAACCCTTCTCGGCCAATTCAAGTACTCGTTCGTTTCCCGGATACCTCGTTCGGAGAACATTGAGGCAGATGCTCTCGCTCGGCTTGCCTCGGGGAATGACTTAGACGGTCTCGTCTCATTTCCCATTGAGCGGCTAGACCTACCGAGCATCGAGCGAGAGGAGGTCCTCTGTTCCGAGAACGTCGCGACTTGGATGGACCCGATCATCCGCTGCCTTGCCGAGTCCCAGCTGCCCGAGAACAGGGAAGAAGCCCGGAGGATCCGGAACACCTCGGCAAGGTACACATTAATCGATGGAAAACTGTACCGCCGGGGGTACTCTGCCCCATACCTACGGTGTGTTGGGCCGACCTAGGCCGAGTACATTATGAAAGAGATCCACAGTGGAGTATGTGGGAATCACTCGGGGGGGGATGCCCTATCGTTTAAGTGTCTCCGACAGGGGTACTACTGGCCGACCATGCGCAGAGACGTCGTGGAGTTTGCCCGAAAATGTATGAAATGCCAGCAGTTCGCCAAGGCTATTAAGTCTCACCCCGAGAGGCTCACTTCGGTAGTATCTGCATGGCCATTCGCGAAGTGGGCAATCGATTTGATCGGACCACTCCCGATGGCCCGGTCGCAGCTTCGCTAGTGTCTAGTGGCGATTGACTACCTCACCAAGTGGATCGAAGTGGAGCCCCTGGCTCAACAAACCGAGGCAAAGTGCACGGGTTTTCTGTGGAAAAGCATCATCTGTCGGTTCGGTCTCCCCCACACTGTAGTCACGGACAATGGGAAACAATTCGGGGATAAGTTCCTCGCACTATGTGAGCAGTTCGGGATCAAGAAAGTCTTCTCCTCCCCCGGGCATCCTCAAAGTAACGGACAGGTAGAGGCCGCCAACAAAACGATCAAGGAAAATCTTAAAAAGAACCTTGAAAAACACAAAGGGGCCTGGATAGACGAGCTCCCCCGAGTACTCTGGGCGTACCGGACTACTAAGCGTACCGCGACCGGGGAAACACCTTTCGCCATGGCTTTCGGCGTAGAAGCAGTCATCCCAGTCAAGGTCGGGTTGTCGAGTTTCCGGGTTGAGAACTACGGTGAAGAAGACAATTCTGGTCGGATTATGCCCGAGCTAGACCTGGTCGAAGAGAAACGAGAGCAAGCCCTGATCCGAACGGCTGCTCACAACCAAGTTGTGGCCAGGTATTACGACAAGAAGTTCCGACCAAGAGTCTTCCGAGTAGGGGACCTGGTGATGAAGAGGGTACTTGTCCAAGAACCTGGGCTCGGCTCTTTTGGCCCCAAGTAGAACGGGCCCTACACCATCACCGGCGTTGTCAGACCAGGAACCTATCGGCTGTCCGACCAAGATGGTAGAAACTTAGGGCTCCCGTGGAACGCCGACCACCTGAAGCGTTTCTACAAATAATTTTTAATTATTTATTTATTTTTGGTTAACGCTATGTAAAAGCCGGGTTGATATATACAACGGCATTTTTCCAATTTTTGTTATTGTTCGCCCTTTCTTATATGGTTCTCGGACCACAGGTCTTATGACCGGGCACCGACCAGAATTGGACGTGCCCGACCAGGACCCACCTGCCCTTGCAGGCACCTAACCCCTATGGTTCTCGAACCACAGGTCTTATGACCGGGCACCGACCAGAATTGGACGTGCCCGACCAGGACCCACCTGCCCATGCAGGCACCCACCCTTGTTGTTCTCGGATTGCATTTGCAACCGACCAAAGTTGGAGTTGGATGAGAAACACCCAAACCAACTAGGGGGCGGGGGGGGGGGGGGGGCGGGGGGGGGGGGGGGGGGGGGAGAGAGCACATTAGGAAAAAAAAAAAAACGAAAGTTGCAATGAAATAAATATTTCTATTAATTTCCAAAAGTCGGAGGAAGGTACAAATTGGGCACCCCCAAACCCAAAAAAAAAAAAAAAAAGAAGATTACACAAAATACTTCAAAAACATAACGGTCGGGCTAGGCGGCTGGGGGCTCGGGCTGCTCTCGGCCAGTTGCCATCTGACCGGGCTCGGACTCAGCGGGGTGCAGCTGCCTGGGCGGGCTCGGCGGTCGCAGCTGCCTGGGCGGGCTCGACTGGGAGTGCCTCGGTGGGGAGTGCTGGCTCTATCTCAGCGACCTGGTCGTCGTTGGCGACTTGATCGTCTAATACGATTACGTCGTCGAAGTCCCAAGCAACACCAGTGACTTCCCCCTCCTCCGGTGGATCCTCGGCCACCGTCTCCTCGGACTCGGTGGCCACGAAAGACCAGTCCACGCCGACCAGCGACGGGTTGGCCGCCGTGAAACTGGCTTTCATGTCCCTCATCCCCTCGCGGTACATTTGGGCTACACGCTCGTTGTAGTCCTCTGACCCGAGGAAATCAGCCACGGCTTGTGCCCGGGCCTCTTCGAGGGCAGCGGGGAGGGCGACCCGCACATACTTCTCATGCTTGGCGCGAGCGGAGGCGAGCTCTTGTTCAGCCCCGCGTAGAGCCTTCTCCATCTCGGCCTTAGAGATCTCCGCTTCCTCGACAGCCTGGTCGGCCTTCTGGATCAGCTCCTCCGTGAACTGCAGCCTCCTTTCAGCCTCTTTCGCCCGATCCTCGGCGACCTTAGCCCTATCTTCGACAGCCTTCCTGGCCTCCTCCGCCGCTTCCCTGGCCGCTTTGGCCTCCTTCTCGGCTCGCCTCGCGTGCCTTGCGTCGGAGTTCGCTGACTTCACCTCGTCCGCCATGTGATTGGCGTAACCCTTGGCCGCGGCGTACCCGGACAGCATGATGCACAGGGCCTCAATCTGCTTGTTGACGCCATCGTTCGCGGCCTGAACAGAGTCCGAGCGCTTGGAGGACTCCGCGAGCTCGACGCTTAGCCGCTCCTCAAATTTGGCAACCAGGGCCCGATGGGCCGAGGACGATGAGCCTTGAGCTTGGCTGAGGGGGAGAGACGCCTGGTCGGGTCGTGACTCCCCCCGAGTACTCCGGGGAGCGGGCAGCTGGGAAGGCCGGTCTTCCCTCGTCCGGCTCGTTCGGGCCTCAGAACGAGCTGGTTGCCGTTCATCCCGAGAGAAGCCCGGTGGTCGGCTGGTCTGGGAAGCCAGATTTGAGCGGGGGCTGCTGCGGTAGAGGAAACGGGTGGGACTGGCGCCTACCGAGTTGCCACGGGCACCACGTTCTGGCTAGGCGGAGCGGAGGTCCCGACCTTGCCTTTGCCTTTTCCCAGGTTGGCCATCTTCGCCAGCCTCTCCCTCCTGTCCTCGTCGGTGGGCCTCTTTGTCCCTCGCCTATCAGCCATCGGTTCTGCGAACAAAAACACGGGAGTCAAAAAACAAAAAATAATAAATACAATACTCGGTTAATGGTTGCTGCGAGTGCTCGGCAAGGCTATGTTGCCGACCTTCGATCCGCAGCCCCCGAGCAGGGCGCTGACCCCGGACGGGACTGAGCCTCCGAATCACCATGTCGAGATCCTCGTCGGCGATGCGCGGGCCCCAGGAACCGGGAGATGTGTCCCCAGGCTGGTCGGGGGCGACCTCCGCCTGTGCAGCAGTGGACCGGGACCGTAGGTGGAGAGTCGGTTCCGGCATCCGAGCCACGGTTACAGGCTCTGGCCTTCGGTCGCTTGGCATCCGGGATGTTGACGCGAAGCCAAGCCAACCGTGCTCGGATAGGCTGGACTGGCTTAGCAGCACCCTCTGGTCCCGCTCGTGCTCGGCCAGGTTCTGGAGCTGAGTCACCATATCCCTGGTCGTCCCCGGTACATGCGGCGCCCTGGTCCACACGTAGCCGTTCCGGAAAGTGACGGGGACCCTCTCGCTCCGGGGAAGCTCATTCCGAGCAAGGTGCCCGTGCAACCACCTGCCGCCCGCATAGAACTACAAGTGCTTAAATTGTTTGTCCGAGTCCGGGCACTTGGTGACAAACGTTCCCTTGAACCCCTGGAAGTAGTAGGAGCCCGCCGACGAAGGGGCCGACTTCATCCGGTACAAGTTCTGGAACGCCCGGAAAGGTAGCTCAGTAGCGAAATTCTTGGCCCAGAGAATGAAGCATCCGACCAGAATGCGATAGGCGTTCGCATTCAGCTGAGCTGGGGCCACATTCAGCCGCGTGAGCGCCCGCCTTAGGAACGGATGTAGTGGCAGACGGAGGCCAGCCCGGAAGTACTCGGCAGAAAGGGCGATGTACGCCCGGAACCCTTAGCTCCACCTCGGCGGGGATCTGGAACTCCCTCCTGAGGGCGGCGAGGTACCCCAGGGTCACGGCAGACGTGTAGAAGTCTACCGAGAAGACGGGAAAACCACCCGCGAGCTCCGCCATCTCCTGGTCTGATCGGCGATATACCCGCTGGTTGTTGATGCGCATGGCCCGGCCTTCCGCCCGATCCCGGCCATCTAGCGACTCCCCAGCAGGGTCCGTACTGTCCGAGCTCTCTGCCCCTTCACGGCCCGACGTGCTCGTCTGGCCAGCCGACCTCTCTGATGCGGCATCGGCTGGGGTCGCTTGAACCGGCGGCTCGGGGACAACACTCAGTTCACGGATGAACTGCCCGTCGGGGCGGGTGCTCGTGCCCACCTGCAGAATTTCTTCTAGACGGGCTGCCCCGTCTCGGCGACGGCTGGTCGGGGTGACTGGTGTGCCTGATGACGACGACGTGCTCGAGCTTGACCCCAAGTCTGAGTCCCCGGTCACGTCCACGCTCTGAGACAAGGCCGCGTTCTCGGAATCTGTTACGTCACTCATTTTTTGAAGTTAAGAAAAAGTTCTTTACCTTCTCGGCGTACTCGGTAGCTTTCGGAATTGCGTTGACGACTCTTGATCCTCGGCTGTTCTCGGCAGCTCTCGGCGATGTATTCTTCTTTGCAAGCGATGGCGAATAAGTCACCTCTCCCCGCTATTTATAAGAGCCCAGACAGTCGAGCGCGAATCCCTAGGCGCCGGTTCGACTTCCCGCTTTAATTCGAAATTCAAATTTCCAGGTGCCTGTTCGCCTCCCCGCCAACCACGACGCGCCGCGTGCATTCCGAAACCCCAGTTTGCCTTCCCGCCAGCTACCCTGTTCAAATTTCAAATCTTCAGATGCCGGTTCGCCTTCCCGCCAACCGCGCGATGCCATGTGGCATACCCGACACGTGGTGAACTCTGCGACACGTGGCAAAATATACGACAACCCTTCCGAGAACGTCCGAGTACCCGTGTAGTCGACCACGCCCATCTCAGCGACGTGGACTTACCAAGTCCGACTGCGGGCTGGGGCATGCATCCCTGGACTCGACCAGCCCAGAGATGCTGGGGGGCTTATGTTGATGACCAGATCATCTCCGACTACCGGCCATCCTTCTCGGCTCGGATCGTCGCCGTGCCGGGAACAGCCGGGAACACATTTTGTCGAGACGATAACTTATGGAGTCGTGCCTTGGTGGCCACTACTCGGAGTACTCGGGAGCGGTCGGCTAGGATTAAACCGGCTCCGATCTCTAGGTCGAGCCTCGGGAGACCGCCCATGATTTGACATTGATCGTACACCTCACCGGCTGCAGGCGCCGCCCCACCAGCCCCCATCACGTGTCAAATCGCCTGCAGCCAACCATTCTGACAGGCACTGTTGTCCCCTTGCCGGTGACGCCCATGGCGTCCTGCTGTTCACTGAATGAAGACTAGGGCCACGTGACACCCATCCATTGGGCTAGTAGCCCCTGCAGGCCTACCTGTCCACCGGGTACCCTAGGTTGCCGACCCGCCCGGGTCGCCCCGAGCACCCATGCCATCTAAGAACACCTATAAATAGAGGAAAAACCCTCACTTCCAGGTATGGTCATTTTTGCCTTGCCAAAACTCTGCCTCTCCCCTTGCATCTGTACCCTTACTGACTTAAGCATTGGAGTGCCCACGGCAGACACCACACCGGTGTCCCCATCATTCCGATGTGCTTCCATTTTGCAGGTGATCGACGGCGGAGCGACTGGCGAGTGTTAGTCAGAATACCCGATCTCATTGGGTGTTGCCGCTGGAACCATTTCCGGCATCAACAACGGGTAATAGTTTTAATTCGTTCTAGAATAAGGAAATTATTGAAATTCAAATATTTCTTTAATACTTTTTCTACTTTATGTTTCTCTAATACTAGGAAATCTAAATACACTAATAATTATGATATTTATCATGCTTTTA
Organism: Ficus carica; assembly: GCA_009761775.1. Lineage (NCBI taxonomy): Eukaryota > Viridiplantae > Streptophyta > Magnoliopsida > Rosales > Moraceae > Ficus > Ficus carica. The sequence continues at coordinate 9,632,163 of CM019743.1, read as the reverse complement.
ATCTTAATTTGTTTAATAAATCCAAATATTTACTAAGATATAATGATATTTACACGTAAGTAAAGATTGATCTTGGATTTTATTTTTTAAAAGTAACAGATCTTGGATTTTATACTTTCACATAAAAAATATACACATTTCCATTAATTTAAAATATCTTAACTTATTTACAATATTTTTTTAAATTACAAAATATGTGTTGTTTTTAATGATAAATCTACTAAGAAATAATGGTATTTACACAAAATCTTTCAATTGTCTTGTTTTTAATACTTTTATTTGATTTCGTAAATCTAAATATTTACTAAGAAATAATGGTATTTATATGTAAATCTTTTAATTGTTTTGTATTTTACACTTTTTGTATAAGAAGTAAATCAAAACATTTAATTGGTAGATATCAATAAATGCATGTAAACATGGTAATTTTCATTAAATAATATTTCTTTACATTAATTATTATAAAATATTTAATTAATATTTCTTCTCCGTGTGTTAGTATTTAATTAAAAATAATCTTTACCTATTTATATTTATTAAATTACAAAATGTTTACATTAGTTTTAGTTTAATACGTATTGTTTCGATCTTAGTTTGTTTGGTAAATACAAATATTTACTAAGAAATAATAGTATTTACACGTAAATATTTTATGTGTCTTGTTTTTTATACTTTAGTTTCATTTTATAATATTGTATTTATTAATGTTGAATTTACTAGTAAATGCCTGTAAACTATGTATTGTTTTAATATTGGTTTGTTATGTAAATACAAATATTTACTAAGAAATAATTGTATTTACACATAAATCTTTTATGTTTCGTATTTTATACTTTATTTTCTATAAAATTGTATTTACTAATGCTAAATTTACCAAGTAAATGCCTTTTAGTTTACTAAGTAAATCCATATATTTACGAGCAAGACCTATATCAGTAAATCAAATATCTATTAATAAATTTAAAAATTACTTAATTTTCAGTTTTTTGATTTAGGTCATGAAAATTATCTGTACTAGTAAATCCAACTATAACCCATGGTTTAAAATTGAAAGAAATGACAATATAGCATATTTACAAAATAAATATATACTAAGAAATCCAATTATTTACTAGTCAATCTAATTATTTTACAATTTAATTGGATTTCCAAAGTAAATTTACAATTTAATTTTTTCTCAAACAAAAACCACAATTTCCTTTTTATTTACAAAGTCCCACAAAAAAATTAAATATTACAAATGAACCCCAAATTCCTAATCAGCCCAATACCAAAAACCTAACTCAAAAACCCAGGGCTGCCGGAATCCTCTCGCCAACTGCCGGAACACCCTCACCACTTGCCAGGACTAACACCGATGGACGCAGCCGCCCACCCTCTGTGAAGACTACCTAACAAAAAAAAAAAAAAAAAAAAAAAAAAAAAACACGATCCCGATTGCCTTCCCCATAGTTGCAAGAATGTAGACAATCACGTGCGATTTGAGATCCAGACCACCGGACCTTGCTGCCTACTTCGATCGGCGAGACACTCCTACACGAACACTCATCAACAGAAAGTACAAGCTCTCGGTGAGGCTGGGACGCGATTGCGATCTCGCCTCGTCGCCGAGGGGATCTCGTCACAGTCGTAGCACCCGCCATAGTTATCTCGCCAGGATCCTCCGCCCGCCTTTGCGTCTGTGTAGAGAGAGAGGGAGTATAGTTTGGTAGAGAGAGAAGGAGAGAGAAAGCAAGAATGGACAGAGAGAAGAGAGCGACAGAATAGAGAAGGGAGAGAGAGTGACGAGGAAGACAAGGGTAAAATTGGAAATGAATAAACTTGTTTTTAATAGAATAACGAAAATATGCTATTAGAATATGTTATAATTTTTATAACACTACAAGAATTTCGCTTTTTTTTACCAAAAAATCGGTAGCTGAAAGTGCTGTTTTTGGTAACAAATTGTTTTTGATATCAAAAAATTTTGGTAACAGAAAGTGCGTCGCAAAAAGTATTTGTTACCAAAAATTTGGTAACAAATACTTTTTGTTACCAAAATTTATTTAGGTAACTAATTGTATTTGGTAGCGAAATATGTGATATTCGGTTACTAAAAAATTTGGTAGCAAAATGTATTTGGTAGCAAAAAATATGCCATTTTGGGAACCAAAATTTTGGTAGCAAAAAGTAGGAGATTCAGTTATCGAATTTTTTGTAACAAAATGTATTTGGTAACAAAAAATATGTGAGTTAGTGACCAAATTTATGGTAGCAAAATGTATTTGATAGAAAATTGTAAAAGATTCTGTAACCAAATCTTTGGTAGCAAAATGTATGAGATTTAGTTACCAAATATTTTGGTAGGAAAATGTATTTGGTAACGAATTATACAAGATTCTGTTACCAAATTTTTAGTAGCAAAAGATATTTGGTAACGAAAAGTATGAGATTTAGATACCAAATTTTGGTAGCATAATGTATTTTGGTAACAAAATGTATAAGATTCATATAACAAAATTTTGATAACGAAAGATATTTGGTAACGAATTCTTATGTTTTAGCCTCCAAATATTTAGTAGCAAAAAGGCAGAAAACTAAATTTCTACTACTAAATTTTTTTGGTCACCAAAACTAAGCAGTTTTATATACCTGTATTTTTTCCCAAATATATATATATATATATATATATGAAAATCAACTTTAATAAGCAAAATACCAATTATTAACTCAAGCAAAATACCAAATATCTCAAATATCTAAATACATATTAAAATCCAAACAAGATACTAAAATAATCATACTTGAGCAAATCCAAACACTTACGGTCTACTAAATATTGTACTAGTAAACACCTAATCTTGCATGAATAAAAAGATCTAACAAACTAGGGCCGGCGGTGGCGGTGGCGGTGGCGACAGACATAATCTGATGGCACATTAATCTGCTGATTTAATGTATTGATTCATTAAATGTTGCAATGAATCTTTTCCTTCCTCAATAAGGCCCTGGTATATTTGGTGGCATCGATATTGATAACCTTTAAAGTGCTAGAAGAAATAGTGATGCACAATGTCTCTCAATTGTGGATGTTCATCAAAATCTACATCAATAGATCCTGCAAGAATAAAGTTGCTAAATTTGTTTTTGAATAAAATCAAATGTTATAAAGAGTAAGTGAGAAAAGAAAAATACCTTCAAACGTTTTATATTACTGACACGTGCTTTATTTATCCTTAGTAAAAGATATGCTTAAAACTAGATATGCTGCAATTTACCTTGGGTGTTGCTCGATCAACAACTACAGTTGAGCCTCCCAATTTGTGAGTATCAGCCATCAAACTATCCACAGACTCTGCAAATAGATGACACATTGTTGCTTAATGATACGTGCTCGAATATCAAACTTATCAAATCACTCCAAAGTCATACCCATAAATTCTATTTGTCACTAGTAATCAGAAGAGGTAATAATTAGTCAGTGTTAGTTTATTATAGTATCTAAAATAGAATATTAAGTGAACCAATCTATTGCCATATGTTACAGACAGGAACGGAAGATACTATAAATTCTCAATGACATGATACGAATGCCCTAACCTGCACTTGCAAGGGTGATAAAACCAATTCCACGATGTGTAGTCCAGCCTTGATCCTGAACCACATTTACAACAATTATATAATAGCCATTGTCTTTGCAGCCAAACTTCCAAAACGCTTAGACATAAAGAATCGTGTGTAATCATGTTTGGCTAAATTGGTTGTGCATGTTCTATTTACATAAGTGCATGTAGACAAGTAGCCAACACATGCAGTCAAACTCAATAATCAATGAAAATAAGTTCCAACTCAAAATGTAGAGTAAAACAACGAGACAAGAAAAGATAAAGCACCTTTGGCATGTATGAATCAGTTATCTCGCCATATTTCTCAAAATGACTGCAAAAGTAAAATGCAAAAACAATCAGGTTCATCACACATCTAGGGATAGCAATAAAGATGAACCAATAAAGACTAAAGAAAACTCAAACTACCTCTGGAAAGTAGCTTTTGTCACCGATTTTATGCCAAAAAAACGTAAATTCAGGTAATTCTCAGCCATAGTAGTCCAATCTTTTAATGCCGATACTTTCATCATATAAACCCTATAACACTCTTTGGTAACAAATATGTCTGTCACCCTTAAGATCAACATTCAGATAAATAACATCTAACCAATATTAAAGCGGAAAAAATATCAACCCTGTTCTACCTACCTATTCATGCATATCCTATTACTCTGTTTACTACTTGATTGTTATCCATCAGCACCTGCACTCCGGTTGGAATTCCAAGAACTCTGCACAATACAAAATTAAAGTTGTCATGGAAAAAAATACAATCACAAGCTAATCACTCATACAAATGCATAGAAGAATAAAGAAACATATGAAACTGATTAACTATGACCACAATTTGCTCTGATGAATCATAGTAAAACAAATTAGAAAGAACATATAAGACATAAGCTTTCTTGCATATACCGATATATATATATATATATATATATATAATAAAAAAGCTTGTCAAACAACCATGAAGCTATCAATTCATCTTGGATCTTGGCTAAATAGCACAAACGATTTTATACAAAACAAATCAATAAGAAAAAACCAAATATATATATATATATATATATATATTCCAAAATCGAAAAACTCAAGCAATATTGGTGTATCATGAAGCTATCAAAAATGAAGGAAAACCCAGAAAGGGATCTCACTTGATTTAGCTTTGAGACTATTGCAGCAGCATGTTGCTGCAACAAAGGAGTTGGAATCACCGGGGACACATTACCGGAGTTTGCCGAAAGCAGGTTCATTAAAAGAGACACGGGAGTTACACCAAGTACTGAAACCACTCAAGGGCACCTAATGAGACAACTCCAGGCAGTGCAGGCCCAGCAGAAGCTAAGGACTCTGCAGGCTGATCCCATTTTCTCTTCTTCCTATAACAATTGCCAAAAAGTTTAGGGTTTCCATTTTCCTTTCCTCTCTTCCTTCAACAATTCTAGGATTTCTTTTCTGGGCATAACTCGTAAATTAGACAAATTCCCAGACATGGGCATCCAAGAAATCGCCAATTATCCACTAAAAAGCATTGCGAAAGCCCAGAAACAAGAATCCAGAAATCAAAGAGCCCAGGAATTGATTAGGGATTGCGTTTCTGAACTGTTGAGAGTTGGGGTTTGGAAAAGAGAGGGAATTTGCAAAAAAAAAAAAAAAAAAAAAGTTGGGGTTTGGAAAAGAGGGAATTTGCCAAACAAAAAAAAAAAAAAAAAAAAACCCATTACTTTTTGCCTTGTCTGAGAGGAGGAATCGTGGGAAGAAACAGAGGAGGAGGTGGTTTCTGAGTCCGAAGCCAACGCCATTGTCGATTTCTCGTTGGTTTTCGATATGTCTGAGAATGAACTTCCTTTTCCTTACTCCTTTGAGGGAGGGTCCCGTCGTTGGTGACGGCGCGGCGACGGCACGGCGAAGGGCTGGTGACGGCGTGGCGAAGGGACTGCGGTGAAGGGTGTCTGAGTGGAGAGAGAGAGGTCGCGAGACTTAGGGTTCGTTTGGTTCGTTAGTTTGAGTTGTGTTTTTGAAGTTGAAATAGTAAATTTTGTTGACTTTTCAGAAAATATAAAAAAACTTTTAAAGAAAAAGACAAAGACTTTTGAAAAAAAAGATAAAATTTGAGTTGAAAAATTGAGTTTGAGAGAGTGAACCAAACGGATGCTTAGGTACAGGAAGAGAATGTGAGAGAGTGTTCAGTGTTTTTTGAAATGGTGTGAGTGTTAAGTTTTAAGGGTCTGTATACATTATATTTAGTCACTATTGGCAGTCAAAATGAACAATTTGTTACCAAATTTTGGTACCGAAAAACAAGCTCAAATGTCTTTCCGTCACCAAAACATATGTATGGTAACATATAATTTTTGCCACCAAAATTTAATAGTAAAAAAACATATATTTTGCCCTCAAATTTTAATTTGGTAATCAAAAGACAAAATTTAAAAAAAAATGAAAAAAATTATAATTTTATAGCAAAAGTTTATTTAAAACAATTATTAGCATTATAACAAAAAAATATAGGTTTAAAGATAATATATCTTATTCTGTATATTAAAGTAATAAAATATTACTAGGAGTACATTTTCTACTTTATGCATAATATACTTAGCAAATATCATGATAAACTTTTTTGAAGATTTGCTACCAAATGTTACTTTTGGTAGCAAACGATGACTTTCCGTTACCAAAATATTATTTTGGTAATGGATTCTTTCTTTAGGCCACCAAAATTTGGTAGCACAAAAGCATTTATTTCGCTACCAAATTTTAGTTTGATAGCCAAAAACATGTAGTTTGCTATCAAATTTGGGTTTGGTAGCAGGAAGAAAAAAATTTTAAAAATGAAAAAAATTATCATTTGATAAAAAAATTTATTTAAACCATTTTTTTAGCCACATTATAATAGATTTCAAAATGATATATCTTATTCTATATAATAAAATAATAGGATGCTATCATAAGTATATACATTGTCTACTTTATATATAGCATACTTAATATATATCATACCAATTTATATGTCCTACAAGAAAGACATAAATCACCAAATAAATTTGTTTATATAAAATATATTATTGTTACAAACTTTGTATCAAACATATTCATGAAAAACTATAAACAAAATTTTTTTAAAAAATTTACAAGTATAAAATATGAGGTTATAAACTTTTTTGAAGATTTGCTACCAAATGTAACTTTTGGTAGCAAACGATGACTTTCCGCCACCAAAATATTACTTTGGTAACGAATTTTTTCTTTAGGCCACCAAAATTTGGTAGCACAAAAGCGTATATTTCACTACCAAATTTTAGTTTGGTAGCAAAAAACATGGATTTTGCTACCAAATTTGGGTTTGGTAGCAGGAAGAAAAAAATTTTAAAAATTTTAAAAATTATTATTTGATAAAAAAAATTTATTTAAAACCTTTTTTTTAGCCACATTATAATATAAAATATAGATTTTAAGATGATATATCTTATTCTATATAATAAAGTAATAGGATACTATCATAAGTATATACATTGTCTACTTTATATATAACATACTTAATACATATCATACCAACTTATATGTCATACAAGAAAGACATAAATCTCCAAATAAATTTGTTCATATAAAATATATTATTGTTACAAACTTTGTATCAAACATATTTATGAAAAACTATAAACAAATTTTTTTTTAAAAAATTACAAGTATAAAATATGAGGTTATAAACTTTTTTGAAGATTTGCTACCAAATGTAACTTTTGGTAGCAAACGATGACTTTCCGCCACCAAAATATTACTTTGGTAACGGATTCTTTCTTTAGGTCACCAAAATTTGGTAGCAAAAAAGGCGTATATTTCGCTACCAAATATTAGTTTGGTAGCCAAAACATGTATTTTGTTACCAAATTTGGGTTTGATAGCTGGAAGAAAAAAATTTTAAAAATGAAAAAAATTATCATTTGATAACAAAAATTTTATTTAAAACCATTTTTTTAGCCACATTATAATATGAAATATAGATTTCAAGATGATATATCTTATTCTATATAATAAAGTAATAGGATACTATTATAAGTATATACGTTGTCTACTTTATATATAACATACTTAATACATATCATACAAACTTATATGTCCTACATGAAAGAGCTAAATCACCAAATAAATTTGTTCATACAAAATATATTATTGTTACAAACTTTGTATCAAACATATCCATGAAAAAGTATAAAAAAAAAAAAAATTACAATTATAAAATATGAAGTTATAAACTTTCTTGAAGATTTGCTACCAAATGTAACTTTTGGTATCAAAAGATGACTTTCCGCCACCAAAATATAACTTTGATAACGGATTCTTGCTTTCGGCTACCAAAATTTGATAGCAAATGAGTTGAGTGGAAAAATATTTGGCTTCCCGCCAACGTTATTACTACCAAAACAAGTTTGGTAGCAAAATGAGAAATTTTGCTACCAAAATTTGGTAGCAAAAATTTATATTCTGTTACCAAATTTTGGTAGCAAAATATCTTGTTTTGTTACCAAAAGAAATTTGGTAGCAAATGACCTTAAGGGGGAAATTGTTGCTACCAAAGTATATTTGGTAGTAAAAAGAGATATTTAGTTACCAAAATTTGGTGACAAAAACTCATATTCTGCTTCCAAACTTTGGTAGCAAAATGTACTATTTGCTACCAAAAAAAATTTGGTAGCAAATGAGTTGAGTGGGAAAAAATTTGGCTTCTCGCCAACGTTTTTTATACCAAAAAAAGTTTGGTAGCAACATATGAGATTGGGCCACCAAAATTTGGTAGCAGAAATTTATATTCTGCTACCAAAATTTGATAGTGAAATATCACCGTTTGCTACCAAATGGAATTTGGTAGCAAATGACATTAGTGGGAAAAATTTTGGCTTTCCGTCAATGTTTTTGCTACCAAAATAATTTTGATAGCAAAATATTATAATTTGCTACCAAATATTGGTAGTGGAATGTTAACATTTTGTTACCAAATAGTGTTTTGGTAGCAAAATGTTTTCGGCGGGAACGAAAATTCAATTCCCGCCATATCATATGTTACCAAAAAATTTTGGTAGCGGATTGTGTTGTTTCTGCTACTAAAGTTGGTAACAAAATGTCTATACCTTTCCGATATCAAAATTTGGTAACAGAAAGTCTATTTTCTGCTACCAAACTTTTTTTGGTAACAAAAAGTTTGGTATCTTAAAGTCAAAATTCTTGTAGTGTAAGTACATTTATATATGCTATGAGGTATAAATTCTCATATATCAAAAAAAAAAAATTTTTTTTTTTTGACAAGTACCAACTTATATCACCATAAATAGTTTTTCTATCAACCTGTTTTTTTATTTTTTTATTTTTTTTATATATGTTCTACGAATTTTTTGGTGACAAAGTTTTTTAACTTATGAATATTTCAAGATATTAAAATCCGTGGCACTACTTTACATATATCTTTTGTTGTGAGCGTTTTCTATGGATACATTTTGAGTATCATATATATATATATATATATATATATATTCCGTAGTATTACTTTTAAAATGTTAAATCAAAATTTCCATTATTTAATTTTTCTTCTTAAAATTTAATAATGGGGAAATTCAAATTGTTTATCTTTTAAAGAGTCAGGCAACAACTTATTTATCTATATTTGATAGAGTCAGGATGAATAATGTATCATGATAAGACAATGTATAAAAAGAATAAAATAGACGTAAAAAATATCAATGGCTATAATGCATGAGAGTAGGTTTCAAAATAGTGACTATTATGAGATCATCTATGATTAGATCAAGCATTAAAACACTCCTATTATTAACAATATGATCAAAGAAAACTAAGAGACCCCCAAAAATCAAAGTGCAATGATTTAGTCTATGTTAACAAGTTGGCAAAATATAGAGAACAATCAATAAGGAATACAAATCAGCAGTGCAAAAAAGAAAATAGAAAATAATGGAAATTCAGTCATATTCATTTTTGAACTGAGGATTCTTACTGTTATAACAACGATCCCCTGTAGTCAGTGATGATCATCATTTTTTCAATGATAGTGACAACTGTCTTCAATCTATAGTGATATCGTAACGAAATATGTATATAATGATGAATTAAAAAAAGTAATGAAATATGTATATAATCCATTTTAATTAAAAGTAAAATATTTAAAACTCACCCTTACAGAAATTGACAATGTACTTAATTTATGGATAAATTTTTAATCATAGCCTCATCCATCTTAATTGTGCACTTATTTTATAAGAAAATTATAATGGTGCTCTTGCTCAAAATTTAAATTATATAGTTTGTTTTATTTAATAAAATTTATTTATGATTATTTTTTATAGTGCTATTAATAAAAAGTTTGTTGACTTTGTCATTGTCTATAATAAGCCTTAGTAAAAACCTTAATAATAAAACGCAAAGGAAAAAAAAAAAATTCTAGTAAGAGAAACTAAGCAGCTAGCCATCTACCATATGAAACGAAACTCGAGCAGATGGTGACGGATTTATCTTTAATTGTTCAGTTCTTCAGTTGAATCTATTTGATTAGATTTTTTTGCCTTTTTTATTTGATCATTGTGAATGAGGATGCTTTGCCCTTTTTAATCGTGATTACTAAGTTTTGAAATCGATAAAAGGAAACTTTTATTATATAAAAAGTTTTAAAATAAAAATACTTTAATGACAATATGAAAAAAAAAAAAAAAAAAAAACTCAATAATCAAGTAGTATAAATAAATTTAGTATTAACTATACTTGATGCTAAATTTGTCACCAAGTTTATCATTAGAAAAATGTGATGAAAATTTCACTCTATTAGAGAGCGTTTTGTTATCCAAATATCCAAATTTACCACTGACACATTAATTTAACACCTCAATACTCTAACAAAGATCTTTTTTTTTATTATTTTAAAATCCAAATATCAAATTTTATTATTGACGCATCACTCTAGTATTTTTTTTTTAATCACTTTGGACTAAAGATTTTTCTTTGCATTTTCTCGGTTCATTTTAAAAGACCACATAAAAGGGTATAGAAATGTGAATATCAATATATAAAATAAAATATATTGTTGGGTTAGACTTCGTCTTCCCAATAATATCGTTAGCTTTAACTGTTTATCTAACGAACGATGAACTCCCGATTCTAACGCTTTCGTATTTGGGCCGGACCCAGCTCATTGTAAAGTCAATGACGAACGTCCATCGATCGCAAAATTGGGCCGGATCAAATGACAACGCGATTCGTTCGAAATTAAGCATCGAACATCGAACTAACAGATCAAATCTGATCTTTCATCCATTAACTTTACCGGCCGCGAATGATAGATCATAAGGACAAAGCCTTATTTTCAACCCATCGTTCGTCGTTCATATCCAACAAAGCTTATATGGTTATACTCTCTATAACAGTCGAACCCAATGTCGACGATGATGTGTCATGCCATTATGATAACTGATCAGTTCATAACTGGCAAAAGGAAGCACATTAATAACCGCTAAGCCCATAATCTGTGGAATATTACAATAACTACTGAGTTCATATCATGACAAGTGTCCCCAGAGGACAACAAGTGAAAACCGCTCAACATCAGTTATTGGTCCTTCCTCTATAAAAGGAGGAGGACCCCCCTTCAGAAAAGGATCCGACTCTTTCTCTGAATTCACAGGCTGTTGCTCTTCCAAAACGTACCCAGAAATCATTTTTGTACTCGAGAATATCCATATATAGTGAATACATTATACTCACAGAGGATGTAGCCCGATTGGCGAACCTCTCTACGTCTTGGTGTTGATGATTCTCTCTCTCTCATTCTTTTACTTTTGTTTCCGATTATTCTCATATTATTTTTGCTTTATGAGTTTCAATAACGATTGCCAGGGGCCCATTCAACTGTTTGCTTATTCATTGTCATTAACTTTCTGTTAAATTTTGACTGTAGAAAAACTAGCATCTACATATATTTTTGGTTTCTAAACGTTGTAAAATTGAAGATATCAGTGAAAGCAAAGAAAATAATATCAAATATATTTGAAATGGTGAAACAATATTTATTTTGTAAAATGATAGTTTTGAAATTTATAGCACATATCATTTAAAATCGGATCTTCATTTACACTGGTATTTTCAATAGGATCACCAAGACTATTTATTGATTTACTTAGCCCACACCTATATTCTAATATCCCGTTATAGAATATTGAATCGAACAGCCATTTTTCCATAGACCTCTCTTGCCCCTGTTTACATGAAAATACAATAGATGAATAGTCATTGATGAAAATCATTTGAATATTCCGATTCGAATCAGAATAAGCATATAAATGCAATCGTTAGGATTATTAACTAATAACAAGTGGGTACTGAAAAAAAGATTCTCTTTTGTGAGAACCCGGAGTATCGCTTCGCTATATATGCTAAAATATGATATCAGAGTGGGGTGTTAAAGGATCTCATTCTATAGAAAATAGTATATGAATTTGAAATATGTATGAAAAAAAAAATGTATAATCTAGATCTTAGTACCCTGTTGTTGGAAAACTGTTTTCCTCGTTACTTATAGAGTTTTTCATGTGCAAACAACTTATTTTTAGTAGTGAGTTCACCTTAATATATATATATATATATATATATATATATATATATAACACGGAAGAGACATTAAATATTAGAAGATGTGTTCTTTACTTCTTAATGATCTGGTGAAACTGAAAATTGGGATGCATTTTGGTGTGTAATATACCCAACATTAGCTCTATGTAGTACCTCTTTATCATTTTGTCGAAATATTGCACGTTTGTATAGTGATCAGTGCCGGCCGTGGTAGATAGAAGAACTTAAAGATTATTTTAAAATGTCAAAATTATGTTTATGAAAGCAAGTTTAACATGGTAAAACATATATAATATTATTTAGAGCTTGCCTACCTACATGAAAAACTATATAAAAAAAAAAAAATTTAAGTAGATCGATTTGGAATCTAATAAAGATCTCATAATATATATAATAGGGTAGTACTTGGGTCCTTTACCCAAGTTTTTGAGAATTGAAACTTCAAAGGATCTGTGGCCGTCCATTAAGTTTTCAATGGCTAATATTGATATTAGGGCAAGCATCAAAAATGTGAAACCGGTGGCAGAGGCAAAAGCGGTCATCTAATTGTTTTTCAATTAAGTTTTAAAGGAAGATAATATTTGTGTAAGATGACGTTGTACTGGCATTCATTTTCTTTTTGGCTACAAATTCATTTGTTTAATTGTTACTTCCTTGTGTTTGATGCTTATTTTAAGTGAAAGCTGTTTGGTTTTACTCATAATAAATAAATTAACAGTAAATATGTTAGTTATTTCAATAATGCATTTATATATAATAAATAATATGATTTTTACATTTTTATGTTAGAAATATAATTTTGATATTAACATATATATTACAAATTATCATATTTTGACGACAGCCATGCATCACCTGTGTCCGCGTTCCCGAAGACACCCCTCTCTTTCAAGAGGATTTGCGGCATGTCAAACCCTGTAATTCGTATTAACAGCTACTTTAGGAGGAATGTTTTTATGCAGTGCTAACGATTTAAAATCTATCTTTGTAGCTCCAGAATATTTCAATTTATGCTCCTATTATTATCTGAATATACCAAGAAAGATGTACGATCTAATGAGGTTATAACGAAACATTTACTCATGGGTGGGGCATCCATTTACTACGAAATATTTACTGTCATCCATTTTCTTTTTGGCTAGAAATTCATTTGTTTAATTGTTACTTCCTTGTGTTTGATGCCTATTTTAAGTGAAAGCTATGTGGTTTTGCTCATAATAAATAATTAACCGTAAATATGTTAGTTATTTCAATAATGCATTTTTATGTAATAAATAATATGATTTTTACATTTTTATGTTAGAAGTATAATATTGACATTAACATATATATTAGAAATTATCTTATTTTTAACTTCAGCAATACATTAGCATTTTATTATCACACTCTTTCATTTGATGACATTTCCTTTGAGAATTTCAACTAGTTGGGAAGTTTATTGACACCTCTTATCTTACTGTTCTCACTCCTTTTTAAATCATTCATGAATTAAATTTTGAATATTAATTACTACTTATTACAACTCCCTTTATTTTCCAAAAAAGTACCTACAATAATATTCTAATTTTAATCCTTTTCTCCACCCCTCCAACAAGAGTCGGCTTGCCCTCTGTTTGCTGCCGAGATTCCTAGCCTCGGGAAATGGGATTTATAACCCAATACATGACATCAAAATCCAGTTTCCCTTTTTTTAAGTAAAATATATAAATATATAAATATATATATATATATGCATATATGTTTTAAGTAATAAATAATTGAGTAAGATGGCGTTGTACTGACATCCATTTTCTTTTTGGCTAGAAATTCATTAGTTAATTGTTACTTCCTTGTGTTTGATGCCTCTTTTAATTGAAAGCTGTATGTTTTTACTTGAAATAAATAGATTAACCGTAAAGATGTTAGCTATTTCAATAATGCATTTATATGTAATAAATAAGATAATTGTTACATTTTTATGTAACAAATAGAATATTGATATTAACATATTCATTAGAAATGATCTTGTTTTTAACTGCAGTAAAACATTAATATTTCATATTATACTTAATTGAATGATATTTCCTTTGAGAATTTTAACAAATATAGGTGTCTATTGACACTATTTATTTTACTATTTCAATCTCTTTTTAAATCATCTATAAATTAAATTTTAAATATCAATTACTATTTGTTACACTCATCTTTATATTCCAACAAGGTCCCTACAATAATGTTCTAATTTTAATCCGTTTCTCCACCCATCCATCAAGAGTCGGTTTCCTCTGTATGAACCTCATACAAATTTTTTTTCAATGTACAATCTTCAACTCATATTGCCCATTTCGATTGTGCCTCACCAGAATCTGGAAGGTTTCAGTCCCAACGACTGCAAGAGGTTGGCGAGGTGTGGGAGAATTTTTGATACATCATTTATTAAGGCTTTTTCATAAGAAAGAAAATGAAGTAGACATGGAGAAAGAGAAGTGAATGAGAACTGTGGTGAGAAAGCTAAAAGTAAGAAAAAGTAAAGAATAAGATGTGAGAGAAATACATAATCTATTTAATTAATATTTAAGATTAACTTGTCACCACAAGTCATATAAAATGTCACATCATTAAATTTATAAAGCGTACACTTATCTCTATATTTTTTCTATAACCATCCATTGTTATAAAAAAATAGTAACCATTAAAAAATTCTTTCATGTGTATATATATATATATATATATATCTTAAGTTTCTTAAGACTGGGCTTAGATTTTTCAATTTCAAGATTAAACACACATGCTGGTGAAGACATACGACAAAGACCACATACAACGAGAACAATTTTAACGACCAAATGTTCTCGATTCCATGTTTGAAATGCAAAAGAACCGGTCCATCGCTAAATAGATACAACGACTTCCTATCATCGCTCATTTTAAATAAGTAGCAACGACAAGTCCATTTTTATCGGCAACTTTAATCATTGCTAAAAGGTCTTTTTCTTGTAATGCAATGTTCCAAAATAAACACAATTTTGTGAAGTGAAGCAGATGTAAGGAACTCAACCTTATCGACATGTTTACATATAATTTACTAATAATGTTATAGATCTAATTCTAATCTTAAATTATGAATATCACTTTACATGTTACGTGAGTTTTCATTATTATAGTAATAAGTATTTGTTGAGGTAAAAATTTATACCTCATCTTTCACTGTCCACATGCCAACTTAGATCATCCGAAGATCAAAGATCAGCTCAGAAACAACCCGAAAGACTTCATCAGTAGATAAGGAAGCTCGAATCCCGAGTCAATGGACATTGATTTCTAGTCGATCAACATCACTTCTAGGTCAAACAAAGGGTATGAATCAGCTACAAGACAACACAAATCGGCTCTAGTCCCAAATCAACCGGAGAGCCTATCAGGTTGAGCCGAAGACCAACGACTCAAGGAATCGACTCCATGAGTCGACCCCAGCACTTTCTCGTAGTTGTAACATGGAAATATCAAGAAACCTTCCTTATTCATCCCTGCACAAGAATTGCACCAAGATCAATCCTAATTAGGTCAAGAATCAGTCAAGAATGTTACTTTCCCTTTCCGAAAAAGCTCTCCAAATAATTAAAGTCAACCTAGATGAAAAAAAGACAACTTCCTTTTACCAAATATGGCATGTTTAGCACCAAAACGGCCAACAATCATCATATATAAATCGAGGGCATCACCATATGCCCAAGGGATCCAAAAATTATCCAATCACATGCCCAAAGGATTCCATCTTCCCGAGAATCATGCCCAAAGAAGAGCCATTTAGCCCAAGGCATAAGAAAAATCACTGGAAATCTTTCTAGTTCATCGGACTTCATCTTTGACCACATCAAGATCATCTCGGCTTCACCTCTGATCATCTCACATGAGGCCGAATCAACCCGGGATTCCCGCAATTCCCACATCTTCGCCCGATTTTGTCTACTCCCTGCTGTCTCTCTCTATTTCCTACAATCCCCTTCTCTTTTCTTCCCATTCTCATTGCTATTACATCTATTATTCTTTTTATCAACTATAATGAAACCTCTGGAGCCACCACGGAAGACTAGCTCTCACATTAAGAGTGAACATCTATAAATCTCTGGTGTTTTTTGTCTCATTTGCTTTACTTTATTGTTATTTTACAACTAATCTTCTTGTTTAACATAACAAGCGCTTAGTCGGCTCATTAATACAGCCATAAGCCCTAACCCAACTCAATTCGATTCAACTATAGATTTAACCCTCTATAGTTTCGTGCCCATCGTGGGGTCTGTGGCTGATATTGCTGATATCGACAACATGGCGACCACTGTCACCATAACTGAGAGAAACGTTGCTCCAACTGACTTAACGAGAGGTGTAAAAACATCTCAGCAACCAGCTAACAATTTTTGCTACAGGTATAGGACTTCAACATGCTGGTACATGCCAACCCTAATAAGCGATTAACCGGAGGATCACCGAGTTGATAGTAGAGAACGAAGAGTTGCGAAGGTGATTCAATGGATCCATCATCTTCAACATTTAGTTGCCATCCATCGCTACAACCTTTGGAAGTTCTACATAGCTCAGCTCAACAATACAGCCATACGTCCTAACCCGACTCGATCCGATTCGACTATAGATTTTACGCTCTACAGTTTGGTGCCCATTGTGGGGCCTATGGCTGTATTGTAGAGTCGACAACATGATAACTACTGTCGTTATGACCGAGACAAACGCTGCTCCAATTGACCTAACAAGAGGTGCAGGAACATCCTAGCAACCAGCTAACAATTCTGCTACAGGTACAAGACTATAACATGCTGGTGCAGGCCAACCTCAAGAATCGATCAATCGGAGGATTGTCGAGTTGATGGCAGAGAATGAAGAGCTGCGAAGGTGATTCAATGTTTCTACTATCTTCAACACTCAGTTGCCATCCATTGTTGCAACCTTTGGGAGTTCTATATGGCCTGACCCCAGGGAATGCAAACTTCTTCCTGAGTGGCTTCCAGCCGACCATGACCTTCACGTTCTATAGTCCACTCCACTCGATGTCATCACTATATTCAGTGATGACACTTCAAGGAGCAACCTCCACCGTCAGCAACTCGATTAGAGTAACCGTCCCCAGTTCAACTTCTTCCATCCTAGTCGCCTCGCCTAGAGTCTTGATTCCTGCCTTGCCTACTTACATAGTCCCTCTAGGCACGGTACTACCATAATCACTCTACGGAACTCCTCAAACTGAAGCATTTAACTTACAGCAAGCCATCTTTGATATGGTAGGTAATCAGGAAAAGACCATGGAGAGGCATGTGCTCCAAGCAATCGAACACCCCGCCACGTATGAAGAGTTAATTGGAAGACATGGAACAACCACTTTTCACTCAAGCGATTATGACACAACCTTGCCATTCAAGTTCCATACACTGACTTTATTCAAGTTCGATGGAACACACTGCACTTGCAGAAGTACCACGCATTGCATCGACCGGACAGAGTACATCATTGCTTGAGTCGATTCATATACCATTAACATTATTTTACTCTTTATAGTCTTTGTTTATGTTATTTTGATTCTAGTATTTCAAGCTTTATAACTTTCTCTTAGTAATCGATGCAAACAGGCATAAGATTGTAACAATTGAACTACATTCGGCTTCATTCATACCCATGGGTATGTAGGCAATCCGTGATCTATAAATAGATTATGATGCCCTAGAAATTTATAAACTTGATTCATGAATTATTATTGTAGATTTCCTTTATTAATATATTTCTAATGAATTATTTTAATGAATATCAAATTTCACGATCATGAATGATTGCATATGTATCATCGGTGTGATGATGTCGATGATATAACAACATTGAGTTTCTCCATTTAAATGAGAAATTTTAATTACATAAAAGATGAGTTGAGCGACATATAAATTTATATGAAAAATTTATTATGCTGTATTAGAGGGATAACGATAATTTTTGGGAAGAACCCCGATTTTTATTAGTAGGTCGATTTAATGATCTTAATATTTTTTTTGATCATATCAAAAGTTAAGTTTTGGAGTATGATTGGGAAATTATTGTGTCACATAGATAGAAGATGAGTGAATACTATTTACTCTTAGAGAATCCAAAGGTGGAAGATTGATCAAGAATTGTGCTTAAATTTGAAATCAATGGTGTAGATTTGATGCTAAAGAATCCTAGGCAAATCAATGGCCAAACTTTGGATGATAAGTGACCAATAAGAACTTAGGGTAAGGATTGGTGTGTTGGAAGATCCAATAGATGAGAATAAAGATGACAATTTTGGATCAATGGTGGAAATTGAAAGAAAGAAAAACAAAATAAAATTTGACTAGAACAAGAGGGATTCGGTTTTGTGAGTCACAAAGCAAGGGGAAATGTGAACAAATAAGAAAAGAAGAAAGTGGTGCATGCATGCAACCACATGTAAGAGATGTCATGGTTTATTTTGGCAAGTTGACTTAAGGAAAAGACAAGTGAAAGTGACCTTTTGTATTCACTTTGTTGAACCAAATTTCACCCCAAAACCCTCCTTGAAGTGGTGGCAATGAAGGAGGAAATCAGTTAAAAAATTTCCAATTTTACCCCTTAAAATACAGCTCTCTTAAGGTAAAAGTTGGCTGAGATTAAGCCTCTAGTTTTTCATTTTTGGTCTCACACAAGTTAAGCTCAAAAACCCTAGCTCTATAGCCACCACCAAGCTCAAAACAAAAAGAAGAACCACCAACACTATTCTCCATCTCCAACACCCCTCAAGCACTTTCCTCCCTCCATTTTCAAGCTCTAAGAAACCCCGTCACAAAGATCGAAGAAGTGAGAAATGGAGTTAGAGGACGTCTTACTAGAGGTAACCTAGTGATATTCTTCGTGTTTTAGTCATTTTTTGAGAACTAAAGCATGATGTTTAGTTATGATCTTAATATTAGACTTATTCTTACCTAGGAAAAGTTTTGAGAAGAACTTGGAAGGTTCAAGATCTTAAAGGATTCCCAGAGCTTTTTGGTAAGATATATGAATCTTGTTGAAGTTTATAGTTGTTGTGGTTTTATAGCATGCATTAGAAACTTTAGTATGAAAAATAAATTAAATATTAAGATTCTACAGAGGATAAGCTTCATTTAAGGCTTTGGAATCACTTTATTTACTTTTATATGTCTAAAGTTATATGCCTTTGTAGTTGTGACACAAAACTAGAGAGAAAATGAACCTCCGAGACACAGCATAGCCACGGGTTTATTGTACTCTGAACCCATTGGACTCAAAATTTTGGAATATAAGTTAGAGAACTGAAAACTATATTCTTTGATCTTTCCAACAAGGTATCATACGCCTTAAACGGATAAATGTGTAATTTTTGACGAATTTTACAAGTTTGGGCTACGAACCTAAAATCCTTACTGGAACCCTGTATTAGCCACGGGTTTTGTAGATTTTGAGTTAGTAAACCATAACTTTTTATAAAACTGTTTTTATCATACAAAATAGACATTATAGGCTTTCTAATGACATATCTTTTGTCTTATTTGGACTTGTAAGTAAATTGTTATGATTTTTCTAATCTTACCTATATATCTAGATTTGTGGTTCAAATGTGAAATCAACAGTAACAAAACCTAAGTTGATGGCATGAAAAACTCAAGTACTAAAGGAAATAACTTTATCACTGTAAATTAGACATCTTAAGTTTTAAAATGAGATATCATGCGTTTAAAACGGATATGTACATAAATTTTAATAAATCCCTTAAAAATTGTAGTGTAATCTGGTGATATGAGATTTTACCATAAGGCACTTAGAAAAACGTCCATATTAATATTTGAATTGCTTGAAATCATGCAAAACAAGTTATAAAGACATAAACTAGATGTTTCAAGCTTTCCAACAAGTCATCAAGTGTCCAAAATGGAATTATACTCAAATCTAAATAAATCTTACAAGTTAAAATCCTTCACTGATAAATCGATTAAACATTAAAATATGACATAAGGATAAGTCATGACATATGAACATATTTAGTTATGAAATGAGTTGTTTTTAAGTGTATGATCAAATAATGTGAAAACCCTAACTTTATAAAATTAAATCACAAGTTTTAAATAGGCCAAGATATAGTATACTAGATGGTTACTGAGCATATACCAAGAGATTACCTTAACCCAACTAAATGAATATAACTAAGGGGATTGGACTAGCCCAATAATAAAAGAAAGGTATACCCATAGGTGACCCCTTGTCACCTTGATTGATTTATTAATTAATTACTTAATTAATTAATTAATTAATTAATATATAACTAAATGTAATTAATAAAGTAATTAATTAATAATTAATTAATTAATTATAAGAGCTAGTATATAATAATCAAGATTATTATGTTGAATAACTACATAATTATAATACATGACTAATTAGAGATTAATTAATTATTAATCATTGATATAATCATCAAAATAATTAGGGATGATTAACTAGAGATTAATCAAACATTAATTATTATGCAAATCAAATTATTACTTATTGCTATTAGAATTAATAATTAATAATCATTATATGAGATAGAATATTTAAGTAACATAATTAAATTATTAACAAGATAATTATTAATAAGTCAATTAAAATTATATAATTTAATTATAATTACTCAATTAAATAAGGTAATAATTAACTATTATCTAATTAATTAGTTAGTTAATTAACTAATCAATTGATTAAGCAATTAAAATAATTAATTAAATAATAATTAGTAGAAATTTATTTTAACACTTAATAATTAATAATAATTAATTGTTAAGGTTAATTATGATATAAGTAAATTAAGTTCATTATATGTTATAAAATAAATTAATAAATGAATAAAGTAATATAACTATGATTCTAACTAATAATGAGATATTGTTAAATCAGGACAATTTCTCAAATCTGCATAGTAGAAGATACAACTCCGGAAGTTTAAACACATAAGACAAGTAAGTACAAACCTTACCTACAGCATGGAACAAAATGTTTTTCTTTGTTGATGCTCTACGTTTGTTATGACTTGACTGGATAACGTGATAAGTATATGAGTTATACGTATTGTTTTGATTAGGTATTTAATGTGCATAATTCATCTTGCATTGACATTATCGGAATGCCTCACATATATTTATGCCATAATGATAGATGCATAGTGACATGTAAATCTACACATGCCACAATTAATAAGAATGAGGCAAATAAAAAATATGATTAAGTGTCATACCAACCTTCAACTAGTGAGAGGATATGATAAGAACGAAAATTATAAATTATGACCTTGGAGGCTGTTGGAGGGTCGCTCTCCTAACTCCCCATTGGTTGTGCACATATGGGTACGACATAGGGGCCCTTAAGTAGACAAGATATGTAAATAATAAAACATAATTGAACACTTATAGTTCACATGCATTTTTAAACATTCATGATGTTACATGTGAAGATATGATTTTATGAAAATGATTTGTGAGATATTGTTTGTACTTGCTGAGCGAAAGCTCATCATTGTGTGTTCGTACTGTAAGTAACGCGGGTAAACAACCCGTTACTTAGATGTTTTATAGATTGGCAAAGCTGTGCGGAGGCGGTGAAGGACGGGAGTGGGATACCACCACGAATTAAATTTCCGCATTTAGATTTCGTAAACTATTTTGTATCGATTATATTTATACTTATGTTCCAATGTTTTGGTATTACTAAACTAGTATGAGTATTTTACAAGAAAAGACTTTAGACTCTCTCCTTATAATTTATATGAAGTTATAACTTTTTTTAAAAATATAATCTAGTTACGATTTTAAATTGAATAAAAAAAATTATGTATTTTCGGAACCAAACATAAATAAGTGTTTAGACTAAATTAAATAAGAATAAGTAAGCTAGTTAACGGTCTGAAAAGTCGGGTAATTACAGTTGGTATCAGAGAGGTATCTTGTCATCCTACCTTACGTCGTTTCCACATCAGTTTCATGCCTGTCCAAGTAAGTTAGAATATTATGTTATTTAGTTTTTTATTTGTAGTTGTTATTGACCTTAATTTTAAAACTAGGCATCCGTATATTATCATCATGTCACCAATTAGAGGATCATCATCCGAGGACACACTTCTTAGTAGGCTCGGTGTCAAAATAACGGCTGCATTTCGGACACACATCGAGTCCTTATGCAGCTCGTGCGGCATAACACGAGGGGCATGGTCGAGACTAGCAGTAATCCAGCTGAGTGGTCCTGCTAGGCGTTGGTGGGAGTCTATTGGGCAAGACCTAAACCTCGTACATTGGAGGGATTTTCGTCGCTACATTACAGAGTACTTTGTAGGTCCTTTCCTTTATAGAGAAAGAATGGCTGATTTGACGTATGCACAAGGACGTCGATTCTTTACTCGGGCAGTGAGGTGGGCACCTGTTCATGGTGAGAGCATGCAGGAATACAAACGCCAATTCAAGGAGGATCTCCTAGTCGAGTGCCCTTATGAATTGCACCAAGAAGACGCATGTGAGCTATTTTGGCAAGGAGTTCCCCACGAGATACGGACACTTGTTTACTTTTCCCGATCATATCCGGATTATGATCACTTATGTTCAGAGGTCAGTTACGCCGAGAAGCACTTGAGAGGCGAGAGGGTAAATACTCCTCCAACAAGGAAATTAGAGAATGTGGAGGACGCTACCAGCCATGTTGAGGCACCAGCCCCACACCAACCAGAAGCCATGGGAGACGATGATGCCCGCGTTGGTTCAGAAGAGGAGGACCCCACCGAAGTTTTCACCAAAGGAAAAGATGACGAGACTGATGGTCCATGAGTATTGGTAGAAGATCGAGTGTAGTAGTTTACTATCAGATAGTTTGCCATTTGTTGTGGATGTTTTATCTATTATCTATCTCAGGTAATTGGTGATGCCTGTGTTATCTTTATGATTTATGTATTCCCTATGATTGACTATGATCAGTATGGTCGATTGTTATGTGAACTTATGACTATGTGATGTTATGATATGATGCTTTTAAGATTGATATGTCATGATTTATAAGTCACACCTCTGTCATTTATGTTTAAATGAAACTCACGTCATAAGACTATACTTGAGATAATATAACTGCGTTCGAGATATTAAGCAAGCATGGCTCTTGTAGGTTGAACACTAGAGTTATATATAAAGTCATGGTACGTCCTCGAGCGGCAGTAGCAAGACGACCACAAGAAGCGAACCTAGCTGAAATGGTATTTAACCTACAGCGCAGATTGGAGGACCAGGAGCGCGAAATAGAAAATCTTCGCGAACAGCTTACTCAACAGAATGAAGAAGTACCCCCCCCCCCCCCCCACCAACTTCCCCAGCTCAACCTGTAGCACCAGCTGTGCCTGCAGCACAAGCTGCCCAACCTGTGATTTGACAAGAACCGTTGTATGAGAGGTTCCGACGTATGAAACCACCAGAATTTGAGGGATCCACCAATTCTTTAGAGGCTGAGGAATGGTTAACCTCCCTTCAAATAGTCTTGAACTTTATGGACCTCACGGACCAAGAGAAAGTGTTTTGTGCTTCCTATGTCATGAAGAAGGATGTTCGTTATTAGTGGGAAACTGTGCAAATGAGGAGGAATGTACTTGAGATGACATTGAATGATTTCATTCAGGAATTCAACGATAAACTTCAACAACCGGATGGCTATGAAAGCACAGCAGAATGAATTCAACAACATCAAGCAAGGCACTATGTCCGTAACTAAGGCTGTCCGCAAGTTCGATTAACTGGCACGACTTTGCCCTCACCTTGTGCCAACTGAGGATGAAAGGGTTAGACGGATGTTAGACATGTTTCACCGTGAGATAGCAGTAGTGATCGATAGCGGTGAAAAACCACCTACGACGGTTACTGAATGTGTCAAAAGAGCACTACGCGCTGAGTATCGTCTTGCCCAAGCTAAACAAGAGAGAGCTAAGTTCTTTGAAGAGTAGAAGAAAGATAAGTCACAATTGAAGCAGAACCAAGGAAATCAATTAAACAACCAGGGAAACAGATCTAATCTTAATGGCAATCACTTTAATTAGAACCACAACAAGCGAAAGGGGAATTTTAATGGAAATAAGAACCAGAAGAACCATCCTCAGAAGAAGAACAACATTGTCTACCCTACTTGCTCTAAATGTGGGAAGAAGCATCCAGGTGAATGCAAACTTGGCTTAAATACTTGTTACTTATGTGGCAAAGAGGGTCACTATACCAAGAATTGCTATACTAACAAGCAGAATCAGACTGGACAGAACCAGCTTAAGCCACAAGGGACTCAACTCCACAACATGCAAGCCAAAATCGAGGGTTTACAGATTTACCAAGGACGTTTGGAGGCCCCGCCAGAATCGAACGCTCACATTTTCGCCTACACCAAGAATGATGTTGAAGCTGGAACCTCGAATGTGGTGACAGGTCAGCTTTCTATGGCCAACCAAGATGCACATATTTTATTTGATTCTGGAGCAACTCATTCCTTTGCATCACATATATTTGCTAGGAAACTTACTCAATTTAGGGATAGAATCAATCAGACATTTAGAACGGCCTTGCCTTTAGGACAAACTTTGTTGTCAAGTTATTGGTTACGTCATGTGCCAATAATTATTGCTGGTAGATAACTATTTGTTAATCTAGTTAATTTAGAAATGTTCGACTACGATATCATCTTAGGGATGGACTTTCTTGGAACATACAATGCGAACATTGAATGTCGGGCACGTAAGGTGACGTTCAAACCTGATGGAGCAGAAGAGTTCGAATATGTCAATATTTTTTAGAAGCAACCGAGAGTGATGATTTCTGCCGTGAGGGCGCGAAGGATGCTACATAGCGGATGCGTTGGATACGTAGCCAACATCATAGATACAACGAAAGAAGAACGATCCAAACCGGAAGATGTGGCAATAGTCAGAAACTTTGTCGAGGTCTTCCCAGAAGACTTACCTGGAATACCTCCTGATTGTGAGATTTCATTTGAAATTGAATTAATGCCCGGCACAACACTGATATCAAAGGCTCCATACCGTATGGCCCCAGCCGAACTCAAGGAACTGCAGACACAACTTCAAGAACTTTTGGAGAAAGAATTCATAGGTCCGAGTCACTCACCTTGGGGTGCACCTGTCTTATTTGTCAAGAAGAAGGACGGCACGTTAAGGATGTGCATTGATTACCGTGAGCTCAACAAGGCGACCATCAAGAATAAGTATCATCTTCCCATAATCGACGACCTCTTCGATCAGCTTAAAGGAGCATCAGTCTTCTCTAAGATCGACTTACGCTCGGGTTATCACCAACTGAAGATTAAAGAAGGCGATGTCCTAAAGTCAGCATTTCGTACACGTTATGGTCATTATGAGTTTTTAGTCATGCCATTTGGATTGACGAATGCACCTGTAGCTTTCATGAATTTAATGAATCGAGTATTCAAGGAGTATTTGAATAAGTTTATCATTGTGTTCATTGATGATATCTTGATCTACTCAAAGACCCCAAAAAAACATGAATAACATTTGAGGATCGCTCTCCAAACTCTAAGGAACCACCAGCTTTATGTAAAATTCTCTAAATGTGAATTTTGGCTTGACAAGTTTCAATTTCTTGGACACGTGATCTCCAAGGATGGAGTATCTGTCGACCTATCCAAGATCGAAGCTGTGAGCAAGTGACCAGCATCGAAGAGTGTGACTGAAGTGCGAAGCTTTTTAGGTCTAGCCGGCTACTACAGAAGATTTGTTGAAGGATTCACGAAATTAGCCGCACCTCTTACCGCACTTACTCGGAAAGGAAAGAAGTATGAATGGACGGAGAAATGCGAGACATATTTTCAAGAATTGAAGAAGAAACTCACTAGTGCTCCTATTCTCACGATTCCATCAGACGAGGGAGAGTTTGATATCTACAGCGATGCATCCAAGATGGGCTTAGGAGCAGTTTTGATACAAAACGGGAAAGTCGTGGCTTATGCCTCACGGCAATTGAAGGAGCATGAGAAGAACTACCCGACCCATGATTTGGAACTAGCAGCTGTGGTGTTCCCCCTTAAGATCTAGCGACACTATCTTTACGGCGTTAAATGTCAGATTTTTACAGATCATAAAAGTCATAAGTACATCTTCACCCAGAAGGAATACAACATGAGATAAAGAAGATGGTTGGAATTGGTTAAGGATTATGATTGTGAGATTCTTTATCATCCCAGAAAGGCCAACAAAGTAGCTGACGCACTGAGTCGGAAGTCGTCTGCCACTCTCATGTCAATTCAAGCACTACCACAACCGCTTCAAAAAGATATTTTCAAGCTTGGAATTGAGCTCATTACGGGAAAACTTTCCTTATTGACTCTCTAGCCTACAATTCTTGGTGAAATCAAGAAAGCTCAGGGGCTCGATCCTAGTTTGGTCAGGATAAGAAAAAAAGTCATGGAAGGAAAAGAAACTAATTTTGGTTTGTCAGATGAGGGTATCCTTCATTTTAAAGGTAGGTTATGTGTGCCTAGCAATGAAGAACTTCGAAAGCAGATCCTATCGGAGGCCCACGACACTCCATACTCCATCCATCCCGGAGCGACTAAGATGTATAAGGACTTGAAGGAGCATTTTTGATGGAACAAGATGAAGAATGACATGGCTGAATTCGTGAGTAAATGCCTAACCTGTTAGAAAGTTAAGGCAGAGCACAAGCGACTAGCTGGGAAATTGCAACCTATTGAAGTTCCAGAGTGGAAATGAGAACAATTCACTATGGATTTTGTGGTCGGATTGCCAAAAACCATTGAAGGTTATGATGCCATATGGGTAATCGTAGATCGTTTGACTAAATCCGCACGTTTCATAGAAATTAAAGTGACTTATTCCTTGGAAAAATTGGCGGAATTGTATGTATCTAATGTCGTTAAGCTGCACGACATTCCCTTATCAATCATTTCAGACCGCGATAGCTGTTTCACCTCCACTTTTTGGAAAAATGTTTAGCGAGCGTTAGGAATTGAGCTCAAGTTTGGCACTACTTTTCACCCTCAAACGGATGGTCAATTTGAACGAACCATTCAAACCTTAGAGGATATGCTTCGTGCTTGCGTTATGGACTTCAAGGGTGCATGGAATAAGAAGTTACCATTGATTGAATTCTCCTACAATAACAGTTATCAGGCGACTATCGGGATGGCACCCTATGAAGCACTCTATGGTTGGAAATGCCGATCACCGGTACACTGGCATGAAACAGGGGAGAAGCAATTGGAAACCACAGATTTCATTATCCAGACCACTGAAGTAGTCAAGAAAATACGACAATGAATGGAAGCAGCTCAATGTTGACAGAAGAGTTATGCTGATAAGCGAAGGAGGCCCCTTGAATTCCAAAAAGGAGACTTTGTTTTCCTAAAGGTAGCACCAATGAAGGGCGTGATACGATTCGAAAAGAAGGGCAAGTTGAGCCCGAGGTACATAGGACCCTTCGAGATCACAGAACGCGTTGGTAAGGTAGCTTATAGATTAGCATTACCGTCAGAGTTGTCAACAGTGCACAATTTTTTCATGTCTCAATGCTGAAGAAATATGTCCCGGATCCGTCTCACGTAATAGAGCATGAACCAATTCAAGTTCACGAGGACCTCACTTATGAAGAAAAGCCGGTGCAAATTCTGGCTCGTGAAGAAAAGACTATCAGAAACAAGACCATACCTCTTGTCAAGGTGTTATGGTGAAATCACAAGATCGAGGAAGCCACTTGGGAACGTGAAGACGAAGTGAGGAAAAATTTTCCGTTTTTATTATAATTTTCGAGAACGAAAATTTTGTAAGGAGGGTAGATTGTGATGCCCTAGAAATTTATAAACTTGATTCACGAATTATTATTGCAGATTTCCTTCACTAATATATTTCTAATAAATTATTTTAATGAATATCAAATTTCACGATCATGAATGATTGCATATGTATCATCAATGTGATGATGTCGATGATATAACAACATTGAGTTTCTCCATTTAAATGAGAAATTTTAATTACAAAAAAGACGAGTTGAGCGACATATAAATTTATATGAAAAATTTATTATGCCGTATTAGAGGGATAACGATAATTTTTGGGAAGAACCCCGATTTTTATTAGTAGGTCGATTTAATGATCTTAATATTTTTTTTGATCATATCAATAGTTAAGTTTTGGAGTATGATTGGCAAATTAATGTGTCACATAGATAGAAGATGAGTGATTAATATTTACTCTTAGAGAATCCAAATGTGGAAGATTGATCAAGAATTGTGCTTAAATTTGAAATCAATGGTGTAGATTTGATGCTAAAGAATCCTAGGCAAATCAATGACCAAACTTTGGATGATAAGTGATCAATAAGAACTTAGGGTAAGGATTGATGTGTTGGAAGATCCAATGGATGAGAATAAAGATGACAACTTTGGATCAATGGTGGAAATAGAAAGAAAGAAAAACAAAATAAATTGACTAGAACAAGAGGGATTCGATTTTATGAATCATTAAGCAAGGGGAAATGTGAACAAAAGAGAAAAGAAGAAAATGGTGCATGCATACAACCACATGTAAGAGATGTCATGATTTATTTTGGCAAGTTGACTTAAGGAAAAGACAAGCGAAACTAACCCTTTGTCTTTACTTTGTTAAACCAAATTTCACCCCAAAAACCCTCCTTGAAGTGGAGGCAATAAAGGAGGAAATCAGTCAAAAAATTTTCAATTTTACCCCTCAAAATACAGCTCTCTTAAGGTAAAAGTTGGCTGAGATTAAGCCTCTAGTTTTTCATTTTTGGTCTCACACAAGTTAAGCTCAAAAACCCTAGCTCTATAGCCACCACCAAGCTCAAAACAAAAAGAAGAACCACCAACACTATTCTCCATCTCCAACACCCCTCAAGCACTTTTCTCCCTCCATTTTCAAGCTCTAAGAAACCCCGTCACAAAGATCGATGAAGTGAGAAACGGAGTTAGAGGACGTCTTACTAGAGGTAACCTAGTGGTATTCTTCGTGTTTTAGTCATTTTTGGAGAACTAAAGCATGATGTTTAGTTATGATCTTAATATTAGACTTGTTCTTACTTAGAAAAAGTTTTAAAAAGAACTTGGAAGGTTCAAGATCTTAAAGGATCCCCAGAGCTTTTTGTAAGATCTATGAATCTTGTTGAAGTTTATAGTTGTTGTGGTGTTATAGCATGTATTAGAAACTTTCGTATGAAAAATAAATTAAATATTAAGATTCTACAGAGGATAAGCATTATTTTAGGCTTTGGAATCACTTGATTTACTTTTATATGTCTAAAGTTATATGCCTTTGTAGTTGTGACACAAAACTAGAGAGAAAATGAACCTCCGAGACACAGCATAGCCACGGGTTTATTGTACTCCGAACCCATTGGACTCAAAATTTTGGAATATAAGTTAGAGAACTGGAAGCTAGATTCTTTGATCTTTTCAACAAGGTATCATACGCCTTGAACGGATAAATGTGTAATTTTTGACGAATTTTACAAGTTTGGGCTACGAACCGAAAATCCTTACTGGACACCTGTATTAGCCACGGGTTTTGTAAATTTTGAGTTAGTAAACCATAACTTTTTATATAACTCTTTTTATCATACAAAATAGACATTATAGGCTTTCCAATGACATATCTTTTGTCTTATTTGGACTTGTAAGTAAATTGTTATGATTTTTCTAATCTTACCTATATATCTGGATTTGTGGTTCAAATGTGAAATCAATAGTAACAAAACCTAAGTTGATGGTATGAAAAACTCAAGTACTAAAGGAAATAACTTTATCACTGTAAAGTAGACATCTTAAGTTTTAAAATGAGGTATCATGCGTTTAAAACTGATATGTACATAAATTTTAATAAATCCCTTAAAATTATAGTGTAATCTAGTGATCTGAGATTTTATCATAAGGCACTTAGAAAAACGTCTACATTAACATTTGGAATGCTTGAAATCTTGGAAAACAGGTTATAAAGACAGAAACTAGATGTTTCAAGCTTTCCAACAAGTCATCAAGTGTCCAAAACGGAGTTATACTCAAATCTAAATAAATCTTACAAGTTAAAATCCTTCACCGATAAATCGATTAAATATTAAAATGTGACATAAGGGTAAGTCATGACATATGAACATATTTAGTTATGAAATGAGTTGTTTTTAAGTGTATGATCAAATAATGTGAAAACCCTAACTTTATAAAATTAAATCACAAGTTTTAAATGGGCCAAGATTTAGTATACTAGATGGTTACTGAGCATATACCAAGTGATTACCTTAGCCCAACTAAATGAACATAACTAAGGGTGTTGGACTAACCCAATAATAAAATAGAGGTATACCCATAGGTGATCCCTTGTCACCTTGATTGATTTATTAAGTAATTACTTAGTTAATTAATTAATACATAACTAAATGTAATTAATTAATTAATTATAATAGCTAGTATATAATAATCAAGATTATTATGTTGAATAACTATATAATTATAATACATGACTAATTAAAGATTAATTAATCATAATCATTGATATAATCATCAAAATAATTAGGGATGATTGACTAGAGATTAATCAAACATTAATTATTATACAAATCAAATAATTACTTATTGCTATTAGAATTAATAATTAATAATCATTAGATGAGATAGAATATTTAAGTAACATAATTAAATTATTAACATGATAATTATTAATAAGTCAATTAAAATTATATAATTTAATCATAATTACTCAATTAAATAAGGTAATAATTAACTATTACTTAATTAATTAGTTAATCAATTAACTAATCAATTGATTAAGCAATTAAAATAATTAATTAAATAATAATTAGTAGAAATTTATTTTAACACTTAATAATTAATAATAATTAATTGTTAATGTTAATTATGATATAAGTAAATTAAGTTCATTATATGTTATAAAATAAATTAATAAATGAATAAAGTAATATAACTATGATTCTAACTAATAATGAGATATTGTTAAATTAGGACAATTTCTCAAATCTGCATATAGAAGATACAACTCCGGAAGTTTAAATACATAAGACAAATAAGTACAAACCTCACCTACAGCATTGAACAAAATGTTTTTCTTTATTGATACTCTACGTTTGTTATGACTTGACTAGATAATGTGATGAGTATATGAGTTATACGTATTGTTTTGATTAAGTATTTAATGTGCATAATTCCTCTTGCATTGACATGATTGGCATGCCTCACATATATTTATGCCATAATGATAGATGTATAGTGACATGTAAATCTACACATTGTCACAATTAATAAGAATGAGGCAAATAAAAGATAGGATTAAGTGTCGTACCAACCTCCAACTAGTGAGAGAATATGATAAGAACGAAAGTTATAAATTATGACCTTGGAGGCTATTAGAGGGTCGTCCCCCTAACTTCCCATTGGTTACGCGCATATGGGTACGATATAGGGGCCCTTAAGTAGACAACATATGTAAATAATAAAGCATAATTGAACACTTATAGTTTACATGTATTTTTAAACATTCATGATGTTACATGTGAAGATATGATTTTATGAAAATGATTTGTGAGATATTGTTTATACTTGCTGAGCGAAAGCTCATCATTGTGTGTTCATGCTGTAGGTAATGCGGGTAAGTAACCCGTTACTTAGATGTTTTATGGATTGGCAAAGCTGTGCGGAGACAATGAAGGACGGGAGTGGGATACCACCACGAATTAAATTTTCGCATTTAGATTTCGTAAACTATTTTGTATCAACTATATTTATACTTATGTTCCAATGTTTTGGTACTACTAAACTAGTATGAGTATTTTACAAGAAAAGACTTTAGACTCTCTCTTTATAATTTATATGAGTTATAACTTTTTTAAAAATATCATATAGTTACGATTTTAAATTGAATAATTAGTTGGTAGAGGTTTTCAATTTTCTCAGTTAAAAATTTTAGTGATTCTAACTTTTGTAGTACGAACGTGATTTAAAAAAAAATTTATGTATTTTCAGAACCAAACATAAATAAGTGTTAAGACTAAATTAAATAAGAATAAGTAAGCTAGCTAGTTAACGATCCGAAAAGTCGGGTCATTACATAGATGTAGCCACTTATCACCAAAAACCCTATGTTGCCCATCTAACTCTGATTTGCAGCAAGGGCAAGTTGATTTTTTCATGAGTCGAGCTAACACAAATTATTCAGTCGTTGTAGCCTCTAGTATACTTCAACGTATCATGAGCTGTTTGTTGGAAAAATCGGATCGGTAATCAGAATTACGGCGCAGCGGAAGTTTTAAAAATTTTTATGCCGTTTCCGGAAAAGAATCTCATGATGCATATAACAATAAATTAAATTTATGATCAAGCGTACCTTTATTCTTGGATTCCGGAATTACTAGAGCGTTTGACCAACGTGTCTTCTCTATTATTCTCGAGTTCCACGTCTCAGAGTGTGTGTGGGCACACGTTCTATGAATCCAAGCGACCGGTAATGCTTTTCGAAGTCTAGATCCCTCCTTCTCAATTCCGATGTACCTCATTGAGAATATGATCAACCTTTATTGATCATAATGTTTTTCTTAGAACGTGTGTTATGACTTGGAACAAAATGTTTTTCTTTATTGATGCTCTACGTTTGTTATGACTTGACTAGATAATGTGATGAGTATATGAGTTATACGTATTGTTTTGATTAAGTATTTAATGTGAATAATTCCTCTTGCATTGACATGATTGGCATGCCTCACATATATTTATGCCATAATGATAGATGTATAGTGACATGTAAATCTACACATTGTCACAATTAATAAGAATGAGGCAAATAAAAGATAGGATTAAGTGTCGTACCAACCTCCAACTAGTGAGAGAATATGATAAGAACGAAAGTTATAAATTATGACCTTGGAGGCTATTAGAGGGTCGTCCCCCTAACTTCCCATTGGTTGCGCGCATATGGGTACGATATAGGGGCCCTTAAGTAGACAACATATGTAAATAATAAAGCATAATTGAACACTTATAGTTTACATGTATTTTTAAACATTCATGATGTTACATGTGAAGATATGATTTTATGAAAATGATTTGTGAGATATTGTTTGTACTTGCTGAGCGAAAGCTCATCATTGTGTGTTCATGCTGTAGGTAATGCGGGTAAGTAACCCGTTACTTAGATGTTTTATGGATTGGCAAAGCTGTGCGGAGACAATGAAGGACGGGAGTGGGATACCACCACAAATTAAATTTTCGCATTTAGATTTCGTAAACTATTTTGTATCGACTATATTTATACTTATGTTCCAATGTTTTGGTACTACTAAACTAGTATGAGTATTTTACAAGAAAAGACTTTAGACTCTCTCCTTATAATTTATATGAGTTATAACTTTTTTAAAAATATCATATAGTTACGATTTTAAATTGAATAATTAGTTGGTAGATGTTTTCAATTTTCTCAGTTAAAAATTTTAGTGATTCTAACTTTTGTAGTACGAACGTGATTTAAAAAAAAAATTTATGTATTTTCAGAACCAAACATAAATAAGTGTTAAGACTAAATTAAATAAGAATAAGTAAGCTAGCTAGTTAACGATCCGCAAAGTCGGGTCATTACATAGATGTAGCCACTTATCACCAAAAACCCTATGTTGCCCATCTAACTCTGATTTGCAGCAAGGGCAAGTTGATTTTTTCATGAGTCGAGCTAACACAAATTATTCAGTCGTTGTAGCCTCTAGTATACTTCAACGTATCATGAGCTGTTTGTTGGAAAAATCGGATCGGTAATCAGAATTACGGCGCAGCGGAAGTTTTAAAAATTTTTATGCCGTTTCCGGAAAAGAATCTCATGATGCATATAACAATAAATTAAATTTATGATCAAGCGTACCTTTATTCTTGGATTCCGGAATTACTAGAGCGTTTGACCAACGTGTTTTCTCTATTATTCTCGAGTTCCACGTCTCAGAGTGTGTGTGGGCACACGTTCTATGAATCCAAGCGACCGGTAATGCTTTTCGAAGTCTAGATCCCTCCTTCTCAATTCCGATGTACCTCATTGAGAATATGATCAACCTTCTTCCTTCAAAACTGTAAAACAGGAACCAGTTAACCTCCTAATGAAAATAATCACTCGGTTTAACCTTCCTCTCAGTTTTGGTTCAATAGAATTCTCTCTTTTTCTTTCTCACAAGATAGCCGAATTTTTGATGTTCCGGAAAAACTAAATTTTTTCCTTTTCTCCAAAAACGTTTTTTGCTCTTGAAAAATTACCAAAATTTTTGTTTTTCATGAATCCCTAGCCTTTATATAGAAGTCCAATCCTTTTTCAAAATTCATCTAAAAAAAAAAATAATTATTATTATTTTTCTGGATAAATTTTGAATCAAAAGATCATACAACTTTAGGGCTAGATTCATTGAACCTAAAAACGTTTTTCAAAGAGGAAATCTTCCTCAAAAAATTCGGCACATTGAGTTTGTTAAGCTAGATTGGTGATTCAAATTTTAAATCAAGAATCTATACTAGTCAAAAGATCCTAGTCCTATCTAGATTCAAATTCCTTTTAAACCTTTTTGAATTTAAATAAGATTCACTTATTTGAATTAATATTTTCCATAAACATTAACCATATTAATTAATTTAAATCAATGAAATATTTCAAATTTCCTTTCCTCAAAAAAACGTGAACCACTTTTAATTAGGAAAGAAAAATACATGAAATAATCTCCATTATTTAAATCAATTAATAATTTAATGTTAGGAATTTATTTGAATAATTTTGAAACAAAATTTTTCTTCCCTCCACCTATCTAAAAACCGTGCACCTTATTGAGATTAAGAGAGAAAAATTTATTTTTCCAAAATTAAATAATCCAAACACAATCTTATTTCCAAAATTCAAATTAACCAATCACATGTTGACAAATCATTTGTCTACAAATTTTACATGTCCAATCCTTTCTGGATTGCATGTTAGAGAGTAACATGTCTTAATAGACATTACTAAATTCTATTTAAATTTACCGATCTCATAAGAAACAAATCCCGAGACGCTTTATGAAACTTTGCGAGCTAATAGAGGGACCCGATGGAAATATGTAAAGAGGCTCCTGTAATTGTGAAAAATTAATCCCAGATTAATTATTCATCAATTATCAACTTCAAAACTATTCCACTAAAAGTTTGAAGCTGAACTCCTGTTTACATACCGTATTACGAAAGCTCTCTCACGTAGTGCTTCTTCCATGATTTATTCATCGCTTGCTTAATCCCCATATGTCATCCATGATTGAATTAAGGACTTTTTCTGTTTTACCTTTTCAATCATTTTAACTTAAAGTTCCATTATTCTCTATTGAAAGAATCACCAATTATAAAACCATACAATTGGTAAACCACCAGAGAACACAAAGTAAACCGATGGCCAAGATCTTGTTATACTATCTTTCAATCCCCGAATAATGCCTTTAAGTAGATAACATTTACTATCGTTAAGATAGCTATGGATTCCGTATCTATGAATCTTGATTTTTCCATCCATAAGTCATACACCCAAAACACAAGTATATTGACCATGAATTAACAGTGTCTCACCTGTAGTGCATTAAAGTACAAAAGTCATGGATGCGAATTCAAGTAATCATTTCAGGATTAAGATTAATGCAGGATGATAATCAAAGTGTCATTGATTCTTATAAACGGAATTATTAAACCGAATCAATTAACACTTTAAGTCCAGTCCAATGTCATACCTCAATACTGGTATACATTAAAGTTTCTACTCGGAACCTATCCGATGGTCAAGACAAACCATCCCTCCAAGGAAGTAGACAACTTGTACAATCTTATCATGAATAAGATCCCCAAATCTTATTCCATCGATTGCGGACTATTTATTTAGACTGTTATCAAATTACCACGTCTTCTATGTATACCCCGTATACATATGGTAATCTGATATATTACCAACAGTCAAGAAGTATTTTATGTTTGCTCAAAATAACCATACAATCAACAAATGAAAGTAAATAAGACACATCTTATTAAACATGAATAACCTCCTCTTATTAATATCAAAATGTCATATTTATAGAAAATCCCTAATATTGATTTTCTATCCTTAGGGCACATTTAGATCCCAACACTGTTTTCAACTCAACGGTCAAGAAAGGCAAGACATACCAACTCCCAAGTCAACCACTTCACTTTCGAGTCGGTTACAACTCGCCATAATAGCTACAACAACTATCTGTATGTGTTTCAATCGATCATGACATCACATTCCGGGTATTCTTCACAACATGATACTGCCATTCACACCCTATGAAATCACGAGTCCATCTCAACGAGTTCAACCTCACTCAGATTGACTTGGGATTCCTCCAATTTTAGTCGCTTTGTCTAGTGACTCGACGTTAACTCTACAACCAGCTATGACTCAGTCATGTGGTGCTTCCATGACAAAATTTAACCATCTCCAACATTAGACGAAGCCAATAACAAGGGTTCCTTACAACCCACCAAGGTAGACGCAACAAGTCTCCTTGGGTCAACTTAACTTTAGTCAACTCCACAGTTGATGACTTCTCCAGTCACCACAACTTACATGATTCTACCAAAATCAAACCAGTAAATTTTCCAACAATCGACTCCAGCTCATAAGAGACTCAGCACGAATTACAGTAACTCCACTACCTCTGGTTATCTCTATCCTATCTTTGTTTAGTCATGTTATCATCTTTTTCCGTTTGATGATTGCTTTTCGAAATCTCAATTGTTAGTGAGCAGAGAAATCTTATTGAGGCAACACCACTACGAGGCCCAACTCAGTATCTATTTCCATGCTCATGGAACAAGAAGTCCGATCATAGGACATTAAACAATGCCTTTTCGGGATATCATACTATCACCCAATGAGCTCACCATAATGACCCCTCATCAAAAGGTCAGCTCAGGCTACCAACTAGTTAAATTGATTTCTTCACAAGCCATCAATTATGCTTTTCGAACCTCGCTAGCATTCCTCACTAGACAAGTTAGTTTCGCTCCCCAAATCTTTAAATCGACTCAATGATGATGACAGCTCATCATTCTTTGGTTGTCTCCATCCGATCTCTATTTTATTATGTTGCAACTTTTTATCTAGTTTGGTGACTTGTTTTTAAATGTTTCAAATTTTCAGCAAGCTCAAGGAATTACCTCATAATCAACTTAACCAAAAAGAGTACTATCTACTAATCAACCGAATCGAGATACATACATCCCTAAGTCATACAAATCAACGCGCTTAACCCAAATTGGAAGACTTCTATGACAAGCCAATACCTCGGTCTTCGAGTTTACACTGCACATAGAGTAAATCAACCAATAACAATTGCTACTATACGACTCCTCACATTGACTTCTTAGTAGATTTATCTCACTACAGTCGATTGATCACATCGACTCCCTGGTTGATCAGCCATATTGACTTCTTAAGGCATTCAACTACATCGACCCCCTAAGTCAATCAACTACATCGACTCTCGAGTCGATCAATCACGTCAGCTCCAACATTTATCAAGACATCAATTGACGGGTCGATCTTTTACAATGACTCCCAGGTCGATACATCACATGAAGACCTATAGGATCAATTCATTCTACATTAATTCCTTCGAAGATTGATAGCATTCACTATAAGCTAGTTGATTATCCAATAATCGACTCCTCAATAAACGGGAGCTCTATGCGAACTAACTTCACAAAATTGGTTGTGTTTTTCCTTGTCTTTTTCATAACACCTTGAAATTCTTTTATTGGATAGTAATTTGTTTTTCATATGTTTTGATTTTTAGCAAGAATTTCCTCTTATGAGATTGACACCACTACACCCCACATGATGTCTACTATCACATTCAAGTCACCATGATAAGGAACTCTTACAGTCACTATATTATGACTCTTCATGCATCAGATCTTATAGGAATTGCTTCAACTAACAACTGGTCTTTCCAAAATCGAGTCAACTCGATCGACTCCTCTCGAGTCAACTCCCCAACATTCTCTCACGACTAGCGAGTCGATGATGATCAAATAGCCAATCATGGCACTCTATATCTTGTGCTATCGCAGCCATCTCAAGGTCTATTACACCCAAAAGTCCATTACGACTCAAGTCAAATCAACATACCACTCGATCACCATAACCTCGAGTCGATTTCACCATGCACGAGTTTCAATCGACTGCCAATTAGGTATGCAATGTATATGAGTTATTCCTTTTATTAAG
Organism: Ficus carica; assembly: GCA_009761775.1. Classification (NCBI taxonomy): domain Eukaryota; kingdom Viridiplantae; phylum Streptophyta; class Magnoliopsida; order Rosales; family Moraceae; genus Ficus; species Ficus carica. The sequence continues at coordinate 9,593,613 of CM019743.1, read as the reverse complement.
AATTTCTCTATTATAGGAGATCACTTTAAGCCTCTAAACATGGAGCAAAAAGCCTCCAATCAGGAGCCAGACCCTTTAATCACAGAATGAGAAGCCCTAACCATGGAGCAAACGTCTTCAACCACAAACTAAGACCTTAAGAAATAGAGATGAGCAAGAAAGAAACGTATGACATATTGCACCGTTGTATAGGATGTTTGGATAATGGGTGACCAAATCACTGGACTTAATTAAATCGACATAGGGTATCTGCCTTATTGGTCTCCTCCAGCCATGTGAGGTCCCTTACAAACACAAGGCGTAACGTGGGAATTGATCTACCCCACTGGTATGAAATTTGTGCTGGATTAACAATATGCATAGCCACTCTAAAGGCGACCATATCCTTTGTGTCTCATGTTTATGCATGAAGTATCTATGGCATGTCAAAGCCAAAGGAACACCCACTACCATTGTGGAAGTCTCGTTATAGGATGATAACCTATTCACCGGGCAGACCCCTTATCAAATGAGGTAAATGCACCGATCTCCAGATCGAAGCCGACAATCACGTCGCTATCCACCTGACCAGTTGATGCCAACACCATGCAGATGCCAACCTCGAGTTGATGCCGACTTAGCAGTCAAAGAACGACCGGCAACATCACCGCAATTGAATCACAGACCATCTGCAACTCACACAATGAGTTCGCTTGATTGCAATAAGTCCTATTCAGGCCAAGAGCCTTGAACGCTTTATGTATCAAGAATCGATATAGCTTTCATATTACAACCCAATCACCAGCTACACACATGCATCTCGACGACTACGGGGTAAAACCCGTGGATTACAGTACCCAGTCGAAACTCATTCAACAAGAAGTGATGCTCAAAGTCTTTCTGAACATTTAAGCATTTTGATAAAAAACTTAAAGAGGAAGTATACAAGAATGGCCAATCATTGGCATCGATTAACAACATTCTCGAGTCGGCCAATGATATGACTTCTTAATCACTTTTATCAACTACATTATATCAACTCCTACGTCGATTAGTTACCTTCTCGAGTCAACCATTAACTCATGATTCCTCAGTCAAGTCGATCAGATACTAGACCCACAAGTCTTTCTTTAACTCCCACATCAATCAGCTACTTTCTCGAGTCAATCAGCGACTCACGACTCTCCAGTCAAGATGATTCATTACATCGACCCACGAGTTTATCTACCACATCAACTCTTGCATCGATTAGCTACTCTCTCGATTCGATCATCGACTCATGACTCTTCAGTCACATTGGTTCTGCGAGTTGATCAATCACAACGACCTATGCTTCATTAGCTAATCTCTTGATTTGATGAGCTAATTTTGACTCCCAAATCAATCAACTAAATCGATTCATCAGTTGATTGATTGCAACAACTTCTGAGTCGATTCATCACATCAACTTCTGGATTTATCTCTTAAGTCAAATCAACGACTCCGCACCTATAGCCTACCATACAGACTCATGAAGGCATATGCAGTTGACTCAAAATTACTTAAAACAAAGAAGCTCCAAATGCACTTGGAAGCAAGTCAACAGAAGCAATAAGCATTCGAACATACGGGTTACATACTCAACAACTCAAGATCAACACAAGCAGTAGGATAAACAATCAACCCGATACCAAACAAGATCACCAAAAGGATAATTGGGTCACTCTTCATTGAATCTTACAGCTACTTCTTCAAGTAACTTATTTGAGTCAAAGCGACATAATAGTAGTCTCTCCAATCTACTATTTTGGCTCTTTAGCAACTTCAAGATCAAGACACATCTTTCTCAGCTACAACAGGCCACTCAACTGCCCCATAGAGAATTATCTATCTTCCTCTTTGACTCACCATCTACATTATAAAGTCTTTTGTTCATCCTTTTTCTTTCAAAAAGAATTGTTTAGCCTTGCCAAGATAAGACACAAACATGAAGAGACACCTTTCCACAAGGTCGATCATCACTCCTTTCGGGGGCCATCGGTTTCCACTCGTAACTCGGGGGCTCAAAATTTAACTTTCTTCAGGTGTTAAACTTAGTTTTCATCCTCTTGACGTCATCGTCACTCAACGTGGAGGAAAGACAACGACCAATGAGCTTGTGATCACAAGCCGCCAAGCTGCCGAGTCACTTTTCATCGGCTTACTTCAAAGAACCCTTATAACTAGGGGAAAACTTCCATCGAGTCCTCACGACCTTGACATTGATCAAATTAATAATCAAGTCAATTCACATCGAAAGAAAACTAACAACGGTGCGGTAAATTTTCTACCCGAGTTTAAGTTTGTCTTTATTTTCTAGAAAAAGCAAAAGAAATTCCAACATCTCTAAAAACCATGCATTGAGATCGAAGGCAACAACCCCTTTTCGAAGACACATTTTGAAATAGACTGCCATGCTCACCACAATCATCTCATTTCGTATCTCAAGGGAAGATATTATCTCAACAACACCAAGAATGTATGAATCAATTCTTTTATGTCACTTCGCTTCTCATCGACATAGCAATCTTGACTTAACTAGATGAAAATGACTCAAGGGCCAACCAACCACATGGTCATGGCTCGAAGCAACTCACCAATCAAGTTGATCATCCGCTGGCAAGCCGATCCCATGATCGCAACATCTCCCACCACTGGAGATTTACTCATAAAGGCTGCACCTTGGCCAAACGTTGGTAATTTTACCACGAGGTATGTGTTTCAACTTTGTGCTTTAACATAGATTCATTGTAGGTCATCATGCAATTCGAGCAGCAAATATCTTTCACCTTCTCTTGCCAAGCAATTACATCCAACATCTTACTCATCCACAACGCTCAAGCAAAAAGCCAATTTCAGCTCAATGTGTCACCAATTGACTCAAGCTTTATGACTCACTCGTCAAACATTGGTTCTATGTCCATCGGTGATTTGCTCACACTTCGGGATGACACTATAACCGATTTCAACCAACTTTCATCTTCTCATCAATTACATTGACTCCTAGCACAACGAGTCGATAACTCTTCAACCTAATCAACTACAGGCTCAATGACATCAAAAATCGGGGGCTCATTTGAACAACTCCCCCAACCGTTCTTTTCTCATAACTAGGTCTCAACACAGATCTCTGATGATCATCACACTAACCAAGTCAATATAATTGGTTTTGTAAGCTCCTACATAGAACCAAAGTTAGTTTTCACTAACAATTTCTAGCTTTTTAGGAATTATACAGGAAACGAGGATATCTTCTCCCAACTATTTAACATCAAGCAAAACGGTCTGGATATCAATAACCGAGTGACCATGACTGCTTCGACTCTAACACAATCATGTGCGATCAAGTCAGGATGCAGTCTCCAAAGCAAACATAAGCTTCATTCCTCAGTTGCCACTTCAACAATTTCAAGATCAACATGTGACGGATTTCACAACACAATCAGTCCGACTTAGTGACAATGCCAATCAACAATCGCCCAGATGTCACTTCGAATCAGTGGACAAAAGAAGCCTCTGAAGACAATAGTTCACAATTTCACATAAGACTGACTTCAAGAAAGGACATTTGATTGCATTGACGAACAACTCTGCAAAACTCCACAGTGCACGACATCATTCAAATATTGGGAAACGCTCCTTGGCCATCGAAACTTACTCCACACAATTCCCCATAGTGGAATCACTGTACTAGTAGGGATGCCCCACAAGGAATCAGTTACTGAGCCACTACATCAGGCATCCCGAAGAACAATCAAACCAAGTCACCAGCTCATCAGTCGAACCAACGTGCTCAACTACATGACACTTCTATAGCCGATTTCCATTGACTAAGTAGTGAAGGGCTTACATTTGAGGTCAAAATTCGTACCTCATCTTTCACCGTCCATGTGTCAACTTAGATCGCCCGAAGATCAAGGATCAGCTCAGAAATGACTCGGAAGACTTCATCAACCGATAAGAAAGCTCGACTCCCGAGTCGACGGACATCGACTTCCAGTCGATTAGTATCACTTCAAGTCAATCAGAGGGTATGAATCAGCTACAAGATAACGCAAATCAGCTCAAGTCCCATATCAATTCAAGAGCCTGTCAAGTAGAGTTGAAGACTAGCGACCCAAGAAATCGACTCCACAAGTCGACTCGAGCACTTTCCCGATTTGCATGGAAATATCAAAGAACCTTCCTTATTCATTCTTGCACAAGAATCGAGCCAAAATTGGTCCTAATCAGGTCAAGAATCAGTTAAGAAGGCTACTTTCCCTTTCCGGAAAAGTTCTCCAAATAAAGAAAGTCAATCTAGATAAAAAAGAGGCAACTTCTCTTCACCAAATACGGCATGTTCAGCACCAAAACGATAAACAATCATCATCTATAAATAGAGGGCATCATCATATGCCCAAGGGATCCGAAAATCATCCAATCACATGCCCAAGGGATTCCATCTTCATGAGAATCACGCCCAAAGAAGAGACTTTTTACCCAAGGAATAAGAAAAATCATTGGAAATCCTCGTAGTTCATTGGACTAAATCTTCGACCACATCAAGATCTTCCCAACTTCATCTCCGATCATCTAGCAAGAGGCTGAATTAACTCAGGATTCCTGCAATTCCCGCATCGTCACCCGATTCTCTCTACTTCCTGCTATCTCTCTCTCTTTCCTGCAATCCCCTTCTCTTTTCTTCCCATTCTCACTGTTACGGCATTCATTGTACTTTTTATTAACTATAATGAAACCCCGGGAGCCATCACAAATGACTAGCTCTCACAATGAGCGTGAATCTTTACAAATATATTGTGTTCTTTATCTCATTTACTTTACTTTATTGTTATTTTACAGTTAACACGCTCGGTTAACTCAATATGCACTTAGTCAACTTAACATTATAGGCATAGGTCCTAACCCGATTCGATCCAATTTGACTGTAGATTTTACCCTCTACAATATTTAAATAATTATCATATCAATTAAAATAATTAAAATATTGTATCTATTATTGAAATATAACAACTCATACTTTGCCACATAAGTAAGTATATAGAAATTAAAGACATACTGATTACACAAAAGTTATCTAGTCAGTCGACACACCTACATTCAAGAAAAATATAAATCTTCATAGAATAATGACAAGTAGGACATACTGATTATTAACATTATTATTTTTGATGAATTGGGACATAACCGTTCATCGACGTGACATCATGAGCACGTAAACTTATTGGAGATACAAACAAAATGTACTAGGACCAATTGATTAAGCAGTACTTTCATTTTATTAGTGTGACAAAGGGTGATCATTCTGGATAGGCCTCAATTATAGATGGTAAGGCAGGAATTTGGATGATTTTGAAACGAGGGAAACCTCCTTCTTTCAATATCTTCTCCCACTCATTCTTACTTCTCTCTTTACCACCTGAGGAATGGGCAACCATTAGAAGGTCAAATACCAAGCCCGTGTCATCAAAAAGGGCGTTGCCTTGTGGGTCCAAAACTACATCCACTATAATAACTTTCCCACTCTTCTGTGGTATTGCTTTCCTGCTATTTTGCAAGATCTTCACACAATCTTTATCGTCCCAATCATGCATTATCCACTGCATATAAACAAATATATTCACTATGTCATGCTTTTTGTTATTTTTTTCTTTTTGTGTAAAGTTTTAAATTTGTTTTCCAGAATTTGAATGAATATTTTGCATCAACAACAATGGTAATAACAATGATTGCACTAAAGCAATTAAAATACGAAAAAAATCGGTGAGATGCGATATTTTTGGATATTAGTTTAATTTTTTTATTATTTTTAATTATTAAAATAATTGATATGTCAATCAATCAGATTTGACATATTAATAGAGATAGTGATTGACCAATTTATTATTTAAAAAATAAAAATTTTCTCATTCAATAAAACTTTTGTAATTTATTATTATTTAAAAATAAAAAAAAAGCTTTATAAAAGACAATTTTCTCACACACCTGCCCGTTTAAATATGTTGGATGTCTTACGACGGGTGGTTGTACGTGGACCTTTTTTTTCTTTCTTTTTCTTTTCTGTGTGAAGCTAAGGGTCTTGTTAAGCTCTATGGATTAAGGCTTTTCTCACTTCAAAATATTTTAAGATATCTCGACTGATTAGTGTTCGTGTAAAGCAAGAGAGATGAACAAAACAAAATTGATCACCCACCCACTTATGGAGGAGCCACCTTTTATTAATGGTGGAGTCCCATATATTTTTATTATTTTTTAAAGTAAACTGTTGGTGGTAGTTCACGTACAATTTTCCCTCCCCATCAACCAAAAGAAAATTTAAAAAAGAACAAATTTCATATTTGCCACTTAAATTTTGAACCTTGTATCAAAATGCTCACCGAACTTCTTTTTGTAATATCCATTTCTCTTAAATTATAAAAGTTTTTCAAATTCATCCCTTTCGTTAATTTGTTGACGGGAATGTCAACTTTGAAAGCATCTGTACATAAAATTGGCATTTCATAATGTCTTTTGCCTTATATACACGTGGAAAATTCCATCCACAAACTAACTGAAAGGGTGAATTCAAAAAACTTTCATAACTCAGGAAAAACGGATGTTATAAATAGAGATTCAGAGAGCATTTTGATACAAGGTCAAAAATTCAGGGTAAAAATATTAAATTTATCCTTAAAAAAAAAATTCAAAAACAGAGTAGTACACGAAAACATACAGTTAACAAGAGATGAAAGTGTAGTTAATTGTAAGATTTACCTTCATGAAAACAGCATCAGCATTAGGGATGCTTTCAAACATGTCACCTCCGACATGGGACACTCCAGGGTACGCCGGAGCCGTGGCGACGACATGCGGCAGATCAAAGTTGATCCCCTTGATCTGCGGATGAGATTTCACTATCTCCGAAATGGCCCCACCGATCCCACCACCCACGTCAACCAACGACCCCACACAACCGAACCCATCTTTGTACTCCGACAAGATGGCATTCAAAACGATCTTGGCCGTGCATGCCATTCCGTCATTGAACAGGTTGTTGAACTTCGGATTCTGAGAAGCGAAGTCCCAAATCTCACGTCCATGGGATTTCTCAAAGGCGATCCCACCTTCCCTGACGCAACGGCTGAAGCAGTGCCACGGGGCCATCAGCCACGGGTGGGTCTCCATCAGGAACATCGGAGACAGAGTCAGCGGATCATCAGATAGGAGCCACCTCGAAGAGTGTGTTAGACCGTAGAGAGTAGTACTACTTGTGTCTTCGGAGCCGTCTGATGAGGATTGTGCGGTGAAGATGTTGCGGCGGACGAGGAGGCGCATGATGCGGGCGAGGCAGGAGATGTCGGGAGAGGAAGAAGTACTGTCCGGAATGGCGGAGGCTATTTGGGACAAACTGACTGGGCCTCCGTGGGAGTTAATGATGTCGGGAATTCGGAGCTCGACAGCGCATCTCAGGGCCATGGCATCGGCGAAGCTGAGCATGAACTTCCATATGTCGGCTTGGCCTCTCAGTCTCAGACTTGCCTCGCCTGATTCCATTTGTTTCTGATATTTAATTATCTGTTTTTTCTCCAGGGGCTTATTTCTGATTAACCCTCTTTGATATTAGTTTATTAAGCGATGGTTATGTATAATGCTCTTGCTGCTTAAATACTTGAAGAGGTGATGATAGTTGAAAAGTTAAGCATTGACGTGACGGGAATGGTGAAAAATGCTTTATTATTTTATTTCTGGCAACAACTACACAAAGTCCTATTTAAAATGATTGCAGATAAGAAAAAATTGATTAGGCATAAGAACAAGCAAATGACGAATTCAAATGTAAGGAAGAATTCCAGTAGGGCATGAAAAAAAAAAAAAAAAAAAAAAAAAAAAAAAAAAAAACAGCAAACACGGTTTTAAATTTATGGCATGTTTGTTTCACCAACTCAAATCATTCAACTTAAATTTTTTTTGTCTTTTTCCCAAACAGTTTTTTGTCTTTTCTGAAAATTTAAAAAAATTTACTATTAAAACTTAAAAATCCCAACTCAAACTACTTCACCAAACAAACTCTCAGTTTTAATAAATTATGTTGAAATGTTATACTTTTTTTTTTTTTATTTTACCGTCTTGTAATTTTAATGTGAAACCTTATAAAATTGTCTTCATGTTAATTAAGGAAAGGGTCAAATCCTTACCGTAATTAATGTACAAAAGAAACCAACAAAAGAGGGGTACAAAAAAAAGGTCAAGATCATGTTTTTTAATTCTATTAATTGAAAAGGAGTTAACATCATGTTTGGTAGGAGGGGAGAAAGGTATGGACTATGGACAGAGACTATGGATTATCGAAGAAAAAGTTAGTGTGATTTAGAACTCAATAAGCAATCATGTGGTATACATATTTCTTGTTTATATATTTGTAATATCAAAAAGTGGTGCTGCTATAATTTGCTGCTTATGAAAAAATCCATGATTTTCCCTTTTATATTATATAATAAAATATATTAACATTGAGAAGCTGATGGGTAAGTTAGTAATTGATATTTGGTTCTTTCTTTCTTGTGTCCTTTCACAACAGCAATTATTAATTAGATTGTAAACATAAGGGAGAACTGAAAGGAATTGTATATTCGGATATTGTGTATTGTTAAGAATACAAGAGGGGTTATTTATACATGTAAGATACAATGAAAAAGGAAAACTACGTTAATGAAATATTCACAATGAATACGAGATTAGTCAACCCTTAATCAAGGGATATAAATCCCATAATTAACATTAACATCCTCCCTCAAACTCAAGATGGTGTCGTGGAAGCCAAATTGAGTTTGGAAATTATAAGTCATTGAATCGTCCAGCGGATATAGGCTCGGCGAGGATGTCTGTAGGCTGATCGCTAGTGGTGATTAAACAGAGTTGCAAGTGTCTCTTTTGTGAATGATGATGAACAAAATGACAATCAATCTCAATATGTTTCGTACGCTCATGAAAAACATCATTGTGGGCAATTTGAATCGCATTTTGATTGTCACAATGAAGTTTGGTAGGAGATGATTGAAGTCCCACTCCTATGTCTTGAGGCAACCAGCGTAACCATAGCAATTCAAAGGTAGTATCAGCTAATGCATGATATTCCGCTTCAGTACTGAAACGAGAGACGACTGTTTGTTTCTTACTTCTCCAAGAAATTAAAGAGTCACCTAAGAGGAAGCAATAACCAGTAGTGGAACGCTTATTGACGAGATTCCCAGCCCAGTCAACATCAGAATAAGCATGGAGTTCTAATGAACGAATGTGCAGAGTAATGAAGGCCCTTGAATAGTGTGCCTTTGACATATCGTAAGATACAGAGAGAACTGCAACATAATGGGTTGATCGAGGTGAAGCCATAAATTGGCTCCCTACATGAACTGCATATGACATATTTGGACGTGTAACAGTGAGGTAGACAAGACTCCCAACTAGTTGTTGATAAAGAATGGCATCTTTAAGGAGTTCCCCATCAGTCTCACAGATCTTTGCATTTGGCTTAATGGGTATGTCTGCAGTCTTATTATCCGTAAGTCCAGCTCGAATGAGAAGCTCAGAAGCGTACTTGGCTTGACTAAGGTAATAGCCACCAGAAGAAGAAGAAGATACCTCAAGACCAAGAAAATAGCTTAGAGTACCAAGATATTTCGTCTCGAGGTGCTCAGTGAAAAATATTTTGAGCTCACAGATGCCAACAAGATCATCCCCAACAATGATCATATCATCAACATACAATAACAGAATTGTAGTGCCATAATCTATTTTACGAAGAAACAAAACATAATCATGAGAGCTCTAATATCATGTTAGATTACCAATTCTCCTAAAAACTTAAGCTGTTAGGAAGTGGGCCAAAAATAATTTTATATTTCAACATTACCCCTCACGTGCAAGCCAAACGATAGGAAAACGTGCAAACAAATATTGATTAAAAAGTCCAACACAAATATTTGAGAAGAAGCCCAAAATGTATTAAAGATCCAACACTTAAATAAGAGTGCAATTGTAGGAGTTCGAACTCAAGACCTTCCGCTCTGATACCATGTAAACATAAGAGAGAATTGAAAGGAATTGTATAGTCTGATCACTAGTATATAATGTTGATACCACGACGGTTTTTAACCGTCGTGATAACATTTTCACGACGGTTATCTAACCGTCGTGGAATCAGGATCGTGGAATCTTTTCAGAGTCCACGACGGTTTTTTACCCGTCGTGAAATAGGCAAAAAATAGGACCTAAATGTGGACATTTAAGAACATACCACGACGGTTCTACGTAAAAAACCGTCATGATAAGTGGACCTACCATGACAGTTTTCTTGAAAAACCGTCGTGGTAGGTCCACCTATATGATAACGGTTTTTTGAAAAAATCATCGTGGTAGGGTCCGCTGAAAAAAAAAATTTACGAATTCATTTCATTTCCCACGGGTGGCAAATCCAGAAAATTTAACTCACAAAATCAACATTTTTTTCTGGAAAATTCCCAAATTCGTGTCTTACCTAATCAATTTTAAAGCAATCTAAATCACAACGACAATCAACAATCACCGAAAGGACGGATTTGGACATTTTTCTACGGAAAATTTCCAAATCAACAATCAACTAAATCAACATTTTGGAAGGAACATTGTGGATTTTTGACATTTTGGACGAAAATTTCACAATCAACAACCACAATCAACAAAGTCAACATTTTGGATGGAAAATTCCCAAATCCGTGTCTTACCCAAGCGAGATACATTTCAACTTATCGGATTGTCGAGCGTGGGTACGGGTGGAGTGGTAGAGAATGTAGGGGGCGGAAGAATAGCGGCGAGAGGGAGAGGGAAAAAGGCTCAGAGGTAGAGAGAAAGAGAGAGGAATGGCGGCGAGAATGTAGAGAGGGAGCGGAGAGAGATAAATGGAGGGAGGATATGGGCGGCTTTGAGTTTGGAGTTAGAGTTTGTATTAGAGAGTGAAAAAGGCTCGGAATGTAATGGGGTGAAAAATAGTGTATTTTTTTGGATTTTAATATACGATCCAAAAAGTTGAACAATTTCAAAAATTTTCAAAATTCTCGCCTTCATGCCTACCACGACGGCCGTCGTGGTAGATGCCCTACCACGACGGTGTTTAGGAAAAACCGTCGTGGTAGGGTGAAAAATTTTTTAAAAAAATTTGAAAAATTTCCCTTCTTCGTACCTACCACGACAGTTTTTAAAAAACCATCGTGGAAGATTCATGCTTCCACAACGGTTTCTGGAAACCATCGTGGTAGCTAATTTTTTAATTTTTTTTTTAAATTCCACGACGATTTTTTTTTTAAATTAAAAATTTTTTTTTTTCAAAATTTTAGTTGAGATACCACGATGGTTTTTTTAACCGTCGTGGTAGCTAATTTTTTAATTTTTTTTTAAAAAATTCCACGACGGTTTTTTTTTTTTTTTTTTTTTTATCAAAATTTTAGTTGAGATACCACGAAGGTTTTTTTAACCGTCGTGGTATCTCTAGCTTCCACAACGGTTTTTAATAACCGTCGTGGAAGCTTCGGTTTCCACGACGGTTTTGGAAAATCATGTTCCATTCTATGTTTTTGTCGTATTTTTCATGACGATTTTTTAAAAAACGGTCGTGGAATCCACATTTTGTAGTAGTGGATATTATGTATTGTTAAGAATACAAGAGGGGTTATTTGTACACGTAAGATACAACAAAAAGGGGAAACTAAATTAATGAAATATTTACGATGAATATAAGATTAGTTAACCTTTAATCAAGAGATATGAATCCCATAATTAACATTAACATAGATATAAAGGAAAATTAAAAAAACAATGTGTATTACATGCAAATCAATTATTGATTTTTTGGAAAGTAAAACCAAACTTAGTTTCAATATCTTTCTAACAACCGCTAAGGATTTCCTAAAAAATTCATTAGAGATCAGCATTACGTGATAAAGAACAGGAAGGAAAAAAAAAAAAGAAAAGGAAAGGTCCAATTTCAAACCTCATTGCAAACTCGTATTTAATTAAATTCTTATCGGATAGTACTGACAACACAACTTCCTTTTTACCCGAGTAATACAATTGTTTTTCTTTGTGGCTGTCTTTTTATAATTGTTTTTCTTCTAGAAATGTTTGTTTCTTAAATTTTTGGACTCTTTATTTTTATTTTTTGTTTTCCTTCAAGTCTACGTGTTTGTCATTGTAAGTCAGTAAAGTCAAATCAGTTTTTCTTTTTTCTTTTTTTAAAGAAAATTAAATAGTTTGACGAGATGAGGATCACTGTTAGAGGATGAGCTTCATCAAAGAAAACGACATTAGGCGATAGTCATAATTACGTAACGATGACTTATTAAAATTGGACAAAATTGCAATGTGGCTTTTTTTTTTTTTTTTTTTTTTTTTAATTGTTAGGTTAGTTCTTGAACTTTTAATTTTGTACAACTTTGATTTCTGAACTTTTTTTTATAACTGGAATACTCCTAAACTATTAAAATATTATTACAGTAGTCATTTACGTTAATTTTTAAAAGGAATCGTTAGCGGACATCACTTTTTGACAAAATTACTAGCATAGTCCATTTAAAAATTAACAAAAATGACTATTTTAGTAATATTTTAATAGTTTATGAACATTTTTATATTCTTTTTTTAAGAGATAAAATAACTATAAACTATTAAAAATGTTGTTATAGTAGTTCTTCATGTTAATTTTTGGACGGAATCCATAATTAGCATCACTTTTTGACTAAATTACTAATAGATTTCATCTAAAAATTAACAGAAGGGACTATTGTCACAACATTTTAAAAGTTTAAGGATATTTCAGCTACAAAAGAAAGTTCATAGACCAAAGTTACACAAGATTAAAAGTTGAGGGACTAAATGAGTAATTTACCCTTTTTCCTTCTTCTAATGATGGTTAAATTTCGATCCCAAATATATAGATATATATTTAGGTGTGTATATCAGACTCCAAAAGTTAAAAGATACCACCAAAGACATAGTATAAGTTCAACGAAGCCATCTAAACGGTTGATAATTGACGAACAGAGGACAAAAAAAACAATGACAGGCAGTTGAGGTTAGCTGTGAATTGTGATGTGTGTGTATCCAAATTTATATTTATATATGTATTTTCATTAATAAATACAATTAATTGATGAATAAATCTTTTAAGTACTTATTGATAAAAAAAAATGACAACTCATATTTCATATAAATTGGTAATCAAATGTTAGAATTAAAGTTGATATCTTTAACATTTTCCATCCAAAATAAACATGATTTTCATGAAGTGAAGAGCAAATCTAAGGGACTTTCAGGGGAAAAAAAAAAATCAAGGGACTGACGCCTCAATATTTCTACAATTTCATTTATGAATAATGCTATATATAGATATTAATTGAATCCTAACTTTTTAAGCGCTAATTTATATGATACACGAGTTTTCATTCTTATATTGATAAGTGTATATAAATAATTATCACATCAATTAATATTTTTAAAAGATATCATTTTAACAAAAAAAAATGATAACTCGATATAACGTAATTAGTTGGTACTCATTAATTTAAATTTCTTGTAATTAAAAACAAACAGAACACAAATAAATTAACTGGCTAGCCAACAAACCTAAATTTAAGGAGAACAAGTCATCATAACATAATGACAAGTTGGACATAATTATTGTTCATCAATGTGACATCATGATCATATATTTTCCAATACCAATAAAATGTACTAAAGTCCTAATAATTTGGCACTTTGATGACTTTAGTGTACCAATACGAGTGATCATTCTGGATAGACCTCAATTATGGATGGTAAGGCAGGAATTTTGATGATTTTGTGGCGTGGGAAGCCTCCTTCCTTCAGTATCTTCTTCCACTCGTTCTCAGTTCTCGCTTTACCCCCTTAGGCATGGGCAACCATTACAAGGTCAAATACCAAGCCCAAGTCATTAAACAGGGCATTGCCTTGTGGGTCCAAAACTACATCCACTACAATAACTTTCCCACTCTTCTGTGGTATTGCTTTCCTGCTATTTTGCAAGATCTTCACACAATCTTCATCGTCCCAATCATGCATTATCCACTGCATATAAACAAAATATATTCCCCCCCCCCCCCCCCCCCCCCTCTTTCCTTTTTTGTCACCAACAACAATAATAACAATTAATGTACGAACACAATTAAAATATGAAAAAATAAATAAATAAATAGGTGAGATGTAGAGTTTTTGGATACTAATTTATTATTTTTGGAAATTGATTGGTGATTACTATTAAAATAGATTACTATTAAAATAGTATCGAATGTTGATCAAATTGATTTGGTGGACTAGTAGGTAAATCATTTATTAACATTGATTAAATAAATATGGAGATAGGTCAATAAGTGATTTATCAATAACTAATTGATTATTCAAAAAAATGCTTTTCAAAAGATGATTTTCCCACCTACCCTTTTAAATATTGGATGTCTTATAACGGCGTTTGTATAAGGACGTTTCTTTCTTTCTTTTCTTTTCTTTTTATTTTTTTATTTTTTTAAGTTATATGAATCAAGGCTTTTCCCATTTCACAATATTTTAAGATATCTAGAATGATTTGGTGTTCGTGTAAAGCAAGAAGGAAAAAAAAAAAAAAAAAAAAAAAAAAAAAAAAACCACGTTCTTGAAAACCATGTTAATAAAACCACCTTCTATATTTATGGTGGTATCCTTTTTTTTTTTTTTTTTTTTTTGGGTTTTTAGGTAAACCTTTGGTGGCAGTTCACGTAATTTTCTCAATTAAAAGAAATTAAAAACAAAAAAACGAAAAACAGAGAAATATAACAAAAACAGTTGACTAGTGATCAAAGAGTTGTTAAATTTAAGCTTTTCCTTCATGAAAACAGCATCAGCATTAGGGATGCTCTCAAACATGTCACCTCCGACGTGGGACACTCCAGGGTATGCCGGAGCCGTGGCAACGACATGCGGCAGATCAAAGTTGATCCCCTTAATGTGCGGATGAGATTTCACGATCTCCGACAGGACTGCACCGGTCCCATCACCCACCAACGACCCGAGACAACCGAACCCATCTCCAAACTCCGACAAATAGTGACGGGTCCAGGATTTAAATTCAGTAGGGACACAATTAAAGATCAAAATTTTCAAGGTTAAGTATGTATGCTCTTCGAGAATATTTGGATTATAATCCAAAATAGAAATTCTTAGCCCAAGATCTGCCGAAAAAATTTGTCGGGTCAAATTCCTCTTACTTGATTTTGCATTATCATTTGTTTCTCCCAATTAGAATTGGTGACTCTAATTTCCTTTTGTAATCAAACTACTTCAACATACCTGCTTCACAAAATTCAAACAATAAGTTTAATCACACTATGGTAACATAAAACGTATTAAAAAAAAAAAAAAATAAGAGAACATTCCAAAACTATTGACATAAATACAAAAAAAAAAAAAAAAAAAAAAATACAATTCAAAAATTAAAACTACTTTTTAATATTAGAAAGTAGTTCACACTAAAGATTAAAGCTTTTAATTTTTAATATAAATATACAATAAAGTTAATGTATGATTTTCGTATCTAAAACGACAAATAGATAAATATGATAATAAAATAAAAAACTCTTAAAATTTTAAAAAAATAAATCTAATCTTTTTTAGAATGATATTATATATATTTTTTATTGTAAAAGGAAATAAGGGCATTAAAAAAAATTAGAAGATACATAAGTAGGGATCTCATGGGAAGTTCCTCAAATGTAAGCCGAAAAAAAAAAAAAAACAAAAAAAAACAAAAGAAGCCCATTTAAGATGATAAATTAGGTAAATCATTCAAAGAAACGGAAGAAAGAAAGAAAAAAAAAAAAAAAAAAAAAAAAAACAGCATCAGTTAATATTTGAAGTTATAATTTTGAAGTTTTTGTGTTGTATCTTTTTGACTTTTGAGTGTGATGTTGATGAAGCCGGAGGAGTGAAGACAGCAGAGAAAGGACAATGGAGCAGCGAGCAGGTGAAGGGAAGAAGGAGAAAAAAACGAAAAAAGAGAAGAAGTACAGGAGAGTGAGAAACAGAAGAAAAAGTAGTAAGAAACAAAAAGGATAAAGTAGAAGAATATAAAATGACTGCTGATTTTATTTATTTATTTTTTTTAAGTAAAATAAAAAATGTGCTTGGGATACAAGGTCCATTAGTTTACTCAACTAAAATTACAAAAACACCTAAAAACTTATTAAAAAGACCAAATCAGTGGGGGCACAGAAGTAAATTCACTTAAATTTAGTAAATAAATTTATTTTTTTAATTTTCTCGGTGGGAGAGCCCGAATGTACATCCGTCCCTGCCGACAAGATGGCATTCATAACGATCTTGACGGTGCATGCCATTCCACCATTGAGCAGCTTGTTGAACTCCTGATTCTGAGAAGCGAAATCCCAAATCTCACGTCCATTGGCCTTCTCGAAGGCGATCCCACCTTCCTTTGACGCAGCGGCTGAAATAGTGCAGTGGGGCCATCAGTCACGGGTGGGTGTCCATCAGGAGCAACGGAGCTAGCTACAGTCAGCTGATCATCAGACAGGAGCCACCTCGAAGAGTGTGTCAGACCGTAGAGACTAGTACTCCTTGTGTCTCCGGAGCCGTCCGATGAGGGTTGTGCGGTGAAGATGTTGCGGCGGACGAGGAGGCTCATGATGCCGGCGAGGCAGGAGATGTCGGGAGAGGAAGAAGTGTCGGGAATGGCGGCGGCGGCTATTTGGGACAAACTGACCGGGCCTTCGTGGGAGTTAATGATGTCGGGAATTCGGAGCTCGACAGCGCATCTCAGGTCCATGGCATCGGCGGAGCTGAGCATGAATTTCCATATGTTAGCTTGGCCTCTCAATCTCAAACTTGCCTCGTCTGATTCCATATGTTTCTGATCTTTAATTATTTAATTTTTTTCTCCTGGGCTTATTTCTTATTCACCCTCCTTTATATTAGCTTTAACTTTTGTTTGTGTTTTAATTGAAATTCAAATTTTTCATCTAAATTTTTTATTTTTATTTTTTCTAAAAAATTAACAAATTATAATTAGTTTTTAAAAAATTAATCAATTCTAATATAAAAATTTAATTTCCAAAGATAGGCTAATTAATGGTTGAACAATGCACTTGCTGGATAAATAATTGAAGAGGTGAACTCGTGAACAAGAGAATGGACAGCAGTCCAATCTAGGACCCAAATTGTGATAGCTATCCATGAATAAAATAGTTGTTGATGTGCTGATCTTGTCTGCTTAGTCGGAGAGAATGAGCACACCAATGACAGTACTAATCTAAAATCTCACAAACACCAATAAAAAAAATGATATCTCATATGTTAAATAAATGGGTGTTTAAATATTGACATTAAAGTTATAAGTATCTTAACTTTTTTCCATTCAAAATAAATACGATTTCATCAAGTAAAGCAGACCTAAAAGACTTTAAGAAAAAGGAAAAAACAAAAACAAAAACAAAAGAGAAAAGCAAGGGATTAACCCCGGCCTCAATATTTTTACAATTCCATTTACGAATAATGCCATAAATAACAATTTAAATCATAATTTTTTAAGCGCTAATTGATATGATACATAAGTTATATTGATAAGCATTGTCTAAATAATTATCATGTCAATTAACTTTTTTGAAACATATCATCTAATAATGAAAAATAACAACTCGTTATCGTATAAGTTTGTACTCAGAAATTAAGATTTCATGTAATTAAAGACAAACAGAGCACAAACAAATTAACTAGTCAGCCAACACACTTGCATTCAAGGAGAATATAAAATCATCGTAGCATAATTACAAGTGGGATATAATTGTCGTACATCAATGTGACCTCATGATCTTATTTTGAAGCTACCAATTAAATGTTCTAAAGACCAAATCATCATAAGGCACGTTGATCATTTTAGCGTATTGATAGGGGTGATCATTCTGGATAGGCCTCAATTATGGATGGTAAGGCAGGAATTTTGATGATTTTGTAGCGAGGGAAGCCTCCATCCTTCAGTATCTTCTTCCACTCGTTCTCAGATCTCTCTTTACCCCCTGAGGTGTGGGCAACCATTACAAGGTCAGCGACCAAGCCCATGTCATCAAATGGGGCATTATTTTGCGTGTCCAAAACTACATCCACTAAGATAACTTTTCCACTCTTCCCTGGTATTGCTTTCCTGCTATTTTGCAAGATCTTCACACAATCTTCATCGTTCCAATCATGCATTATCCACTGCACATAAACAAATATGCTTACTATGTCATGCTTTTTGCTTCTTTTATTTTTTTGTTTTCTATTTTTTATTTTTTATGTAAAGTTAAATTTGTTTTTCAAAATATGAATGGATACTTTTCATAAACAATAACAATAACAACAATGATTGTACAAACACAAATAAAATATGAAGAAAAAAGTGACATATGCGAGTTTTGGATACTAATTTAGTTCTTTAAGAAAATGGTTTGTTATTGTTATTGGTTTTGAATGCTGATCAAATAGATTTGGTAGACTGGTCGATAAATCATTTATAAACATTGATTAAACACATATGGAGATAGGTCCATCAGTGATTTGCCAATAACTAATTGATTATTTCAAAAAATGCTGATTTTTTAATTTTACAAAAATGTGAGCTCTATTTATAAAAATAAAAAATAAAAATTTGCTTTACAAAAGATGATTCTCCACTACTACAAAAGATAGATTACACGACGGAGATTACACGACGGTTCCTTGGGACCGTCGTGTAATCCCACCCTCGAGGGGGACATTACACGACGGTCCCCGGGACCGTCGTGTAATCCGCCCCTCGAAGGAGGATTACACGATGGTCCCGAGGGACCGTTGTGTAATCCCTCCCTCTGGGGGATATTACACGACGGTCCCAGGGGGGACCGTCGTGTAATCCCACCCTCGGGGGGGACATTACACGACGGTCCCGGGTAATCCCACCCTCGGGGGGGACATTACACGACGGTCCCGGGGGACCGTCGTGTAATCCCTCCCTTGGGGGGGACATTACACGACGGTCCCCTGGGACCGTCGTGTAATCCCCGGTATTACACGACGGTTCTAAATAGACCGTCGTGTAATGTTCTAAAAATTTTGAAATTTTTCAAATTTAATTTTTCGAAATCCGCGCGTCAAAACCCATAACTTAAATACAATTTCCTCCTCGTTTCTCTTCATCTCTGCACGAATTTCTTAAGTTCTCTCTTCACACTCTCTACATTTCTCAAGTACCCACATCCTTCACCAACCCGTTGCCACTACTCTTTTAGAATCCGGTCAAGCCGCCGTTGCCGAAGTTGCCTCCCTCTTCGTGTGGCCGTGCATATTCTTTTTAAAAGAAAAGCAAGGTGACTTCGTATATAAACTAAAACACATTTACTCTCTTGTATTGTTGTTTTCCATTAAATATCCATTTTTGAACATGAATGTTTTTGTTTTTAATGTTGCTCTTTGTAGATGAATGGTTTGTGATTGGTTTTGGCACTTTACACACATTTTTCAACATAAAGTTTTTACGCCCACAACATACTCGATGAAATGCCTGAATGAGTTTTTTTTTTTTTAATCTTAATTATATACATCTTAATTAGTTTGAACTTTATCAATTTGCTAGGGCCCTAACGGATTGGAAGATTATGACCGGAGAAGGGATTAGAAGAAGGAGACGAGACTGTAAAACAAAAATCTCGAACCGTCCTTGTCCTCTCCAAGAGGGAAGTGTTGAATGTGGTTATTTTATTTTAGGTTTTATGAGGGACATAGTGTTGAATGGAATTGATGTACTTGAAAGTAAAGAATTTTTTACTTTTGAGGATTTGAATTTGATTAGGGGAGAATGGGCTAGCCATGTAATACAATTCATTAATTATGATATGTGAACTTGTAATGTAAAAATTGGTATGTAATTTTACTTTGATCATTGAAGTTACCATCTTGGATCGTGTATTGGATAACATACAGGTTAAGCCAGCCATGAGAAATCACCAAAAAACCATAATTTTTTTTTTTTAATAAAAGAGACATTACATGACGGTTCGGCCAAGTACCGTCGTGTAATGTCCGCATTACACGACGGTTCGACCAAGTACCGTCGTGTAATGTCTCTATATTACTTGTATATACTACGATGTACCTTGTTTTGAAGACGGTTTTTAACCGTCGTGTAACATTGAGATACCACGACAGTTCAATAACCGTCGTGTTATCTTCCACGACACTGGATTACACGACGGTTGGGTAACCGTCGTGTAAACTTTACACGACGATAAAAAACAGTCGTGTAATCCATAATTTTTACTAGTGCTCCCATCCACCCCTTTAAGGGCCTGTTTGGTGGAGTAGTTTGAGTTGAGATTTTTAAGTTTCAATAGTAAATTTTTTTGAATTTTCAGAAAAGACAAAAAACTTTTTGGGAAAAAGATAAAAACTTTTTAGGAAAAAGATAAAAAAAAATTTGAGTTGAATGATTTGAGTGGTTGAGGCAAACATGCCCTAAATATTGGATGTCTCACGACGGGGGTTGTATAAGCACGTTTCTTTTTTTACATTTTCCTTTTGGGTAATGGGTTAAGCACTATGAATCAAGGCTTTTCTTATTTCACAATCTTTTAAGATATCTAGAATGATTTTAGTGATGGTGTAAAGCAAGAAGAAGAAGAAGGAAAAAAAAAAAAAAAACCATGTTCAGGAAAACCATAGTACTGCTAATCAAACCACCTTTTATATAATGGTTTTTTTTTTTTTTTTTTTTTGGTGATGAGGTCAGTTCACGTAATTTTCTTTCTCCATCAACCAAAAGAAATTAAAAAAAAAAAATTACAGGCAAATACAATGAAAACTGTTAACAAGTGATGAAAGAGTAGTTAATTGTAAGCTTTACCTTCATGAAAACAGCATCAGCATTAGGGATGCTCTCAAACATGTCACCTCCGACATGGGACACACCAGGGTACGCCGGAGCCGTGGCGACTACATGCGGCAGATCAAAGTTGATCCCCTTGATCTGCGGATGAGATTTCACTATCTCCGAAATGGCCCCACCGGTCCCACCACCCACGTCAACCAACGACCCCAGACAACCGAACCCATCTTTGTACTCCGACAAGATGGCATTCAAAACGATCTTGGCCGTGCATGCCATTCCGTCATTGAACAGCTTGTTGAACTCCTGATTCTGAGAAGCGAAGTCCCAAATCTCACGACCATGGGTCTTCTCGAAGGCGATCCCACCTTCCTTGACGCAACGGCTGAAACAGTGCCACGGGGCCATCAGCCACGGGTGGGTCTGCATCAGGAGCAACGGAGCCAGAGTCAGCTGATCATCAGACAGGAGCCACCTCGAAGAGTGTGTCAGACCGTAGAGAGTAGTACTACTTGTGTCTCCGGAGCCGTCTGATGAGGGTTGTGCGGTGAAGATGTTGCGGCGGACGAGGAGGCGCATGATGCGGTCGAGGCAGGAGATGTCGGGAGAGGTAGAAGTGTCGGGAATGGCGGAGGCTATTTGGGACAAACTGACCGGGCCTCCGTGGGAGTTAATGATGTCGGGAATTCGGAGCTCGACAGCGCATCTCAGGGCCATGGCATCGGCGAAGCTGAGCATGAACTTCCATATGTCAGCTTGGCCTCTCAGTCGCTGACTTGCCTCGTCTAATTCCATATGTTTCTGAGCTTTTAAATTTTTTTTTTTTCCTCCTGGGCTTATTTCTGATTCACCCTCCTTGCAAATGGTTAAGAACAATGCACTTGCTGCATAAATACTTGAAAAGCTAATAAGTAGTGATGTGACGGGAATGCTGAAAAAAGTTTAATTATTTATTTGCGTTTCTTTTTTGTTGTTTTACTGTCAGTAATACGAAAAGTCCGATTCAAAATGATCGGCGAATTAGAAAAGATTAACTAGGAATAAGAACAAAGCAAGTGACGCATCACGCACGTAACTGTGATGTAAGAATTCTAGTTTGGCAAGAAAAAAACAAAAACACATAAAAACCGACGACAAGCTGGTTTTAGTTTTGATAAATTCCATTAAAATTTCAATTTTTTTTAATTTAATGTAGTTTTAATGCGATGTGGCATTTTACATTCAGGTAGAAATATTTATATATACCTTATATGTACAAAAGAAACCAAAAAAAAAGGGGGGGGGGGGGGGGGGGTCAAGATCATGTTTTTATATATAATTCTTTAAACTGAAAAAGAGTTCTTTATAATGTTTGGTAGCAAGAAGAGAGAAGGGTATGGACTGTGGATAGAGCCTATTGTGGATTATTGAAGACAAAGTTAGTCGATTCGCTGGTTGGAGATGAAATTTTTAAGTTGAAGTTCGTTAATTTTTTTAAAAATAGTTATAATTTTTGTTGATTTTTCTTAAAAAGATAAAAATTAAGATGAAAAATTTGAGTTGGAACCTGAGTTTCAAACGGACAGTGTTGATTTTTCTTAAAAAGTTTCAAACGGACAGTGTTGTTTAGAACATTTTGTCATTCGAAAGTGGTGCTGCTATAATTTGCAGCTGATTATCTAAATCCATGATTTTCCCTAATTTCAAGATAATATATTATTTACTAACATTGAGAAGCTGATGAGGAACTTAATAACTGATTTTGATTCTTTCTTCCTTGTGTCCTTTAACGACAATAATTTTGATATAAAGAAAAATTAAGGGCGAAATTATTTTTTAAAAAATAGTGTATCACATGCTAATCAGTTATATATTTTTGGAAGTAAGACCAAACTTATAGTTTCAATCTTTCTAACAACAGCATTCTGTAATAAAGAACAGAAGAAGAAGAAAAAAACAAAAAACAAAAAACAAAACAAAACAAAACTTTGAAAGGTCCTATTTCAAACCTCAATTTGCAAACTTGTGATTAATTAAATTTTATCCGATATTCATGACAACATAAGTTATTTTTTACCCAAATAATACAAAACATTGTATATATTCGCTTTCCTTTGTGACAATCGTTTTATATATAATTGTTTTTCTTCAAGAAATGATCGTACATTTCCTGTTTTCCTTCAAGTCTTACGCGTTTATCATTTTTTATTTAAAGAAAAAAAAAAAAGTTTGACCAGATGTTAGACGACGAGCTTCATCAAAGAAAATGACATAAGGCGATAGTGACAATTACGTAATGATGACTTATAACAAGTTGATTAAATTGCAATGCGCCCGTTTTTTTTTTTTTTTTTTTTTCCCCTTTATTTCTTCCAATTAATGGTTAAGGGCAAGCATCCGAACAAATATTTGGAATTTGAAACATTGGAGTGAAAAAATTTGAATATAAAATTTAAGTTATCATCTGAATTAGTGTTTGGAATGTAACATTCCGAATTAGTGTTTTTCTTCTAGAAATGTTTGTTTCTTGGTGTTTGGTGTGTAAGTTTGAGTTGAAATTGATAAGTTTAAATAATAAATTTTGTTGACTTTTCAAAAAAGACAAAAAACTTTTTAAGAAAAAGATAAACTTTAAAAAAAAAAGACAAAAAAAAAATTTAAATAGGATCGATTACCAAACAGGGTCTTAAATTTTTGGACTCTTTATTTTTATTTTTTGTTTTCCTTCGAGTCTACGTGTTTGTCATTGTAAGTCAGTAAAGTCAAATCAGTTTTTCTTTTTTCTTTTTTTAAAGAAAATTAAATTGTTTGACGAGATGAGGATCACTGTTAGATGATGAGCTTCATCAAAGAAAACGACATTAGGCGATTTTCATAATTACGTAATGATGACTTATTAAAATTGGACAAAATTGCAATGTGGCTTTTTATTTTTATTTTTTTATAATTGCTAGGTTAGTTCTTGAATTTTTAATTTTGTACAACTTTAATTCCTGAATTTTTTTTATAATTGGAATACTCCTAAACTATTGAAATGTTATTACAGTAGTCATTTACGTTAATTTTTAAAAGGAATCGTTAGCGGACATCACTTTTTGACAAAATTACTAGCATAGTCCATTTAAAAATTAACAAAAATAAATATTGTAGCAACATTTTAATAGTTTATAAACATTTTTATATTATTTTTATATGAGATAAAAATAACTATAAACTATTAAAAATATTGTTATAGTAGTTCTTCATGTTAATTTTTGGATGGAATCCATAGTTAGCATCACTTTTTGACCAAATTACTAATAAATTTCATCCAAAAATTAACAGAAGGGACTACTGTCACAATATTTTAAAAGTTTAGGGACATTTCAGCTACAAAAGAAAGTTCATAGACCAAAGTTGCACAAGATTAAAAGTTGAGGGACTAAATGAGCAATTTATCCTTTTTTTTCCCTAACCATAATGATGGTTAAATTTCGATCCCAAATATATAGATATATATTTAGGTGTGTATATCAGACTCCAAAAGTTAAAAGATACCACCAAAGACAGAGTATAAGTTCAACGAAGCCATCTAAACGGTTGATAATTGACGAACAGAGGACAAAAAAACAATGACAGGCTGTTGAGGTTAGCTGTGAATTGTGATGTGTGTATATCCAAATTTAAATTTATATATGTATTTTCATTAGTAAATATAATTAATTGATGAATAAATCTTTTAAGTACTTATTAATAAAAAAAATGACAACTCATACCTCAGATAAATTGGTAATCAAATGTTAGGATTAAAGTTGATATCCTTAACATTTTCCATCCAAAATAAACACGATTTCGTGAAGTGAAGAGCAAATCTAAGGGACTTTTAGGGAAAAAAAACAATCAAGGGACTGACGCCTCAATATTTCTACAATTTCATTTACGAATAATGCTATATATAGATATTAATTGAATCCTAACTTTTTAAGCGCTAATTTATATGATACACGAGTTTTCATTTTTATATTGGTAAGTGTATATAAATAATTATCACATCAATTAATATTTTTAAAAGATATCATTTTAACAAAAAAAAAATGATAACTCGATATAACGTAATTAGTTGATACTCATAAATTTAAATTTCTTGTAATTAAAAACAAACATAACACAAATAAATTAACTGGTTAGCCAACACACCTGAATTTAAGGAGAACAAGTCATCATAACATAATGACAAATTGATGACATCATGATCATATATTTTCCAATACCAATAAAATGTACTAAAGTCCTAATAATTTGGCACTTTGATGACTTTAGTGTACCAATACGAGTGATCATTCTGGATAGACCTCAATTATGGATGGTAAGGCAGGAATTTTGATGATTTTGTGGCGTGGGAAGCCTCCTTCCTTCAGTATCTTCTTCCACTCGGTCTCAGTTCTCTCTTTACCCCCTTAGGTATGGGCAACCATTACAAGGTCAAATACCAAGCCCAAGTCATCAAATAGGGCATTGCCTTGTGGGTCCAAAACTACATCCACTAATAATAACTTTCCCACTCTTCTGTGGTATTGCTTTCCTGCTATTTTGCAAGATCTTCACACAATCTTCATCGTCCAAATCATGCATTTATCCACTGCATATAAACAAATATATTTACTACGTCATGCTTTTTTTTCTTTTCTTTTTTTTTCCTTCCTTTTGTGTCACCAACAACAATAATAACAATTAATGTACGAACACAATTAAATTATGATAAAAAATATATAGGTGAGATGTAGAGTTTTTGGATACTAATTTATTATTTTTGGAAAAATAATTGGTGATTACTATTAAAATAGTATTGAATGTTTATCAAATTGATTTGGTGGACTAGTAGGTAAATCATTTATAAACAATGATTAAATAAATATGGAGATAGGTGAATAAGTGATTTATCAATAACTAGTTAATTATTCAAAAAAATGCTTTTCAAAAGATGATTTTCCCACCTACCCCTTTAAATATTGGATGTCTTATAACGGCGTTTGTATAAGGACGTTTCTTTCTATGAATCAAGGCTTTTCCCATTTCACAATATTTTAAGATATCTAGAATGATTTGGTGTTCGTGGAAAGCAAGAAGCAGAAGAAAAAAAAAAAAAAAAAACCACGTTCTTGAAAACCATGTTAATAGAACCACCTTCTATATTTATGGTGGTATCTTTTTTTTTTTTTTTTTTTTTTTTTGGGTTTTTAGGTAAACCTTTGGTGGCAGTTCACGTAATTTTCTCAACAAAAAGAAATTAAAAACAAAAAAACGAAAAACAGAGAAATACAACAAAAACAGTTGACTAGTGATCAAAGAGTTGTTAAATTTAAGCTTTTCCTTCATGAAAACAACATCAGCATTAGGGATGCTCTCAAACATTTCACCTCCGACGTGGGACACTCCAGGGTATGCCGGAACCGTGGCAACGACATGCGGCAGATCAAAGTTGATCCCCTTAATGTGCGGATGAGATTTCACGATCTCCGACAGGACTGCACCGGTCCCACCACCCACCAACGACCCGAGACAATCGAACCCATCTCCAAACTCCGACAAATAGTGATGGGTCCAGGATTTAAATTCAGTAGGGGTACAATTAAAGACCAAAATTTTCAAGGTTAAGTATGTATGCTCTTCGAGAATATTTGGATTATAATCCAAAATAGAAATTCTTAGCCCAAGATCTGCCGAAAAAAATTGTCGGGTCAAATTCCTCTTACTTGATTTTGCATTATCATTTGTTTCTCCCAATTAGAATTGGTGACTCTAATTTCCTTTTGTAATCAAAATACTTCAACATACCTGCTTCACAAAATTCAAACAATAAGTTTAATCACACTATGGTAACATAAAACGTATTAAAAAAATAAAAAAAAAAATAAGAGAACATTCTAAAACTATTGACATAAATACAAAAAAAAAAAAAATATAATTCAAAAATTAAAACTACTTTTTAATATTAGAAAGTAGTTCACACTAAAGATTAAAGCTTTTAATTTTTAATATAAATATACAATAAAGTTAATGCATGATTTTTGTATCTAAAACGACAAATAGATAAATATGATAATAAAATAAAAAACTCTTAAAATTTCAAAAAAAATAAATCTAATCTTTTTTAGAATGATATTATATATTTTTTATTGTAAAAGGAAATAAGGGCATTAAACAAAATTAGAAGATACATAAGTAGGGATCTCATGGGAAGTTCCTCAAATGTAAGCCCAAAAAAAAAAAAAAAGAAGCCCATTTAAGATGATAAATTAGGTAAATCATTCAAAGAAACGGAAGAAAGAAAGAAAGAAAAAAATAGCATCAGTTAATATTTGAAGTTATAATTTTGAAGTTTTTGTGTTGTATCTTTTTGACTTTTGAGTGTGATGTTGATGTAGCCGGAGGAGTAAAGACAGTAGAGAAAGGACAATGGAACAGCGAGCAGGTGAAGGGAAGAAGGAGAAAAAAACGAAAAAAGAGAAGAAGCACAGGAGAGTGAGAAACAGAAGAAAAGTAGTAAGAAACAAAAAGGATAAAGTAGAAGAATATAAAATGACTGCTGATTTTATTTATTTATTTTTTTTAAGTAAAATAAAAAATGTGCTTGGGATACAAGGTCCATTAGTTTACTCAACTAAAATTACAAAAACACCCAAAAACTTAATAAAAAGACCAAATCAGTGGGGGCGCAAAAGTAAATTCACTTAAAATTAGTATATAAAATTTTTTTTTTAATTTTCTCGGTGGGGGGGCCCCAATGTACAACCGTCCCTGCCGACAAGATGGCATTCATAACGATCTTGGCCGTGCATGCCATTCCACCATTGAGCGGCTTGTTGAACTCCTGATTCTGAGAAGCGAAATCCCAAATCTTACGTCCATTGGCCTTCTCGAAGGCGATCCCACCTTCCTTTGACGCAGCGGCTGAAATAGTGCCATGGGGCCATCAGTCACGGGTGGGTGTTGTTGGAAAAATGGTTTTCAAATCATTTTAAGGAACCATTTTGAGGTCCAAAATTGAGTGGGACCCACTTCGTAAAATTAACG
Source organism: Ficus carica (assembly GCA_009761775.1). Lineage (NCBI taxonomy): Eukaryota > Viridiplantae > Streptophyta > Magnoliopsida > Rosales > Moraceae > Ficus > Ficus carica. The sequence continues at coordinate 9,565,676 of CM019743.1, read as the reverse complement.
GGTCTTCGTGGATTTGCGTTCTCCGTCGCGAGGAGATCGAATTCATATATTCATACACTCAAAATGGTATTCGGGTGAATGAGAAATTGATGCTCAAAGTGTGTCCATTGGAATGGAATTGTGTTGGAAAGTTGGTTGTAAATGTGGAGTCCCACATTGCTTAGGCATGAAAGCATGATGGACTTTATAAAGATTTGCACTTTTGGACTTGGGTAAGATTGTGAACCCAAGATGCTCTCTCACGCGCAGGGGGGGGTGCAAATCCTAGCCCCGGTGGGTTAGGAGCCCAATGTGTGGGCCCGCGCGACGCGAATGCTGGTTCGTCAAGCTTGCCCTCGCACGGGCTTTGTTTTGGAATTTTTTTTTTCCTTTCTTCCAACACAATTCCGAATTTATTAAGAATATGAACAGCCTCATCTTTTCATATTCAGGAAATTGTTCATCTTCCAAGTGTTAAATGGGGCAGCTCTAAATCCGAATTTAAACCTCATAAATTCGGTTTTGTAACACCTGATTTTGGAAGCTATAAAAAGAGGCCTCCTCATGCATGAAAAAATCACTTGAGACACACAAACACTTTGTGCACACGTTTTCTTTCTTGCTCTCGGTTTTCCTTGTAGTAGTTGAGTTCGTTTTTGAAGTTTGGTGATAGAGGGAAGGCTTTGGTTTCAAGTTCGCCGGAAGCGGTTTTCGATCGTGCTAGACTACCGTTGTTTGTCGTTGTATCCTGGGAGATAGACGTCCATTGAAGCCTCGTGCACTTACCAGAGGGGACGAATCTGTTTTAAGGAAAGCGTGATACACGCGCCTCGACGATCTTCTTTTTGTTTGTTTCCTTCGAATTGAGGTTGAGTTTTGGTGTAATCATTTTCCATAATATTTTATTTGAATCACTTGTTCATTGTCTATGCTATCTCTCCATATTCTCTAACAATCTTAAAACAGAATCGTATCATAGACGACGGACAGGTTGTTCAGATTCGGACGAAATTGCTTAATTTTTTTTTGTTCTTGCTGCGGTGGTTCAATTTTTCCGAAACAAGGATTTGCTCACATTTGGTTTTGTTGTTGCAGTTTATGACTAAGGAGTTGCTAACAGATTTTTCCAGTCTGTCTTTATTCACATACATATATATATATATATATATAAAGAAACGGCCAAACTCCATTGGAAAAAAATATATATATATTTTAACTTTTTTTTTCTCTCCGATTAATGGTTTGCATGCATATTGTAGTTATATATTACGTTATATATATAACTTTTATTTTTATTATACTAATAAGTTATAAGCATTAATAACTTTTCTTAATTAGTCTTGGTATTATAATTGGTTACTAGTTTGGTTCTAATATTTGGTTTGTTTTCAGAAATGGCTGAAAACATGAACATCGTACCAACTGAGAATCCATCTGTGACACTGGCTCCATCACCTCGTGTAGCCTCGTCTTCAACGCAGCCTTTGGCGGTCTCGGTTCCGGTTAATCATAATGAGAAATCGGATAAATTCACTGGATTGAATTTTAAAACGTGGCAACAAAAGATGTTGTTTTATCTGACCACTCTGAATCTTGCGAGATTCCTGAGAGAAGATCTTCCTTCGATTAGAGAGGATGAGACAGATGCCCAAGTGGTGCATGCTGTTGATGCGTGGAAGCATTGTGATTTCCTATGCCAGATATTCTGAATGGCTTGTCGGATTCACTCTATAGTGTATATAGCATGAAGGGATCAGCCAAGGAACTGTGGGAGTCCTTGGATCGTAAGTATAAGTCTGAAGATGCCGGTGCTAAAAAGTTCTTAGTGGGACAGTTCATGAACTTGAAGATGGTGGATTCCAAGACCGTCATCAGTCAAGTTCAAGAGCTGCAATTAATCATTCACGGAATTCATGCTGAAGGAATGGTTATTAGTGAGTCTTTTCAGGTAGCAGTAATTATAGAGAAGCTACCCCCTGCGTGGAAAGACTTCAAGAACTATTTGAAGCACAAGAGAAAGGAAATGAGCGTGGAAGACCTCATTGTGAGACTTCGCATTGAGGAGGATAATAGAGGCTCGGAAAAGAAGCTCTCCAACAATGTCGTTGTCAATTCCACTAAAGCTAATGTAGTGGAGCATGGCCAAAAGAAAAAGAAGTTCAACAACTCGGGATCCAAGCTGGGACCTAAAGGTGGAGTTTCGAAGAAGCCGAAATTCCAAGGAAAGTGTTTCAATTGTGACAAAATGGGTCACAAGTCGGCTGATTGTAGACTGCCGAAAAGAAACAAGAAGAAAGAGGCCAATGTGGTGGATGCTGTCACCCAAGAGGTATCTGAAATCAGTCTTTCGGCTGTGGTTTCTGAAGTCAACATGATGGACTCCAACCCAAAGGAGTGGTGGCTAGATACTGGTGCTACCCGTCATATCTGTGCAGATAGAGCTGCATTTGCTGACTTAGTTCCTTTGGAAACTAGGGAGAAGCTGTATATGGGCAATTCTGCAACATTAGAGATCAAGGGTCAAGGGACTGTATTCCTGAAGATGACGTCCGAAAAGGAAGTCAAGCTGCACAACGTGCTGTATGTGCCTGATATCCGGAACACTGATGAGCTTGCATGGCTTCAAGATGGTTTTTGAGGCCCAGAAAATTGTTTTGTCTAAATATGGAATGTATGTGGGAAGGGGTTATGTGAAAGATGGACTATGAAAAATGAATGTAATGGCTGTTAAGCCTAAATCCATCAATAAAGATAAGAAGTCTTCCGCTTATTTGCTTGAGTCTTCTAACTTATGGCATGGTAGACTAGGACATGTTAATTTTGATACATTACGTAGATTAATTAACTTGGATCACATACCCGCTTTTGAAATTGATTCAAAACATAAGTGTGAAACTTGTGTTGAGGCAAAACAAACAAGATCATCATTTCAAACAATTGAAAGGAATACTGAACCACTTGAATTAATTCATAGCGATGTTTGTGACTTAAAGTTTGTTCAAACAAGAGGTGGTAACAAGTATTTTATCACTTTCATCGATGATAGCACAAAATATTGCTATGTGTATTTGCTTAAAAGCAAAGATGAGGCTATAGAGAAGTTTGTTCTTTATAAGCAAGAAGTTGAGAACCAACTTAATAAGAAAATTAAGATGGTAAGAAGTGACCGTGGTGGTGAATATGTGGAACCATTTGGTGAATTTTGTGCACAACATGGTATTATTCATGAGGTCATGCCACCTTATTCTCCTCAGTCAAATGGTGTGACTGAACGCAAGAATCGTACCTTAAAGGATATGATGAATGCAATGTTATTAAGTTCTGGTTTGCCACAGAACATGTGGGGGGGAGCCATTTTGTCGGCTAACTATCTTTTAAATAAGATTCCCCGGAAGAAAGAGGACAAAACCCCATACGAATTATGGAAAGGAATGAAGCCTTCCTACAAATACTTGAGAGTATGGGGATGTCTTGCTAAAGTGTTGGTACCCGGGCCAAAGAAGATGAGAATAGGTCCTAAAACGGTTGATTGCATCTTCATTGGCTATGCCCACAACAATAATGCATATCGGTTCCTTGTGCATGAATCTAAAAACCCTGACATACATAAGAACACGATAATGGAATATAGGAATGCATTGTTTTTCGAACATGTATTTCCTTGTAATTCCAAGGAAGACGGTCCAAGTTCGTCTAAACGAACGTACGAAACTATTGAAGAGAATAGTCAGGACCAAGAAGAAAATTATGAAACTGAAAAAGAGGAAGAAGAGCCTAGACGAAGCAAAAGGGCAAGGACAAAAAAATCGTTTGGACCAGATTTTCTGACCTATATGCTAGAGGCCGAACCTCAAACGTATAAAGAAGCTGTAAGCTCAACTGAGGGTCCTTTATGGAAAGAAGCCATAAAGAGTGAAATTGATTCTATCTTGCAAAATCATACTTGGGAGTTAGTGGATTTTCCTCCAGGAAGTAAACCATTAGGCTCTAAGTGGATTTTCAAACGGAAAATGAAGGCAGATGGAACAATTGATAAGTATAAGGCCAGACTTGTAATAAAAGGATATAGACAACGAGAAGGCCTTGATTACTTTGACACATATTTTCCCGTGACGAGAATAACCTCTATAAGATTGATTTTGTCGATTGCCGCACTGCGGAATCTTGAAGTCCATCAAATGGACGTAAAGACAGCTTTTCTTAATGGAGATCTTGAAGAAGAAATTTATATGGAACAACCCGAGGGTTGTATAGCTCCAGGAAAAGAAAAGAAAGTCTGCAAACTTGTGAAGTCCTTGTATGGACTTAAGCAAGCCCCAAAACAATGGCACGAGAAATTTGATAGTGTCATGATGACAAATGGGTTCAAAATCAATGAGTGTGACAAGTGTGTTTATGTCAAGAATACAGAAGACGGATATGTCATACTCTGTCTATATGTAGATGACATGCTAATCACATGTAGCAATGATCGGATGATCAAATCTATCAAGGATATGTTGAATTCAAGATTTGACATGAAAGACATGGGACCGGCTGATGTAATATTGGGTATTAAAATCATAAGGTCGCCTAATGGTCTTATATTGAGTCAGTCACACTATGTGGACAAGATACTTGATAAATTCAATAAAGATGATTTTGGTGTGGCTAGAACTCCATTTGATTTAAATCAACATCTGTCCAAAAATAGAGGAGAAAGTATATCTCAAGTAGAGTATGCTAGAGTGATAGGGAGTCTAATGTACTTAATGAGTTGTACAAGACCAGACATTGCCTTCACTGTGAGTTGTTTGAGCAGGTTCACGAGTAATCCAGGGGCTGATCACTGGAAAGCAATTGTTAGAGTACTCAGGTACTTACGATATACTCGTGACTATGGGCTGCATTATACTAGTTTTCCTGCTGTTCTAGAAGGATATTCAGATGCGAGCTGGATATCTGATATATAGGATTCTAAGGCCACCAGTGGATATGTGTTCACTTTGGGAGGTGCAGCAGTATCATGGAAATCTTCTGAGCAGACAGTAATAACCAGATCCACGATGAAATCTGAGTTTGTTGCTTTAGATAAAAACGACGAAGAGGCTGAATGGCTACGACAGTTTTTAGAAGATATTCCATAATGGCCAAAACCTGTGCCTGCAATATGTATACATTGTGATAGTCAATCTGCTATTGGCAGGGCACAGAATGTCATGTATAACGGTAAGTCAAGACACATTCGTCGTCGACACAATACCATTAGACAATTAATCTCAACTGGAATCATAATAATTGACTATGTAAAGTCAAAAGAAAATATTGCGGATCTGTTAACCAAAGGGTTGAATAGAGATCTAGTTGAGAAATCATCAAAGGGAATGGGACTTAAGCCCATGAAATAATAGGTCAAAACAGTGGAAACCCAACCTAGTTGACTGGAGATCCCAAGATCCAGGTTCAATGGGATAACTAAACTATATAGACCGAGTAGGATCACTGTGGGGGTTACCCTCCAGCTCATTCTTGTGATGAAAACAGTGATACCCGTACGAGAAAGGTTAAGTTATGCTTTTAATGATTCTTAAGCGTCGGGAATCCGAGCGGAGTACTGCGGGATATTCTTGATTAAGAAATCACCTATGTGAGAGAGAAGTGGGGCCGCTTCAAAGAAGAATTACGAGGGCTCAATTCTATAAAATTCTTGCAGAACCAGGACGATGTCCACGGCCAAAATGGACATAACCATGAGAACTGAAACTATGTCAGGAAAATATCTGTGTGAGGTATACTATCGTTTACACAAACGGCAGAACAATTCAAGGACAACGCGTCTACTGATTAGCCAGTAAAGTAAGTATATTATCACAAGGGAAGGTTCAAGGGTTAACGCCTACCTATCCTATGCAGATGTTAACCGTAGAACTCTATCACCGTGTAGTGTCTTTTGTTTTCCCTCGACGTTGGTCAATTTTCATTCATGTGGGGGATTGTTGGAAAAATGGTTTTCAAATCATTTTAAGGAACCATTTTGAGGTCCAAAATTGAGTGGGACCCACTTCGTAAAATTAACGGGTCTTGGTGGATTTGCGTGCTCCGTCGCGAGGAGATCGAATTCATATATTCATACACTCAAAATGGTATTCGGGTGAATGAGAAATTGATGCTCAAAGTGTGCCCATTGGAATGGAATTGTGTTGGAAAGTTGGTTGTAAATGTGGAGTCCCACATTACTTAGGCATGAAAGCATGATGGACTTTATAAGGATTTGCACTTTTGGACTTGGGTAAGATTGTGAACCCAAGATGCTCTCTCACGCGCAGGGGGGGGGGTGCAAATCCTAGCCCCAGTGGGTTAGGGGCCCAATGTGTGCGCCCGCACAACGTGGGCGACGCGAATGCTGGTCCTTCAAGCTTGCCCTCGCACGGGCTTTGTTTTGGAATTTTTTTTCCTTTCTTCCAACACAATTCCGAATTTATTAAGAATATGAACAGCCTCATCTTTTCATATTCAGGAAATTGTTCATCTTCCAAGTGTTAAATGGGGCAGCTCTAAATCCGAATTTAAACCTCATAAATTCGGTTTTGTAACACCTGATTTTGGAAGCTACAAAAAGAGGCCTCCTCATGCATGAAAAAATCACTTGAGACACACAAACACTTTGTGCACACGTTTTCTTTCTTGCTCTCGGTTTTCCTTGTAGTAGTTGAGTTCGTTTTTGAAGTTTGGTGATAGAGGGAAGGCTTTGGTTTCAAGTTCGCCGGAAGCGATTTTCGATCGTGCTAGACTACCGTTGTTTGTCGTTGTATCCTGGGAGACAGACGTCCGTTGAAGCCTCGTGCACTTACCGGAGGGGACGAATCTGTTTTAAGGAAAGCGTGATACACGTGCCTCGACGATCTTCTTTTGTTTGTTTCCTTCGAATTGAGGTTGAGTTTCGGTGTCATCATTTTCCGTAATATTTTATTTGAATCACTTGTTCATTGTCTATGCTATCTCTCCATATTCTCTAACAGGTGTCCATCAGGAGCAACGGAGCTACAGTCAACTGATCTTCAGACAGGAGCCACCTCGAAGAATGTGTCAGACCGTAGAGACTAGTACTACTTGTGTCTCCGGAGCCGTCTGATGAGGGTTGTGCGGTGAAGATGTTGCGGCGGACGAGGAGGCTCATGATGCCGGCGAGGCAGGAGATGTCGGGAGAGGAAGAAGTGTCGGGAATGGCGGCGGCGGCTATTTGGGACAAACTGACCGGGCCTTCGTGGGAGTTAATGATGTCGGGAATTCGGAGCTCGGCGGAGCTGAGCATGAACTTCCATATGTTAGCTTGGCCTCTCTCAATCTCAAACTTGCCTCGTCTGATTCCATATGTTTCTGATCTTTAATTATTTAATTTTTTTTCTCCTGGGCTTATTTCTTATTCACCCTCCTTTATATTAGCTTTAACTTTTGTTTGCGTTTTAATTTAAATTCAAATTTTTCATCTAAATTTTTATTTTTATTTTTTCTAAAAAATTAACAAAAATATAATTAATTTTTAAAAAATTAACCAACTCTAATATAAAAATTTAATTTCTAACTAACGAAGTTAATTAATGATTGAACAATACACTTGCTGGATAAATAATTGAAGAGGTGAACTCGTGAACAAGAGAATGGACAGCAGTCCAATCTAGGACCCAAATTGTGATAGCTATCCATGGATAAAATAGGTGTTGGTGTGCTGATCTTGTCTGCTTAGTCGGAGAGAATGAGCACACCAATGACAGTACTAATCTAAAATCTCACAAACACCAATAAAAAAAATGATATCTCATATGTTAAATAAATGGGTGTTTAAATATTGACATTAAAGTTATAAGTATCTTAACTTTTTTCCATTCAAAATAAATACGATTTCATCAAGTAAAGCAGACCTAAAAGACTTTAAGAAAAAGGAAAAAACAAAAACAAAAACAAAAGAGAAAAGCAAGGGATTAACCCCGGCCTCAATATTTTTACAATTCCATTTACGAATAATGCCATAAATAACAATTTAAATCATAATTTTTTAAGCGCTAATTGATATGATACATAAGTTATATTAATAAGCATTGTCTAAATAATTATCATGTCAATTAACTTTTTTGAAACATATAATCTAATAATGAAAAATAACAACTCGTTATCGTATAAGTTTGTACTCAGAAATTAAGATTTCATGTAATTAAAGACAAACAGAGCACAAACAAATTAACTAGTCAGCCAACACACTTGCATTCAAGGAGAATATAAAATCATCGTAGCATAATTACAAGTGGGATATAATTGTCGTACATCAATGTGACCTCATGATCTTATTTTGAAGCTACCAATTAAATGTTCTAAAGACCAAATCATCATAAGGCACGTTGATCATTTTAGCGTATTGATAGGGGTGATCATTCTGGATAGGCCTCAATTATGGATGGTAAGGCAGGAATTTTGATGATTTTGTAGCGAGGGAAGCCTCCATCCTTCAGTATCTTCTTCCACTCGTTCTCAGATCTCTCTTTACCCCCTGAGGTGTGGGCAACCATTACAAGGTCAGCGACCAAGCCCATGTCATCAAATGGGGCATTATTTTGCGTGTCCAAAACTAAATCCACTAAAATAACTTTTCCACTCTTCTCTGGTATTGCTTTCCTGCTATTTTGCAAGATCTTCACACAATCTTCATCGTTCCAATCATGCATTATCCACTGCACATAAACAAATATGCTTACTATGTCATGCTTTTTGCTTCTTTTATTTTTTTGTTTTCTATTTTTTATTTTTTATGTAAAGTTAAATTTGTTTTTCAAAATATGAATGGATACTTTTCATAAACAATAACAATAACAACAATGATTGTACAAACACAATTAAAATATGAAGAAAAAGTGACATATGCGAGTCTTTGGATACTAATTTAGTTCTTTAAGAAAATAGTTTGTTATTGTTATTGGTATTGAATGCCGATCAAATAGATTTGGTAGACTGGTCGATAAATCATTTATAAACATTGATTAAACACATATGGAGATAGGTCCATCAGTTATTTGCCAATAACTAATTGATTATTTCAAAAAATGCTGATTTTTTTAATTTTACAAAAATGTGAGCTCTATTTAAAAATAAAAAAAAATTTGCTTTACAAAAGATGATTCTCTCACCCACCCCTTTAAATATTGGATGTCTCACGACGGGGGTTGTGTAAGCACGTTTCTTTTTTTACTTTTTCCTTTTGGGTAATGGGTTAAGCACTATGAATCAAGGCTTTTCTCATTTCACAATCTTTTAAGATATCTAGAGTGATTTTAGTGATGGTGTAAAGCAAGAAGAAGAAAACAAAATTAAGAAGGAAAAAAAAAAAAAAAAACCATGTTCAGGAAAACCATAGTGCTAATCGAACCACCTTTTATATAATGGGTTTTTTTTTTTTTTTTTTTTTTGGTGATTAGTTTAGTTCACGTAATTTTCTTTCTCCATCAACCAAAAGAAATTAAATAAAATAAAATAAAAAACAAATTACAGGCAAATACAATGAAAACTGTTTACAAGTGATGAAAGAGTAGTTAATTGTAAGCTTTACCTTCATGAAAACAGCATCAGCATTAGGGATGCTCTCAAACATGTCACCTCCGACATGGGACACTCCAGGGTACGCCGGAGCCGTGGCGACTACATGCGGCAGATCAAAGTTGATCCCCTTGATGTGCGGATGAGATTTCACTATCTCCGAAATGGCCCCACCGGTCCCACCACCCACGTCAACCAACGACCCCAGACAACCGAACCCATCTTTGTACTCCGACAAGATGGCATTCAAAACGATCTTGGCCGTGCATGCCATTCCGTCATTGAACAGCTTGTTGAACTCCTGATTCTGAGAAGCGAAGTCCCAAATCTCACGACCATGGGTCTTCTCGAAGGCGATCCCACCTTCCTTGACGCAACGGCTGAAACAGTGCCACGGGGCCATCAGCCACGGGTGGGTCTCCATCAGGAGCAACGGAGCCAGAGTCAGCTGATCATCAGACAGGAGCCACCTCGAAGAGTGTGTCAGACCGTAGAGAGTAGTACTACTTGTGTCTCCGGAGCCGTCTGATGAGGGTTGTGTGGTGAAGATGTTGCGGCGGACGAGGAGGCGCATGATGCGGGCGAGGCAGGAGATGTCGGGAGAGGTAGAAGTGTCGGGAATGGCGGAGGCTATTTGGGACAAACTGACCGGGCCTCCGTGGGAGTTAATGATGTCGGGAATTCGGAGCTCGACAGCGCATCTCAGGGCCATGGCATCGGCGAAGCTGAGCATGAACTTCCATATGTCAGCTTGGCCTCTCAGTCGCTTACTTGCCTCGTCTAATTCCATATGTTTCTGAGCTTTTATTTTATTTTTATTTTTTTTCCTCCTGGGCTTATTTCTGATTCACCCTCCTTGCAAATGGTTAAGAACAATGCACTTGCTGCATAAATACTTGAAAAGCTAATAAGTAGTGATGTGACGGGAATGCTGAAAAAAGTTTAATTATTTATTTGCGTTTCCTTTTTGTTGTTTTACTGTCAGTAAAACGAAAAGTCCCATTCAAAATGATCGGCGAATTAGAAAAGATTAACTAGGAATAAGAACAAAGCAAGTGACGCATCACGCACGTAACTGTGATGTAAGAATTCTAGTTTGGCAAGAAAAAAACAAAAACACACATAAAAACCGACGACAAGCTGGTTTTAGTTTTGATAAATTCCATTAAAATTTCAATTTTTTTTAATTTAATGTAGTTTTAATGCGATGTGGCATTTTACATTCAGGTAGAAATATATATATATATATATATATATATCCTTATACCTTATATTACAAAAGAAACCAAAAAAAGAGAAGAGAGGGGGGGGGGGGGGGGGGGGGGGGGGGGTTTAAGATCATGTTTTTATATATAATTCTTTAAACTGAAAAAGAGTTCTTTATAATGTTTGGTAGCAAGAAGAGAGAAGGGTATGGACTGTGGATAGAGCCTATTGTGGATTATTGAAGACAAAGTTAGTCGATTCGCTGGTTGGAGATGAAATTTTTAAGTTGAAGTTTGTTAATTTTTTTTAAAATAGTTATAATTTTTGTTGATTTTTCTTAACAAGATAAAAATTAAGATGAAAAATTTGAGTTGGAACCTGAGTTTCAAACGGACAGTGTTGATTTTTCTTAAAAAGTTTCAAACGGACAGTGTTGTTTAGAACATTTTGTCATTCGAAAGTGGTGCTGCTATAATTTGCAGCTGATTATCTAAATCCATGATTTTCCCTAATTTCAAGATAATATATTATTTACTAACATTGAGAAGCTGATGAGTTAACTTAATAACTGATTTTGATTCTTTCTTCCTTGTGTCCTTTAACGACAATAATTTTGATATAAAGAAAAATTAAGGGCGAAATTATTTTTAAAAAATAGTGTATCACATGCTAATCAGTTATATATTTTTGGAAGTAAGACCAAACTTATAGTTTCAATCCTTCTAACAACAGCATTCTGTAATAAAGAACAGAAAAAGAAGAAAAAACAAAAACAAAAAAACAAAAAAACAAAACAAAACAAAACAAAACTTTGGAAGGTCCTATTTCAAACCTCAATTTGCAAACTTGTGATTAATTAAATTTTATCCGATATTCATGACAACATAAGTTATTTTTTACCCAAATAATACAAAACATTGTATATATTCGCTTTCCTTTGTGACAATCGTTTTATATATAATTGTTTTTCTTCTAGAAATGATCGTACATTTCCTGTTTTCCTTCAAGTCTTACGCGTTTATCATTTTTTATTTAAAGAAAAAAAAAGTTTGACCAGATGTTAGACGACGAGCTTCATCAAAGAAAATGACATAAGGCGATAGTCACAATTACGTAATGATGACTTATAAAAAGTTGATTAAATTGCAACGCGGCCGTGTTTTTTTTTTTTTTTTTTTTTTTTTTTTTTCCAATTAATGGTTAAGGGTAAGCATCCGAACAAATATTTGGAATTTGAAACATTGGAGTGAAAAAATTTGAATATAAAATTTAAGTTATCATCTGAATTAGTGTTTGGAATGTAACATTCCGAATAAAATATTTGTATAAAAAACTTTAAAATATGTGGTCTAAAATAGTTATCTAAAATGTTAAAAATATAAGGGAAGCAGCTATCTTTTGGAATTTTTTTCACTTTTACGGTAGAAAAGAAATGGGAATGCCCAATATAATATCATATATATATATATATATATATTTGGATTGGAATAGTCCATCCATATTGCAGCCAAATTAATATTCAAATGTTGAATTGAAATGCAGTTCAAAAATATGTTATATATAAAAATGGAATGTTGCAAATGGCCTTGAATGATTGCCCCAAATATAGATTAAATTTCGATACCAAATATAAATATATATTTTTGTATATATTTAGGTGTATATGTCAAACTCCAAAAGTGAAAGATACCAAAGACATGGTAGAGTCCAAATCTGATAACTAAGAAACAGAGGATAAAAAAGAAAGTGACAACCATTTGAGGTTACCTCAGCTGTGATGTATCCAGATTTAAACTTTTATGTAAAACAAACGTGGCTGAAATTTTATATTTTTTAGGCGAGAGCATTTAATTTTTGACATTTCATTCTTTCAGCCGCCATAGCCTGGAAATTTAGACGAACTCTTATAATCCAAGTCTGCTGATACACAAAACAGTACTTCCTAATCCTAAGCCAATCAGATAGCTTCATAATTAACTCAAAAACTTTACAGGGGACTCCTCATGTTTATGTTGATATATGTATATAAATATATTATATGTACCATTTGAGCTATAAAAACCTCAGGACATGACTCTCCGTTAAGGGTAAAAGAAATCCGAGTCTCACATTATAAAAATACAATAATAATAATAGACATATAAGGGTATTGAACCGCTTCACTTAACAGGTTGACCTTTTAAAATGGAAGTCTAATCCCTTAAAATTCTCAAATTTCTCTTCTTCTCTCTAATAATCTTCGCATGGTACTTGTACAATGTGCTCGTAAAGCTAGCTACTGGTACAACAGATTGTAAGCTGGTAGATCTTGTACTCTGTGTATGTCTTCTAACGACAATTCTCTTTCCAATTGTGTTCTTGTAACTTGTAAAACCTCCTGAAAATATTCCGAAGTAGTAAAAGTGTATAGTGTTTTGGAGTGACCAATACATATCTGTGTGTGTGTGTATATATATATATATATAGGGAGAAAGAGAGAGAGAGAGAGAGTACATTAAATTCCATGTAAGAAGCATGCATGGCAAGCCACTGCGCATCCATCATCTCAAAAGCTATGCAGTATAGTACATCAAATGCTTCTTCATCTTCTGCAATTGCAGAATTGAATTGTGAATTATTTGTCGGAAAGCACATCGTTTTGACAAATCGAAAGAGATGTATAACACGGGCGGCGAGTAGAGGGTTCTATATACCTCCCAATAATTTCATGAAGTTGATTCCGGGTATGCATTTTGGTTTTGCTGCAGAGTAGACAGAGCAAAGAAAGATATGTTTTAAGAGCAACAACCACAGCTTGTTTTGAACTTGAAAGAAGATTGTGTACTAAAGATGAGAATTCTGGTTAAGAATTTTGTATACCTGAGTACAGATCAAGCATCTGAATCAGCATAAATGATACGTTGATTCCCGCAACAGCGAATGGATACTCCCATGTCGCTCGCTTCCCGTCTTGCTTGAACAATAACCTACGAAAAGATGCCTTGATTTTGAATTTTACTAGATTAGTAATAACTCATCTTTTGTACTAGTTCATGAATTAGAGAAACTAGAAAGAACATCAAAATGCACGAGGGATTAAAAGAATTACAATAACGTATGAAAATGCCGCACATACCGGATAAGTCCTAGCGAAAAATAGCAAATTCTCGAGGGAAATATATCCGCAACCCCTATGTACAGCAATTCACTGTGAGGAAGATACTTCTCAATTGAAAATGTAGCACATCAAGTCCATAAAATAAAAATATTGCTCAAAATTTTTCTCCGCACATAGTTTTTTTAATCAAAATCATTTCATTGTTTGTTGTAATTCTGCACTGATGATGGAAACAAACTGTGAAGTTAATTACAACACAAACAACATGCATGTAAAATTGTTACCAAAAAAAAAAAAAATCAAACATGGTAGAATTGTACCTAAAGTCGGTGGACGGATTGGGACCTTGCCATCCCATATCTTTCCATTGCTCAGAGATCAACCCTCTCAGAGCAATATTTGGAAAGGCAGCAAGCCACAATGCTCTTAAGGCTTCCTGTAAATATAGAAAAAGACCAATTAGCAGGAAAAAAAAAAAAAGATGAATTAGCAGAAACTAGAAAAAATTTAATGAAAACTTGTAAAACTGAGTATTTTCAGTGATGATTTCTACAGTAATTTTTAACAATAACCTATCATGGCTTTAGTTTAGCTTATATTATTAAGTTGGAAGTGAAATTTAGCGGATGACAGAACAAGATTTTGCACAGCCGAAAGAACATACTTGATGATCAGGACGGGTCTCATCGAATGGCACTTGTAATCGTTCTTGAAGTCTTTGAAGCCTTTGTTCCTAGTAAGAAATTTAGAAAACTTGTGAACACGTCAACCGAGTTTGATAGCAGCAAATGATAACAACGTAGCTTCAATGGTACAATTATGGATTTTCCTTTTTTCTGGCAAGGCAATCCAAATATTCTTGGGGTGAAACATTCAACTAAGGATCAAGTTCAAACGACAATAAGATCGGACACAATTTTCACCATGGCTAAAAATTTCATGAATGTCACATTGAATCTGTTACTTGAACAAGTACATGTCCTTCTACTTATGGAAGAATGTATTGCCTCAACTCCGGCTTATTACCTGAAGAGGGCTCAATGTGTAATCAAAATACTTTTCGTTGCGCTTATGGCTTACGCGGGAAAAAAGTCCTATAATCCATGATCGTGGTCCAACCATAGCATTAGCTGGAAAAAAAAAATGCTGTTAAAATCTCAATATGGGTAAAAGTTAAACGCCCGAAAACAAAAAAAAAGAATTCTTTTAGCAGACAATGATTAACTTAAGCACATTGCAATTGATTCATGAAATATGGAACTAAGAAAGACAAAGATTTACCTGGTTATATTACTTCATTAAAGGATGAGGAAGATTTTGAAAAGAAAAGAAAAAAGAAATTAGGTACTCACTAAAACATTGAGCTAACTGCGTTATGACGTGGGTGGAATCATGTGACCACTCCAACTCCTCATCATCCTTGGTTTGTCTCCAGTAAGTTTCATCCTCATCAACCTAATTATCATATGATTTTCAACATATATATACATATTTCACTACTTCTAACTAATTACATCAACATTTTGTATTTCCATAGGAAAATAATGGAACAGAAAAATGGCGCCAAATTAAAACATGACAAACAAACAAATAAATAAAACAAACAAACAAACAAACAAACACATGATGTAAATAACAAGAGCATATTGAATGAGTTAGGGAGAGAGAGATTAAAAGTATACTCTGTGATGAGAAGAGCAAGAAGGAAAGCATTGTCTACGCCTCCTTAATCTCATGAGGAGGGGGACCAAAAAATTTGGAGAATTGGAGAAATATATTTCAATTTTCACCCCCCTTCCCTTTCTAACCGAAAGTAGTAAAAGAGAAAGAGAGAAAGGCATAAAGACAAGAACAAAAAGGTTTTAAAAAAATGGCAAATGATTGCACCCATCTCCATGCTCTCCAAACTAATTTTCAACCCCAACCATCATTATGTGTTTCAACTCTCTCACTTTCATTCACTTTTCCCATCTCTCCATTGCAATTTCGAAACATCGGTAAGCCACCCAAAAAAAAAAAAAAAAAAAAAAAAAAAAAGACTAATAGCGCAATTCAAGGAATACTATGTATACAACAATAGGCATGCAATGCAATGCAAACGGTTTTTTTTTTTTTTTTTTTTTTAACTTGACGTGGGATCTGAATTTTATATTTTTAATATATATCGTTAAAATATACTTGTAATGTATATGACAATTCTTCTCAACGAGGCATAACAAAGACAAATAATGTAACAAAGTCATCTACGCAACAAACCTATACACACACACACACACATATATATATATATATATATATAATATGCTACGGAAAGGAAAAGGGAAGGGCGGAGGAGAGACAGAAGAAGACAGAAAAGGTACCAGCTATGGCATCTGAGGAGACATGTTTGGCGGTGGGATATGAGTGGGGCTTTTCTTGGGTATTATGATGGGAGTTAGGGGTGGGGCCCACTTGGAGAAAGTGGTGCTCTGGTGGGACCGGAAGCGGGTACAGAATATATGTCGTAGAAATGAGAAAAAGACGAACAAGAAGAAGAAGAATATTGACATTTTTTTTCTTTTTTTCTTTCTGTTTTGGATATCCAATTTTTGCATTAGGGAAGAGAAACACACACAAATCACCGTTTTTTGAGATGTAAGGGAGGGTGTTTATGAGGCTGTTCTTGTCTTCCCAACTCAAACCACTCACTTCCCTATAAACCAGCCTATGCCGTAGCGCTCTCTCCTTTTTTTTCTTTTTCTTTTTTTTTCTCACTTGTAATCTTCTCCAAATTATGGGCGTCACCATATTTTTTTAACCATTGTTTTTTCCTTTATTACTTGGTGCTGAAAATTTGAATCCTACTTATTGTATAGCCGGATCATGTAAAATTTGAAATTATCATTAATTTATATAATTACTCTATTTTTTTTTTATTAAATTATGTTTGTAACTATCTTATTTTACTGTTTTATGTACATTTTAGTTTGAGTTTATAAATTTGGTTTAGTCTTTTTTTGTCACGTTTTATTGATTTCTTTGTAGTGAAAGTGATGACTTCTCTTCAATAAAACATACAAACATATCCAAAGTGAGATAAATTTTCAAGTACAAGATATACAATACTTTTATTTCTTTTTGGTACATATAATTCTATCATATCGTAGTATAAATTCATATCTCCTATCTTAAATTTAGGAAAATTTAAAAATAGGTCGAGAATTATTACTCGACTAAATGTGCAACTCTAAAACCTATAACCGAATCAGATTATAAACATAAATTTTTTTTATTGATCAAAAAAAATTTTTTGTGAGGTATTAAATAATTATTGGTTTTAACTAATTGAAAATCCGTTAAACAAGGTTAAAAAGGGAATAGAAAAAACAAAATTAAATAGGAAAAGAAAAGTCAAAGAGCTGATCCTATGTCATTATTATGCTACAACATGATCTTCTTCATATATAGCACAATATTAAACTTGCCTTTTGGCTTTATCCTATTTGCTTGCACGAGGGAAAAGCCTTGTGTAGTAACGCAATAAAGGAATATGGGGGAAGAAAAGATGGGGCAAGAGATAAACCAGTGCACAACTCATCTATATAATATACCATCAAATTTAAGCTAGACCCATATTATCAGTTGGTCCAATATCTGTACTTTTTGGAGTTTTGTAGCGATCATTAACCTTTTCTGTAAGAGATTTTTTATCTATCTTTTCTCAACTAATTAGCCTTCGTTTGGAAAGTTAGTTGAAAATGAAATTTTTTAATTGGAATTGATTAATTTTTTAAAAATTAGTTATAATTTTTATTGACTTTTTAGAAAAAGACAAAAATTAAAATAAAAAAGTATATTTTAGTTAGAGTTAAACTTAAACCCCAAACAAAACATAAGTTTTCTTAATACAAGGTACCAAATGAAAAAAAAAAATTATATATATATATATATATCTAATAAACTCTACTTTGAATTGTAGATTTTATAATTTTGACTAGATATAAGATTTAAAGATATATGCACTATCAGAATAAATAGAAAGTTATAATCCTCTCTCGTCTAAGTTTTTTTTTTTTGTTTTTTTTTTTGTTTTTTTTTTTTTTTTGGCTCTACGTGGTTTCTTCTTATCTCCTTGGGGCCGTAACTCTGTGGTGCCTCGAAGCTGGTAGAACCAGACAAAAATTTTAAGGAGAAAGCATTCAAATAACATAAATTTAAAGATAATTATACCAATATGACATAAAAAATTAATATTAGACTAAAATAACATAAAATTAAACTATAGTTAACTAAAATTTGTCATATTAATCAAGAATAAATAATTTATGTAATGTTGGTTGATATATGAAAAAAAAAATGTGGTTATTTATAAACAAGCACATTTTTTTTCACCTATTGAGAAGAAGAAGGTGGTTGTTATTAGGTGGCTTATCTGAAATTAATTAAGAATTGATGGAATTCCTTGTTCGCATCTTAAATTGAAGTAAAATGGACTTAACTAAAAGTTCTTATCATGACAAAAATAAACAATTAACAATAACAAAAAGAAGCAGACGCACATACTCACAGATATAAGACTGCAATAATCCACTGTCTACAATAGAAGCTCTCTGATTAGAAATTGAAGCCACAAAATAATTAACCACCTAACAAAGAAATTTCTTTGAGAGAATTAAAAAAAAAAAAGGGTTCAAAGATGCATAATTAAGGAACAGGAAAAGACTTGTCTCTACACATGCACTTGTAGGCCATGGGACAAGTCTCAGCCTCAGCAAGAGAAGCACAAACGAAGCTGACCATCACTAATCTGCATGGCGAGCATGACCCACAAGCATGCGAACAGTCCGGCAAGCTCGACCCTGCTACTTCAACCGTCTCCGGACGACCTACTTCACCACCCTCATTACTTCTTTTCGTTATCTGCCTTGATCTTATCAGATCTCTCTTTTCATCATACAACTTCTCTGCACCCATTGCTACTTTCTTATGCTTCGCCGTGTGACGGCCTGCGCCTAATTAAGATTATCATTTTAAAATTACGTTCGTATGATATAAGAAAAATACCTTATAATAAAACATTATGAAAATCTGACTGTTAAAAAATGTATGTACCTGCTATGTTTCTGGTAGACACGGTGGCCGAGACTAATAGGGCGAAAATGATCACCACTAGTGTAGCAACACAAATAGAAGTACTACTCTTCATGGCTTCTATATATCTTATATTACTCTCTCTGTTTTTTTTTTTTTTTTTTAATCTTTATAATCCCTTGATAAGTTGTAATAACAAGCTATTGGAAGAAACAGTGTAAAGATAAAGGGAGAAGTAGAGATATATATATATATATATATATATATATAAGCGTTACATGCAGAGAAAGAATTGAAGAAGAATATTGAATCGAATCACAGGCAAGAGTAAGTAAAGAGTGTGATCATGATCAGAGAGAGAGAGAGAGAGAGATCACATGAAAGAGAGGGTTGGAAATTAACAAAGGTTAGTCACAGGACTGATGAAGAGCTAATTTGCTTTTCATGTGTGGCTCCATGGAAGAAGGGTGATATCATACATTCATAAGCTAGTAGAGAGAGTTTTACAGAATTAAAAGGGCTTTTCTTTTACGTGAAAACTCTGACCTGGACCTACGCTCGACACTGTAGACATAAATGCGAACTGGGTTTTTTAGATTTTTGCTTTTTGTTCTTTTTTTTTTAAGAAAAAAGTAAATAAATTGATGAGATAATAAAGTGAGTACTGATGTTCTGATGTGACTGCCATTAATATTTCCCTGCGACCATCAAATAATCGATGGAGTAAAAGCTGAGCCCATTAAAAGTGTGCAGTTTCAGAGTTTTCCTGTTCATTAAGAAAGAACCATGACGATACGTAACATATAATTCACTCTTGCCAAACAAAGTTACCGGCGTATTTGTTGTGTAAGTTTAAATTAAAATATTTTAATTTTAATAATAAATTTTTTTAAATTTTTAGAAAAGATAAAAAAAATTTGAGAAAAGATAAAAAAATTTTAAGAAAAAGATAAAAATTAAATTAAAATATTTTAGTTTGAATGATATTTTAATTTCAATAGTAAGTTTTTTCTTTTTCTATTATTTTCTTTTCTTTTTTTTTCTTTTTTTTTATTTAAAAAAACTAACGTCGCCATTAAGTTCACATGCTCAAATTCTTGTAATTGAGTGATTTTATTTTTAACTGAAATTTTTGAACCGGTGACTTGAATTAGAATTTGAAACAATACTTAGATATATTCTATCTAAACTGAGAATAAAATATGAACGAATGTTGGAAAACTCAATTCAAAAGTGTAATGGTTACAATAAAAGAGTGTATGTTCGACCATGAATTTAGGATGGAAATAATGTTAAATGACACCATAATATTGAGTATCATCTATTAATAAAAAGTAGATCTCACATATAGAACCATAAATAGTGATTGTGTTTCACACCGGTACAGCCCTTAAGCATTTTTCTAGCAAACTTAACATTTTGATAGTCCTCTAGCAAAAGAGAGATAAAAATAACAAAAAAGAGTGAGTACTAATTCAGTTTGATTTACAAAACATGTCTCAAAAATTTCACCTATTTTATAGCTCAAGGAAAACTCTAAACATTGTGAAAGTTTAGAATTTCAATTCAAATGCTTGCCTTGCCTTGCCTTAGATTCTTTTCATGTGTGTGAGAATATAAGCTTTTACTGTCAACCACTCGTAACTCTGATTAATTTAATACAAACAAGTGAATTATGATTGATCTCTAAATGAAGAAATTTTCAAACTCCATATGCTTACTTTTCTTATCACTACTCTCCATTAATGTAGACAAACACATTATCGAGGATCATTAGGACTTTTAAGGCTTATAATATTACAATAAAGTAATGGTAGGATAAGGATAATAATGTCACTCAAATCACTCTAAACATATAACCATTCTAGGACCTTTTGTAGAGCTTTTGCAACACTCCCAATAACACCCCCAAACTTGATTTCAACTTATTTTGTCCTCCAATTTTTATTCTGTTTTTTTTTTTTTTTTAAGTTACTACACCTCAAACTTTTTATTTTTTTATTTAATTTTTGAAACAAAGTGTAGCACTTTTTTTTTCTTTCTTTTGGAAGAAACAAAAATAAACTTTTCATAACTCCACCCATCCTCCCATAATTTAGCATAGCTCAAGATTATTCCTAAAATGATCAACATGCTCAAGGTAAAGGGTTGAAAGTTTGGAAGTTAAAAAAAAGTTGGGCTAAAAGATGAAGGTAACAAAGAAAAGGTAAACATTTGTTGGAAAAAACAGATACGATATCAGAGTTACGGCACAGCGGAAGTTTTAAAAATTTTTAATGCCGATTCAGAAAAGAATCTCATGATGTATATAACAATAGATTGAATACATGATCAAACGTGCCTTGTTTCTCAGATTCTGGAATTGCTAGAGCGTCGACCAACGTGTCTTCTCTACTATTCTCGAGTCCCCACGTCTAAGAGTATGTGTGGGCACACGTGCTATGAATCCAAGCGACCGGTAATGCTTCCCGAAGTCTAGATCCCACCTTCTCAATCCCGATGTACCTCGTTGAGAATTCTATCTAGGTTCGTTCTTCAAAACTACAAAACAGGAACCGGTTAACCTTCTATGAAAAATATCACTCGGCTTAACCTTCCTCACAGTTTTGATTCAATGGAAATTTCTCTCTTTTTCTCACACCCAAGAAGGACGAATTTTCTCAAGCCCGAAAACCCTAGTTTTGGAGTTTTCTCTCTCTCCCAAAAATGTATCCTTTGTGTGTATGATAATGGTTAGCTTTTTTCAAGAACCCATAGCCTTTATATAATATTCCAATCCTTTTTCAAAAATATCTCCTACTTGAAAAATAATTAATAATTATTTTTCAAGATAAACTTTTGAACCAAAGAATAATTCAAATTTCAGGCTAGATTCTTTGAACCTTTTAGACGTTTTTTGCAAGGGGAGGGAATCCAAAAAATCCGTCCCCTTTTTTCTAGGAGATTCAAATTCGTCCTCCACATAATGTGGAGATTGATTGGTGGTTCAAATTTAAATCAAGAATCTAGATTAGTCAAAAATTCCTAATCCTATCTAGATTCAAACTCATTTTAAACTTTTGAATTTAAATAAGATTCTCTTATTTGAATTTAAATAAATATTTTCCTCAAACATTATCTATATTTAATTAATTTAAATAAATGAAATATTTTAGATTTCCTTTCCACCAAAAAACCGTGCACCAATTTTTAAGAAAAGAAAATCTAACAAATAAGCTTCAATATTTAAATCAATTAATAATTTAATGTTAAGAATATATTTAAATAATTTTGAAACAAAATCTTCTTCCCTCCATCCATTAAAATTTGTGCACTATTAATTAGGAGAGAAAAATTTTGTTTTCCAAAAATTAAATAATTCAAACACAATCTTATTTCCAAAATTCAATTAACCAAAATAATTAACAAATAATTATTTTATTTACAACCAATCATATGTTGACAAATCACATTATTTGTCTATATTAATTTCACATGTCCAATCCTTTCGGGATTACATGTTAGAGAGTACCATGTCTTAATAGACATTTTTAAATTCTCATTTAATTTACCGATCTCATTAGGAACAAATCCCGAGACGTTTCGTGGAATCATATGAGCTAGTAGAAGGACTCGATGGAAATATGTAAAGAGGCTCCTATAATTGTGAAAAATTAATCCGGATTAATTATTCATCAATTATCAACTTCAGGACTATTCCACTAAAAGTCTGAAGCTGAACTCCCATTTACATACCGTATTACGAAAGCTCTCCAACGCAGTGCTTCTTCCATGATTTATTCATCGCTTACTTAATCCCCATATGTTATCCATGATTGAATTAAGGACTTTTTCCGTTTTACCTTTTCAATCATTTTAACTTAAAGTTCCATTATTCTCCATTGAAAGAACCACCAATTGTAAAGCCATACAATCGGTAAACTATCAGAGAACACAAAGTAAACCGATGGTCAAGATCTTGTTATATTATCTTTCAATTCCCGAATAATGCCTTTAAATAGATAACATGTACTATCGTTAAGATAGCTATGGATTCCGTATCTATGAATCTTGATTTCACCATCCATAAGTCATACACCCAAAACACAAGTATATTGACCATCAATTATCAGTGTCTCACCTATAGTGGATCAAAGTGCATAAGTCATGGATGCGAACTCAAGTATTCATTTCATGATTAAGATTAATGCAGATGATAATCAAAGCGTCATTGATTCTTATAAACGGAATTACTAAATCGAATCAATTAACACCTTAGGTTCAGCCCAATGTCATACCTCAATACTGGTATACATTAAAGTTTCTACTCGAAACCTATCCGATGGTCAAGACAAACCATCCCTCCAAAGAAGTAGACAATCTTTATAATCTTATCATGAATAAGATCCCCAAATCTTATTCCATCATTGCGGACCATTTATTTAGACTGTTATCAAATTATTACGTCTTCTATGTATACCCCGTATACATATAGTAATCCGATATATTACCAACAGCCTAGGAGTATTTTATGTTTGCTCAAAATAATCATACGATCAACAAATGAAAGTAAATACGACACAACTTATTAAACATGAATAACCTCTTTTTATTAATATCAAAATGTCATATTTACAAAAAATCCATAAAATTGATTATCTATCCTTAGGGCACATATAGATCCCAACAACATTAGGCTCAAAGGGGTGACTAAGGATATGCATATGTAAGGGTTGGCTTGAAAGAATCAAACGATCCAAAGATGGCCTAAATCATGTCCTTGGCAAAGTGTAGTCTACGATTTCACCTCAAGTGATAATCAAACAAGTTTTAGAGTTTGATGAGATTGAATGAGTTACTTAATTCACATAAACTTTCTCTAAGTAAGCAAAATAGTTAAACGATCAAGGTTATGTACGCAAAGTGTTAAAGAATCGCAAGCAAGACAAAACTTACACAAGAATCAAGCACACAAACAAAACAATATTCATCATTTTCCAAGAGCTATAATTAGTTCAATATATTTTTTATCATTGGCCTTTGACAATCAAACATAATCATTTCTCAAAAAAAAAAAAATTTATTACTTCTACCCCCAAACTTAAAATGCACATTGTCCTCAATGTATAGCAATCATGAAAATAAGAAGGGTTATTGGAAACTTCCCTTATTGGAGCTTGGATTCCACGAGTTGGCTCCTTGACTTCAAAGCTTATACCTAAAGAAGAAAAACAAAGAAGAAAGATAAATAAACAAATAAACTAAAAGATCTTAAAACTTGAAAAATAGAAATTTGAACAAAACAGATAAAAAGCATGTAAAAAGCTTGGGTTGCCTCCTAAGAAGCACTTAAGTTATAGTCGTCGGCTTGATTAGTGCAAAATGGCTCATCAAAGAGCGGCTTTCGTCCATAATAGGTGTCATATAACACTACATACGGGTCTTGATTGTTGATGCCCTCAAGGGTGGCAAGATATGGTAGAATTCAACGCATGGCTCCAACAAGACTAGGCTTCAATGTATGTGCTCGAGTAACATAAACGAATGATGCTAATGTAGGTGGAGGAGGTATTGGCCACATCGGATCTTCATAGATGTGATCTTGGATGATTAATGTGGTCACAATTGGTTGGGCACTAGAGACTTCTTCTTGTGATTCTTCTTCCATGGCTAAGTCTTGTTCCCCAATCTCACTTAAAGAGTCGTTGTCATGAAACAACTCCAAGTGCTCCTTTTTTTGCGTCGGCTCCTCAAGGTAGTAATCTTCAATAGTCTCTATCGGTGCATCGATGGTAGGAGTGGATGCTACCAATTTTTCATGCTAACAATCTTGGTCATACCGAAATATATTATTTTCCCAATAATCACGGTCGGCCATGTCTTCCAACATGTAATAAGCTTCGTCAACTGGTCTTTGGAATAAAGGGAAATTACCATGTCCACCTTCAACCCAATATCTTGTTGTGTCACATAAGCCATTGATGAAATTTTAAAGAATATATTCCTTAAAGAAACATTGATCAGGAAATCTATTAAGCAAGTCTCTATATCTCCACTAAGCACTATACATCGGTTCCATGTTTTGTTAGGCAAAACTCATGAGGACCTGTCGATGATACATCTTGAAGTACCTCAAATAAGACAAACTCAAACAAACAAAATTCAAATAAAAAATAAAATTCAAATTAAAACTAGAGTTATTTTGTATTGATATTAGTAAAACAAAACAATCCCCAGCAACGGCGCCAAAAACTTGTTGCAGAAAATTACAAGTGCACAATATCGTAAACAAATAATAAAGTGATAAGTAAAGTATGTTCCCACGATAAATGTCATTACCAATTACGGAAATTATATTAATTCTAATTTTATTTGAATAATCAAAAAGAGATTTTTAAATAAAATAACAAAATAAGTAAAAAGACAAAAGACTCAAAATACTAAAAATCTAGGGTTTCCGATTTCATCAGATTAATCATATTAAAATCCTCTAATCCAATCAATCAACATCTATTCCCTATGTTGCCAGTGGATCTCACTAATATAATCATTAATCTTTCTCAAGCATTAATAATTTATCTCACAATAAGTTCGTTATCACCTCTCGGTCTCAAACTTTAAGCTGATCACAATTCATTAAGAATAGGAAATTCATAATGCTGCACAAGTTTCATAACTATCTCTAGCTTATGACAATCTTATGGTAGATTAAACAATGGCTTATTCAATTATCACTTCTCAATATTAAATCAAATACCAAATCATGCAAAAGTTGACCAGAAATTCACAAGCATTAAGTACATATTAATTACTTCAACATAAAATTGGAATAGAATATCAATCAATTAAAAATAGAAAAACTGAAAAAATCAGAATCTGGATATATCGTATCTCTAGAAAAGAAAATTACTTTATAAATAAAAATAAAAATCTACAAAACAAAGGTTTAATCATTCTCAAATTACAAAAATAAAAAGATAAGAAAATAAAGAAAAAAAACTCAGTATGAAGATGTCACAAATCTCCAAAGCTTTCTCCTAAATTTTCAATTTTCTTCTCCCTCTCCGCTTGATAAATCAAGATAATCTCTCCCTTATTTTGTAATAAACTACACCTAAAACTTAAAATATTTTTTTCTTCTTTGATTTTCAGCTCCAAACAGCCAAAGACCAAGAGCACGGAGCCCAAGGCTTCTATTTAAAGCCTCAGCCGCTGAATTCTCTTATTTTCCCTATTTTTTTCTTTATTTTTTTTCTTTTCTTTTTGGTTGCAGCAAACCTGACGCAAGTCAGCCCTAGGCATGGACCCCATACGGACAAGTGGCGATGAACAACTGGCTAGAGGAAAAGTGGCACACGTGTCGAGATGGAATTTGCTGGAGCTCACAGTTGCATGGGATGAAGCTGGAACGTGCCACACCGGATCCAGCGGCTACTGGTCTTCTGCCTCTAGCACAGCGATGCGCCTGCTAGGGTGAGTTTCGTGTACTCGCATTGGTAGGTTGCTGATAAGGCGATCCAATGGCCAAGAGCGCGTGTGGCGCGCATTTGAAGCTCCGCGAGTGGGGAAAATTGTCTCCGAGTTTTCTTTTACACTTTTTAAATATTTTTATCACATTTTAGCTCCAAATTGTTAATTTTAACCCTCTTAACATAATATAACCTACACACTTAAAATAACATAATAAATTTGGAAAAAAATTAAGATAAATTATTAAGATTATAACAAAAATATAAGTTTAAGAATACTAAAATAACTCTATTTTATAGTAGAGTTATCAATTGTTTTTCACACCAGTATGGCCCTTAAGCATTTTTCGTAGGGGAATGTTAGGTTAGGTAGCCGGTTTTGACCATCCCTTTCATTTCATGATCGATTTATTTATTTATTTATTTATTTTAGTTGAAGGGCCAATGACTAATTTTCTGGTTAAACAATCCACATGATGGTAAGGAGTAAGGGAGACATGGCTTTCGAGTTCGCCATCACCACCTCACTGGAAAGACTCGTACGAAACCCGTCACCACCGTAACCATAACCAGGCCCAGAACCAGAAATGGAGAATTAAAGCACTAGGCATTCCCAAAGAAAGCATTGGAGGAGCTTCTATCGAGACGAACATAAAGAAAACATTAGAGGAGCTCCTATTGAGGCGAACAAAGTTGGTGGCTTGCAGTAATGCTGGCGACGAAACACGAATGACTTTACAAGCAAAACCTTCTCCACGGTGACAAGAGGTTTATGACAACGATGGCATGAGGTTAGATTTGTGGAGGCTATAGTAGGGAGAGAGAGGAGGGAAGGAGATAGGATCAGACACAATTGAATTCTAGTTTTTATTTGGTTTTTTTAAGGGTAAATCAGTGATTTGTCAAAGTCAATTACTAATTGATCGGAAAATCAGTTTTTAATATTATAATCAATCATTGCTTTTTATTTAGTATGATATTTATCCAAATTAATAGGAAAAAAAAAAATCATTCTTTCAACTTTCAAAAATTTATGTCATTTGTTAAAAAACACTCAAAAAGATTATTTATCTATAAATCCAATCCTAAAATCAATTGTTTGGATTAGATTTTAAAATCCAGATATTGAACCTCCTTTTTAACCCAATTTAGTCTGGAATTCTCATTAATATTATCCCAAATAGGTCCAAATTCATGAAACAAGTAGTTGTTAAGTTACCATAATTAGTTTGATAGGTGGACCATAAGACTGATATGAATGTACTGCCTTACATATACATATATATATATATATATATATATATATATTTTGGGTTGAATACTGCCTCACATAAAGTTAGATCAATGTCTTTTTTAAAACATAAATGAAAATTTCATTGTGGGTACCTTAATTACCGGTACATATATCTATGTTTACGCATTAGACTTATATAGAGTTCTGCTAATTAACATGTTTTATTATTTTATTTTGGTATGTAATCCGATATAGAATTTAATATCAGAAATATGCATCATCAGTTGATTTTTCTAATAGAAAGCTCTTAAGTCCTAAGATAAAACAAAACAAGTTAAAAAAAATTCGTGATAAAAGAAAAACAATTCTATCAGTATCGCGTCTTTTTTATTACATGGCGATTTAAACTGAATAATGTTATTAAGATTTTATTATCCTAAGAAAAGGCGATAAAAATCAATAATCTAGTTAAACAAAAATTTGCCACGGCTCCTTTCAAAAACGAGAATGAGGAGC
This sequence comes from Ficus carica, assembly GCA_009761775.1. Lineage (NCBI taxonomy): Eukaryota > Viridiplantae > Streptophyta > Magnoliopsida > Rosales > Moraceae > Ficus > Ficus carica. The sequence goes on along the minus strand of CM019743.1, from coordinate 9,537,565 downwards.
TAAAAAGTGTCAAAGTCAAAGCAAATCTTGGCACGCAAATGAACCTAAAGAGGCGTGAGTGCCTTGTCACAATTTTTTTCGTCTAATTACTTTCTGTTTACACTCCCTTTAGTGACAAGGAAAGAAAATTAAGGAGGATTGAAATTATTTAAAGAATGAAAAACTTATATGAAAGAAAGAGAGAAAATTTTCTTTTGTATTGTTTGGATGTGATGGGAAGGAAAGACAATGAATAATCAATTAGTAACCAATTATTTTAAGGCTTTTTTATGCATTAGTACACTCTAAATTTATTGTAGAGTTATAATTTGCATTCTGAATTTTTAATTTTGATAATTTACATCATGAACTTACAATTATGTAGTTAATTGCATTCCATTGACAATAATATTAATCTTTTGAAGGAAATCGATATGTGATTTGTATATGGATTGTTAATTCATTACATAAATAATCATTTTTATCTTTGTTAATTAACAATCTATATACAAGTTAAGTATCAATTTTCATTAAAGAATTAACATTGTTTATCAATGGGGTGCAAATTGCTACAAATTTGTAAGTTTAGGGTGTAAATTGTCAAAATTAAAAATTCAGGGTATAAATTACAACTCTAAGATAAATTTAAGGTGCACTAATACAATAAAAACCTTATTTTAATTAGTATTATTTTAGCTTGAAAATGAGAATAAATAGATAATTCTTTCATTCATGCAACTAGTAGAAAGTTTTTGTGGTTGCAGTCATAGTCTAGCGGTAATTTCACACTTGACTCCACCATGAAGTGTAGAGTTTGAATCGCCCCTTCCCCAAGTTCAAAAAAAAAAAAAAAAAAAAAAAAAAAAAAAGACCTATTAGAAAGTTTTCTCATAAAAAAAAACTGTCAACACATGGGCGGATGAAAGATAGTGACATCAATACCAGATAAAAGATCTAATAATAATTTTATTCTTGACTCTATTTCAAAATGTAGAGTTCGAATCTCATTACTCCTAAAATATATATACATAAATATAGTGAGATCTATGTTTTTTTTTTTTTTTTTCCTTACTTTTTGTATTCACTTCTTTCCTCTCCTGTCAAATAACTTATTATCCTCAATTTCATTTTCTCCTCAAAATTTTTCTTCACTCTTTTCTTCCTCCCGCTTTTCACCTCTATCATTTGGTGTTTTAGTTAAAACAACCACCTTATAGATAATTTGGATCAATGTAAATTTATATAATATATATAGTTTTATTTTCCTAATTAAGATATTCAAACTTAGGACCTCAATTTCAAAATGAGTCCAAAATAATTGTTAGATTAAACCTTCAACTAATATTATAGTTTTTATCAATGGCTTGCACTTTAATCCAACCTAAATTTATGATTGTCTGTTCAAACTGTGACTCTGCTTTGTTTGATACACTTGTTGGGCGTTAATTATTCTATTTTATACATTTGCCTTTTGGCCTCAAATTCTTTGGCATTATTGCGAGAGGAAAACATATTGGATTTGATCTCTCCCTTTAATTAATTGTAGACAATCCTTTCGAAAAATGAATTGTTTTCCCTTTTGCAAGAATGTTCTACTTCTCACTTGTGCTTAATTTTTGTTTACAAAACCCTTTTTGGTCATATTATTATTATTATTATTATTCACTTACTTCATTATACTTTATTCTTTTTACTGCACATCAAAGATAAAAAGTGATTACAGGTATAACCTAACGGCAATTTTACATTTGACTCAATCATGAGGTGTATAGTTCCATAAATTCAAAAAAAATAATCAGAATAAATCTTTTAATTAGTGAAATCAAAACTTAAATTTATAAATTAAAAAATATAAATAAAAAATCCCTTTTATACTTTAATGTTCTGCTTTCGAAGTAACAAGTTCAATAAATGCTGACCAAAAATAAATTTAAAAAAGTTTGGTCCTTGGTCAATATAGATAGCTTCAAAGACCATTTCTTGCTCTTAACGCTCGTCGACTCGTCTCTTTTTCCATTTTGCTTCCACTATACGTAAATTATTGCTCGTGCCTCGTGGTTTATTCATCGTCTGTGCTGCAAACGACCCGCATTATACTACCCCCACACAAAGATTTTAGATCAAGAGTTCAAGTCATGCATCGTATTAATTGTCAGGTTTGGTATAGCCTATATTGATAGACTCTTTGAACCTCTGATTTGTTAGTTGATGGAAGCCTAATAATAGTCTCCACTGCTACTTATCTTTTTGCATTTGGGTTAGAGAACGTGAATACATCACTAATAGTTTTCTTAACTGCTAAAAAAAGCATTGTAGGCTTTAACTCAATCTGTTGGGGAGAGCTAAATTTTAATTTTGAATTAATTGAGTTTTTTTTTTTTTTTTTTTCCGAAATTGAGATCAGAGAATTTAAATTATATACTTAATAAGAGAATCTATTTTTATTTTTATTATTAAACTGTGTTTGCAACTACAATCGAATTAGAAATTTTGATGATATAAAAAAACAAAATGAAATTTCATTTTCAAAACTTTGATAATGTTAAATTGGAGAGAGAGGTACAATCACTAAAGAAAATTTTTGTTTAGATAATAGGATCTCAAGTTATCCCCTATTTGAAAGAAGAGAGTGAGCCACATTAGGTACAAGTGCTAGTTACATTAGGCGACTCTAATTTGTACCAATCAATATACGTTTCTACCAATTTTTCTTGTTTTGGGCCTCTTGATTTTTTAATTGTGAAATTTATCTAGAATTTTTTTAGAAGTTTAGGTTACGCCCCAGGATTTTACATTTAAATATACTCATTATTTTCAAATTTTAAATCCCAAAAAATAATAATGTTACTAGTTCATAATGTTTAAACTTAATTTATTATTAAAAAAAAACTTAATTAAACAAATAAACAAAACGCGATATAAACATGGTCTATTTAGGCAGAGTAAAATATACACACATATATATATATATATATATATATATATTCTAGCTTTATCCTTGTCTACCAAACTGCTAAAAACAATACCAAATGATATAATAATTAAAAGTTGTCATTTTTCACTTTCAAAATCTATTTATAAAAGTTTGTACTCTGTCTCTACCAATTAAAAACATACTTATTTTATTAATCATGTTGTTTAGTTTATAACTTCTCATAAATACTTGGGACTCTTAGAATCTTCTTTTAATTAAATACAATAACACCATAAAATGGTAAGAGTCAACAAATGAGTGTGTGCCACGTGCATTACTTACTGTTAATTGTTGTCGCTTCCCTAAATTCTACCGAACACACACCGCAGAAAAGATGAAACCATTTCATTCTTACCCGCTAAGCTAACCCTAGCGATGATCTAGATTGGTAGTTGGTGGGCATTTAATTTTGATATTCAAAAAATATTGTCTATTATTCCGCCCTATTAAAGATTTAAAAAAAAAAAAAATGTTGACTGCCCGCCAAGGAAGACAAACAACCAAATAACGGTCAACCATCGTTTAAAATCTAGAACAAGTGAAATAAAAAATTATTTAAAAAAAACGCGCAAAAGAAAAAAATAAAATAAAATAAGAACTCTGTTTTGCCCTGTATATATAAGAGCAGCCATGAAAGTGTGTTTTCCAAAAAAACAAAAAAATAAAAAAATAAATAAATAATCTCAACTGTGAAAGTGGGTGAAGAGCCATGAACACCCTCGTCCGAAGCGCGACGGCGAGTCTCAGCCGCCGATTAGACGGCTACGAGCCGTTGGATCAAGCTCAGCTTGGGCGGAGAGCGATCTCTAAGCGCAAGAGATCAGAGTCTCGTCGAGTGGCTTATTCTCGGAGCTACAGGAACGAGCGAGCCAAGCAGAGAAGGATTTTTCTGAAAACCTATACTTTGGCGCCGCCGGAGAAGTTGCGCCGCCGGCGGCTGGCCAAGCCTCGGCCGCTCAAGAAGTTGGCTACCAAGGTTACCAAAGTCGTTGTTTCGGTTCTGTCGTTTCTTAGACTCGGCTCTGGTCGTTTGAAATCTTGTGATTGTCGTTTGGCCATCCGTGCTTCTTCTCCAACTCCTGTGCAAAGGAAGTGAATTTAATTATTTCTTCTTTTTTTTCTTTTTTTTGGGATTTGGGCTATGAATTGTTGCTCTTGGAAGACAGTGTTGATTCACTTGATAACAAATGTTCTGGCTCTTTTGGGATGTGAAAAGAAAAATAACATTAAAAGGGCACAATGTATATTGTATATCATTCAAAATTGACATATATATATATATATATGTGGTGTTTGGTGGGAAATAGGGGATGCGATATATACATTTGGTAGGAACTTCTTGTTTAACGAATTCGGTTCTCTTCTCTATTGATAAATGAAGTCTCAATTTTTATTTTAATACTCGTTAGTATTTTCTGAATTTTCATGTTCTACGCTTATCTATATGTTCTGGGCTACGGCGACTCTAAATGACACACAAAAAAGAGAGGGGACATCATATTGTTAGGATTAAATATATATTTAACCCTTAAAATAAAAAATAAAAAAAGAAGTAGCCTCACTTTGTCCTCTAATCTATAATTCAAAATGGAACAAATAACTTAGGTTACAATTTTAGTACTTTCCTCATTAAACCATCATTTACTTTAACATTTTAATCATGTGTCCTGTAGAGATCCACGGTGATCAAAACCATTTAAAAAAAATTGCACTTTACAAACCAATCCCGTAACTCACGTGTGCTCAACTATTTAAAACTTAAAAGTTTCAATAAAGAAATTACCAAAATTGCAACTAATATATTGATTATTTTTATTATTATTATTTTTTTTTTTTTTGAAAAAAGGGTTTTGTTACGTTTTAAATTGTTAGGGGCAAAAATGAGACGGTTATTATTATTCCCAAGCTAATTTAAAATAACCCAATTCTTTATTTCTCTACATCCATGCACGGAGGGAAGCAAGGACCCCCCCTCAAAAAATACCTTATAAATTTTAATAAAATTTCATAATTTGAAAATGAAAACTTGCTCATAATATCCTTTTAATTATACATTACATAGTTTTTAGCCTCCTGATAAAAAGGTTCTTTTATCTTTTTTTTTTTTTTAGGGACCCTGGTAAAAAGTTCAACATTCATTACCAAATGTAAAATACATTAAATTCTCAAAATATTAGTGCGTTTCTAGCCTGTCGCTCTGTCCTAGTATGTGATTCGCATCATTTACATGAACAAAAGCAAAAATTTTAGTCCAAACATGATCAATGAAAGTCTAAAAGCCCAAAATAGCAAAAAACAGAGCAAAACATTAACACCTCTCTGCCTCCACGTCCACACACATGCAACAACGTCCTTAACAATAGGACAACAAAAAGCCAAAGCCATCCCAACAAGAGCCCCTCTCTCTCTCTCTCTCTGTCCAACTGATTCTATGCCCTCCAAAGGGCTTGAATTGCTTGAATTTGATCACAATTTAAACTCTCTTTCTTTTTCTCCATAATATTCACCAACACTATGGATTCAGGCCCTCCATACCAGCAAGCCAACTTCGCCATGTACTCTCAGCACGAAGCAGGCAGCCTCCGGCCACCAGCCTACCGCCGCAACATCCCGCGATACCACTCGAACCACCACGACAAGTCCGGCTCCTGCAGCTGCTTCCGCTGCATCGGCTGCTGCTATTGCTGCCTCTTCATAATCGTCCTCCTCTCCGCCGCTCTCACTTTCTACCTCTACACCGTCTACAAGCCCCAAGTCCCATCCTTCGCCGTCGACAACTTCAGCGTCAACGCCTTCAAGGTCGTCCAGGAGACCTTCAGCCTCACCGCCGAGTTTGTCGTCGTCGTTAAGGCCGACAACCCAAACGAGAACATCGGATTCATCTACGGCAAGGACAGCTACGTGATCGTCGAGTACTCGGGCACCGAAATGTGCTCGGGGACTCTCCCGGCGTTTCACCAGCCGGTGAAGAACGTGACCATGATGAGAGTTGATCTAAAAGGGCAGAGCCAGTTCGGGTCGGGGCTGCAGCAGGCGCTCGTGGATAACCGGCAGACAGGGCAGATTCCGCTGCTGGTGAGGGTGAAGGTTCCGGTGAGCGTGGTTCTGGGGAGTCTCCCGCTCAGGCAGGTCGTGGTGTTCGTGAATTGCTCGTTGGTGGTCGACAATTTGCAGCCTGATAAGAAGGCCAGGATTTTGTCCAGTAAATACACCTACGACGCCGAGTTTTGATTCGTGTGTGTATATATATATATAAAATAGCGAAATCGGGAAAAGATTTTTAGGCCTTGTTTAAATGCTTTTTGTTCATTAGGGGCTGAATATTTATGTTAAAAAAGAAAAAGAGATTTAGATTTGTATGTTAAAAAGGAAGGAAAAAAAGAAAAAAGAAAAAAGCTGTCAATAGATTTAGATTTGTGTAAAATTTTAATGTGGAGTTTTTCTTCTTCTTCTTCTTTTAAATCTCTCTCTATTGATTGATTATTGGGTAGAATTTACAGTATTGTTTTTTTTTTTTTTTACTTTTAGAAATCGTATGATTATGTATTCGTTTGCACGTTGATAGTTCTTGTTGAATTTGGGAGTGATCTGTACATTTGGTTGATTTTTTTTTTTTTTTTTGATAATTTATTGAGAAAATTAGCAAGGGGAAGAAGCAAATGTGAAATTTCATCATTGAATTTGAAAGAAGGAGAATATGCATCCAAGTAAAAGATGTTCATGGTAACTACTTTGTTTTAGGAAGAATAACAGAATATAAATATATATATATATGTATGTATGTGTCTGTATATATGTATATTGGGCGGACATTTGTTCTTTCTAGTTTCTATTTTAGTGCTACATATTTTTTTTTTTATTGTCATTATGATAGCGTAAAACTCATAGATTGTTGTCTTATTTCACCATCTGGCAGCTCTATACTTTGGTTTTTGCTATTAAAAAAAAGTTATAGAGGTACAAGGTATTGATATTAGGATATAGATCTAGAATATGATTTTGATGTCTTAAATAATACTAATCAATCACGTTACATCATGTTTAAAACTTTTAAATGATCAAATTTTTCATCTTTTAAACATTCAAATCTATTAAATGACATGATATAATTTAATTAATAGGATATCATTTGAAAAAATTAAACAGGAGATCCGAATCTATGATTCTTATCAACTCACCTAACACTCTCTCGATGGTAGAGAAGAGATAGTTTGATAGTATGTTCACAAAATTTGCACCAACTATGCATCCAGTTTAATCATCTCTCGTTTCTCCAAATCATATTATGTTTATTCATTGAACAGCTAGTAAATGTAAAGCTATCCAACCTTAACAAAAAGGTTATCTGCAGCCTTTAAGCTATGAGTTTTTTGGGAATCGGAAAATTGACCGTTTAGACTTTTTGTTTGTCACAGATACAATCGTCTATCTCAAAATAATAATAATAATAACAATAAGATAATTACAAAAAATAAGAGATAAGAAGTATGTCCAAATAATAATTGGGAGATTTTCTAAAAAATAATAGTTGGGAGAAAGAAGTAAATAACAAAAATTGTTAGCACTTCAAAGGGTCCAACACCTTTCAAGACAACTCATAGGTTGTAGCAACAAATCATCCACCCCTATTTATATTTCATATAATGACTTTAAATAATTATATTACAACCGAAAAATAAAAAAGCCGTATCTTACGCACTTGCATTCTATGTCCAATATATGTGTCCCAATTCCCTGTCCAACAAATGAAAAAAGACCGCGTCACAAGACTTAAATAGAGAGTTAAAGTAAAGTACTTAACGTCGTCATTCTTATTTAGGGTGAGTTTGGTGTGTAAGTTTAAGTTAAGATTTATAAGTTTAAATAGTAAATTTTTTTGAATTTTCAAAAAAGACAAACAATATTTTTGGAGAAAAAGACAAAAAACATAATGAAAAAAGTACAGTTTAGTTTAAACAGAGTTTTTTGCCAAACAAGGCCTTATAAATTAGGAAATAAAAAATTTACACACGAACAGAGAAAGAGCTAAAAAGGGAATCTGAGTTAAATTCAAAAAAAAAAAAAAAAAAAAAAGTTCTGAGTTGACTGCTTGTCTCCTTCACAGAGCTCTACACTCTCCAGATCACCTGCGACTTTGTTGTGGGTGAAATCAGAAAACGATGGGTCGACGATATGTGATAAGAGAAGAGAAAACAAAAGTCACAGAGTGAGACACGATCGTCAGAAAACAGGAGCTTCTCGGCCTTGGTAATGAGCTCCGTCACCCGAAATTCTGATAATCGGACGTCGGAGGAGGACGTGGTGATCGGCGACCGCCAGCAATTGGTCTGAGTTGAGTGAGTTACCATTGACTGTGCGAGTTCAGGAAGGTGAAAAGGTAAAAACCCTTTCACATGGACAGAGGAGAGTTAACTCTTTTTAACTCCGTCAAAAACAACACTTCTCATTAATGACGTGGCCCTTTTTAATTCGTTACACAGCGATTGGGACACAAACTTTGGACAGTTTCTTACTAACGACACCCACGTTCACAACTAGAAAATAGGAGAAAACAAACAACTAAATCCACTTCCCTACAAATGTGCAGCTCTAAATGCGGGGTGTTTGGTGTTTGAGTTGAGTTGAAATTTTTAAGTTTAAATAGTAATTTTTGTTGACTTTTTAGCAAAAACAAAAAAAAAATTTCAGAAAAGACAAAAAAAAATTTCAGAAAAAGATAAAAATATGAGTTTAAACCTCAAGTTTGAGTGTGAAGGCCAAACTCCCTCTAAGGGCCTATTTGGTTAGTATGTTTACTTTTGAATGAAAAATTTCCTTGTTTCGAGGTTTTTTTTTTTTTAAAGTACTATTTATTTCGAACTCTACATATTTAAGTGAAGTTAGTTGTGATATTTATTTTTTAAAACAAATCTCAATAAAATCTTATCGTATATGTTAATAGATATGAATATAGATTTGTTATTCTCCTCATTATGAACATATTGAGAAAAGAATCGCTTCAATTCAAGATGAAATGAACTTGTTATGGAATTTTAAAAACTTAAAATAGAATAGAGAAATTTTTTAATACGAAAATATTACTATGTAAAGTAGGTTTGAAATTGAAATAAAGGAAGAGTTTGTTCCGAAAAGGGGGAAAAAAATATCAGGCAAACATACAAGACAAACAACATTTTTATCTCATTTCTAAAATGGGATGGGGCAAACATAGGAAACATAAAACTACCCAAAAACAATAATTTAACCTATTCAAAACAAAATTAGAGAAACCAAACTAAATTCCACAACTAAATAATAAAATAAATTAATAAAGCATGCATCATATCATAATATTGATAAACCACTTATGAACTTAATAAAGTGTTGTGTAATGTACCTAAATTGATTATGATCGCTCGTCATGTCATGTATGCTCTGTCAATATCCAAAATTTCAATCTTTGAACGAGCTTACATAGCATGCATATCTTCATCTAAATTTCAAGAATCGCGTAATTTAATAAAGTAATTTGTCAAAATTAAAAGTTCTAAAAATAATTTATTGATCCTTAAAAATTCAAAGGATAAAAGTGTCAAAATCTAGGATAAAAAAAAAGAAAAAAAAAAAAGAAAGAAAGGGCGTGATAGTCTTAGAATGTTATGTTAATAGTTAAAGTTATTGTTACGTAGACAACATATAGAATCTAAACACACACAAGTGGCAGACTGTGGACCCAAGAGTTTCCTATTTTGCAGGAGAAGAAATACATTGCCCATTATAGAGGGTCAGAAAACAGATGCAATAACAAGCTCGCCGGGCAACCGGTACGCCATACGCGGTTTTACCCTTCAAAGAGCCAACCATCACCACAGACCGAAGGACGAGGACGTCATCGGTGAATTACCGATTGCCTTTGTCTCCGATTTCTTGTAGGCACCGGGATCTCTGAAAGTTTGAATCGGATATAATAGTTCTATATATTGATCATATACATTAGCATCGGACTATATATACAACAAAGATGGCAACTAGTTTGTATAAGGCTACACCTTTGTTGAGTTCGATCGGATTTCAGGTATGATGGCATGATTCTATTAACAAAAAAGCTAAGGCTTTTTTTTTTTTTTTTTTTATGAAATTCAATGTTAAAGTTGAAAATATCTGTTTGATAATTTTAGCTTTCTATGATTTGGGTCAAATGCTTGTTAGTAATGCACTGTCATTCCAAGAATAAAAAAGATAAAAGGAAGTGTTCTATACAAAGACTTTATTTATTTATTTATTTTTTAATTCATATACAAAGCCATTAAGGGGTTACTCTTTTGTAGAGAAAAAGCCCTGGGATATTGAAGAAGCCAGGGGAAGTGGCAGGAATCACGATCGAAAATTCGAGTGGATGGACAGGAAATTTCATCTTGATGATTGAGCTTCGGAAGAAGATTCTAACCTTTAGAGATATCATCGATCTTCCTCCTTGTGATGGTTCAAGCCCCATCCAGAAGGTACTAAATAATAATCAGTACTGTTTAGTAACACAAGATGTTTAGTGCTCAAAATCGCGTATTTGTTTCAATTTCTGAAGATTTTCTTTGATCAATTGATTCTAACAGTTGGTCAAGGGAACTGTAGAAGATCTCCACAATCTATACCCCAACATTGTTTCCTATGACATGGCACTAGAAATGGAAAAGATCTCAATACATCAGGTTCATTTGGAAAGATTTAGAGAAATTTGACTTTTTTTTTTTTAATTCTGCTTTTACATGTAAACTAACCAAGACAAATTTTTTAAACAGGGTTTAGTTTTCCTTTACAATGCACTAAAATCCATTGGAGATTCATGGGTTAAGAGTCATAAGTGGATAAGCACTATGGGAGACGATGCACAAGACTCGCCGGAAAACTTGATCAGTTTGGAGCAACTTGGTAATCTTGCCTAATTTGAATTTTCAATTCATCTAGTGAATACAATATAGTTTAGAACAACTTAATTAAGATCCAGATGGTTCGTTTTAATTTTTCCATAGGGGGAAGAGTTCTGTCAAAGCTTAAGCACATGACGCTTATTGCGAAACAAATATTCGACATGATGGATGAGGACGATAAGAACAACGAATGCAAGATTCAGGGCTCCACCATTGGAGACGTATTGACTAAATCATATTCAAACAACAAGCTCACGACCTGTTCGTCACCAGACACCCCAACTTCAGTACCTCCAAAGCCAAGTTCTTTCGCTATGGATATTGGCGAATTTGCTGATGTTTCTTATTCAAGATCGCTTCTCTTGCCTTTCAGACTCAAGGCATTGGAGAACTTGAAACCCATGGGAATGAAGCAACTTTTCCCATTTGACATGTCTCCTCCTTCACTCACTCAAGATTCCAGCTCCTCTAAAGGAATCAAAAGGAAAGAAGTTGAACACATTGTTAAAGAATCACCGGTTACAGCAAGTCATGAGGAGATAAAAGAATCCAAAGCTGCAAAAATTTGTCCAAACTTTCCGAACCTGATTTCAAGTTCAATGCCATCACCATCACCCCTGCCTCCGCCACCACCGCCGCCACCAGCACCACCGTCCAATCCTCTAAGTGTGACTGCTGCAGTCCCACCTCCACCACCAGTTCCACCTCCTAATGTATCGTCAGCGCCATTACCACCGCCTCCCATGCCGCCAACAAAGGGAGCCGCACCACCACCTCCTCCTCCACTAGGTGCTGGTAAAGCCCTGCGCCCAAAGAAGGCAACTACCAAATTGAAAAGATCATCCCACATGGGAAATCTGTATAGAGTTCTCAAAGGAAAAGTGGAAGGCTCTGGTCTAAACGGTAAACAAGCGAAAGGGAGGAAATCTCAGATCGGAGGAGGATCTACAGGAGGAAAGCAAGGAATGGCTGATGCTCTAGCAGAGATGACTAAGAGGTCTGACTTTATCATAAAAAATCAATGTCCACAGATCAAGTTGGGAAAACAGGAGATGAATATTTCTATAATATAGCTCATAATAGTAACCAGTGGTTTCCTTTCTTGTTGTCTTAGATCTGCTTATTTCCAACAGATTGAAGAAGATGTTCAGAAGCACTCCAAATCAATCTTGGAGATTAAGGCTGCTTTCAACTCCTTCCAAACAAAGGACATGTCTGAGCTTGTCAAGTTCCATAAACATGTCGAACAGCATTTAGAGAAACTTAGTGATGAGACCCAGGTAAATACTTGGTCTCAGTTTTAAGGTTTCATGTGTGTGTGTGTGTATTTATATATACACACACACACACACACACACACACACACACACACACACACACATGCATGTATGTTTGTATATTCTTGAACTTGATGTAATTTCAGGTGCTTGCAAGGTTTGAAGATTTTCCCACTAAGAAGCTGGAAACATTGAGGACTGCATCAGCTTTGTACTTGAAATTGGAAGAAACAGTTAAGACCCTGCAAAACTGGAAAGTAGTTCCTCCTTTAGGCCAGCTTCTTGACAAGGTTGAGGCCTTCTTCAACAAGGTAATAAAAACAATAGAAAAAGGAAGATGAAAGTTTGTTCTCTGATGAGATGTTTTTCTTTCTTTCCCCTATAATTTGACCAAATTGTCTTGTTTTAATGTAAAAAGATCAAGGGGGAAATAGATGCACTGGAAAGAAGCAAAGATGAAGAATCCAAAAGGTTCCAAAGCCACAATATCACTTTTAACTTCAACATTTTGGTTCGGATTAAAGAATCCATGGTTGATGTTTCTTCTAGCTGCATGGAATTGGCACTTGAGGTAAAACTTGCCTACTTGTTTCTACTTAGTATAGACAACATAACAACCCAATAACTTAATGCTATGAGACAGATTCACAATGTAACACCCTCCCTTATGCCTAGTTTTTCATGCAAATGGGCCGAGATCCAAACCCATCATCAACTGCAAAGTCTGACTCTGATATCATGTTAAATGAGCTTGACTAATAACTCATCCCAAAAGTTAGCTCATAATCCAGATATAATCACCATAATAGTCCAATAACTTAACGGTGTGAAATAAATTCACAATCTAACAGTTCTAACGTCGGTGTTGAACTTCATTTGTTTTGGGTATAGGAAAGGAGAAACTTAAAAGCAGCAACAAATGAAGAAAATGGGTGGTCTAAAGCAGAAGGGCAAGGAAAGACGCACAGAAAAATGCTGTGGAGGGCTTTTCAGCTTGCGTTTCGTGTGTACGGCTTTGCCGGTGGACAAGATGATCGAGCTGATCAGCTAACCAGAGAATTAGCCCTTGAAATAGAGACTGATCCTCAACATTATGAGTGATTTACAAAGCTTATATGCATGCAAGCTTCATTGCAAATACACTATAAAACTATATATCTATACATATATCGGACACAGAATCCATACATGATAAAATGATAATATATACGTATATATACATACATATATATACATATGGTTATTATTAATTAGCAAGAATATTGCAGGCACCACCTTCTTGTGAGTACACAAGCAACTTAAGGTAGGGTGTTTCTTATTTTTCTAAATGAAAAAAAAAAAAAAAAAAAAAAAAAGAAAGGTAGTGTGTTTTAGTAGATTATTTGAAGTAAAGTTGTCCAATTAAGTCTTCTTTTTGTGATTGCTGTGAGAACCGTGCGTAAAGGACTAATTGTAGTATATCCTACATCTATATTATAGATTGTGTTTATCCTTTTTTTTTTTTTTTAAATGCAATTGTGCAAAATTTTGTCACTGATGAGGCAGTGATATTCATGTGTCGAGATGGGGTGTTAGGTTTTTTATTTTTTTATTTTATTTTTTATTTTATTTTTTTTTCAACTAATTGCGGTTCAACATAAAACAAAAACGACAAGACACCATAAAACGACATTGAGTTTAAGAAAAGTATAAACGACAATAAGGAGAAAATGATGAAACATGCAGGGGGGGGTGGATAACAAGAAAGCAGCCAAAAACAAAATAGTTGAAACTACAGAAAAGCTAGAAATGACAAAGTTAAACGACACTAATGTGTAAATGAAGGGAAAATGACATAAATAGAACTTTTAATCGACAAAATAGCTCCCTAAACACAAAAGATATATATCTAAAATCGTAAACACCCAACACTTTTTTTTATTAAAAAAAAAAAAAAAAAACCCGAAACAGCATAACATTAAAAACGTCATGAAATTCAGAAGCGTCAAAAATGTATTAGGAAAAAAAAAAAAAAAAAAAAAAAAGAAAAACAATTAACCCCTTAAACAACAAGCCCAGCCGATGTTAGTGGCAAGAACAAATTGCAAATCCACGTCAGAAAATATCAACAAAAAGGAAATAAAGAAAAATGCAGAGAAACAGTAACAACTAACAACTTGCAACGGCAAAATATCAACTGACGGTTGCCCACGTCGAATACCAAAATCGTGGCGAGAAAGTCGGCAAACCAGAGAAAGAAAGAGAAGTAATTGTTTCCGTAAGTTATTTATTTTTTTATTTATTTCTTTAATCCAACAGTGACTCAATCATAGTCGAGTAAGATTTTCGAACATTATTTGATTTCATTTTTGTTTTTTTGGAAGAGAATATTATTAGATTATTTAAAAAAAAAAAAACACGGCATCTAGTTCAAACATATATCACTAATATACATATGTTGGAGAAAATACTCATACACCCAATGCATATCAGAAAATAAACTAAAGTAAAAATAAAAAGAAGACAGGAAATTTACATAGTTCGATAAAATTGCCTACATTTATGGGAGAGGAATAATAAATTCACTAACACTTTCACAATTACACACTCGTCAAACACTCTCAACCTCTCTTTACCCAAAACCTGGGGATATTCACGAAACTCACAAAGAAAAAAGGAAGTGAGTTAGACAAAACGAGAAGAAACTTGGACAAAAAGAAAGGAAGTGACTTAGACAAATCTTTTTTGTCGATAACCTCAAACCAATCAATCGACCCTTACACCCTTTGCCTACTCTCCTCTCACTTTCTCTCAAAAGGAGGCGCGCTCTCTATTTTTCTGAATGCACACCTATTTATAGGCTCTCAATGGGACACAATAGTAATAGCTTTCCCAAACTCATAAAACACTTACCCAAAACTAATTTGAGTCACATACCTAACAATCTCCACCTTGACTCAAATTATCTCACCTCACGCGCACACTAAATAAGAATAAACATATGTCGAATTCAAACTCTCATCTAATTTGACACGAGAAACTGATTTCTTCTTCCTCCAAGCTTTGTCTTCAGTTGTCACCCTTAACTTGTTGCACTCTTTCACTCTTACCACATTTTTTACAACAGAAGAAGACCTCTCTTGACGTGGCTCCACCTTCATAACTCCACCTACAACTGTCTTCCTTATCAGCTTGTACAAATTCTTTACTTTTCCACCCTTCATGGCAACCAAAGCACCTTTCCTGACTACCATAAAACCACCCTTGGCAGAATACTCACATCCCAAAGTGTCCAATGTCCCTGAAGAAATTAAACTTCTACTTAGTCGAGGAACTTACCTAATATTCGTCAATGTCCTTACAACTCCATCGATCAAACATCTTCACCTTCACAGTACATATTCCAATAGCTTTAGCACTCGAATTGTTGGCCATCATAAGTGTACCAGTATCACATGGCTCATAAGAATCAAACCACTCCTTATGTAGACACATATGGAACGAACATCCCGAATCCAAAATCCAAGAGTTAGAATTACCTCCTTCGAAAGTAACATAATAAACATCATCTTCACTGTCATACATGTCACTAACAACGTTTGTAGATTCTGTCTCTTGAGCAAAGTACTTCCTCTTTTCTTCAAGGTGCTTTGTCAATTATTTACAGTTTCTCCTAATATGCCCCTTCTCATGGCGGCAAAGGCAATCAACATCCTTCGAAGAATGCGATTGGGAGCTGTCATCTCTCATTTCATAAAATCTCCCCCATATCTTACTCCTACCCCTACTTTAATCTGACTTCACCACCAGAGCTTGTTCAGCATAAGACGATCTACTAGGTTGTTTCATGTTTGCAGTCTCCAACAAAGCAATTGTCACCTCATCCACGGTCAGCGTAGTTTTCCCAACCAACAATGTAGTCACCAAAGTCTCGTATGATTTGGGTAAGGAGGCCAATAAAATTACCGCTTTATCTTCCTCATCAATATTGATCTAAACATTTAGCAACTGAGTTATGCACTTATTAAAATTGTTTATATGATCCCTAACATCAATTTCTTCACTCATCTTCAACTCATATAACTGCTTTTTCAAATATAATCTATTTGTTAAGGATTTCGACATATAAAATTTATCCAATTTTTCTCATAACTAGAAGGAGATTTTTCATTCATAACACTATATTTCAGTTCATTAGCCAAACTCAAATGAATAGCACTTATCGCTCTCGCTTCCAATTCTTCCCAATCTTCATCACTCATATTTTCCGGTTTCTTCCCTTACAATGCTTTTAGAAGTCCATGATATACCAAGACATCTTTCATTATACTCTGCCAAATACTGAAATTTACTATTTCTGTCAAAACGCTCAATCTGCGCGAACTTTACTTCAGACATCATCTTGATTTTTTTTTCTCTCAAGATCGTGAGCCTTGTCTCTAATACCACTTATTGGGGAAAATACCCTTATACTCAATGCGTAATAGAAAAATTAACTAAAGTAGAAATAAAGAGAAGATAAGGAATTTACATAGTTCGGCAAAATAGCCTCCGTCTACGGGAGAGGGAAAATAAATTCGCTAACACATTCACAATTACACACTCGTCAAACACTCTCAACCTCTCTCTACCCAAAACCCCTTACACCATTGCCTATCTCTCTTCTCACTTTCTCTCAAAAGGAGACACACACTCTTTCTATTTTTCTGAACACACATGCCTATTTATAGGTTCTCACAATAATAACAACTTTCCCAAACTCATAAAATAGAAACTTACCTGAAACCAATTTGAGTCACATACCTAACAACATTTGTATGTTCCTAAAAAAAAAAACATATATATATGCATAACATGGCTTTTATTCGAAACATATATCACTAATATACATATGTTTGTTCCTCAAAAAATTGATGTATTTGATGAAAATAAATGAGATTCTAAGAATTCTTTTTTCACATGTTCAATAAAAGATCGTTAGTTCAATACGAAAGAATAACATAGCCTTAGAAAACTACCATCCACTCCAGTTTTCTATTTTTTAATTATTATTTTAACTTGTTCTCTCAATGGGTATACAATATACTACAGTTTTTATAATAGTTTTTTTTTTTTTTTTTTTTTAACTAAATGGATGGGAAAAAATTTATAAAGATGAATGAATGGTTAAGCAATGAAATTATAGGATATGATCTTGAGTAACCTATACATCCAATGCTTACATATGTATTACATGATCTATAAAATTAATTAAAAAAAAAAAAAGGAAATTGCATTTAAAATGAAAAAAAAAAAAAAAACCTATTTAATTAACATTAAAGGTTAGTAAGTTGTTTAATCTAGTATAGCAAGTTATATAAACTACCATATGAACAAATGTAATTAAGACATGTATTTAGTTTTATAGTTTTGTCTGTAACCATCTATGGTTACAAAAAAAGAGTAACCATTGAAAACTCTTCCGTATATGTATATATTATTTATGTGTGTACCTCAAATATATATCTAGCTGTCCACGAGAGAACATACAGCCAATTTGGGCAGACAGAAATAATGAGGAAAAATTCAGTGTTCACAAATGTATTCAAATATTTATATGTTACTAAGATGTTTGGTTCTCAGCTTAAAAAAAAAAAAGTTTGATTTAAGTCCTTTTTTTATCTGGATTAAAGATGTTAGTTTAAGTTGGTAGCCTCAGAAACCTAACCTAAAATATCTAATTTCTGGTTTTAATTCCGAAAATTGCCAAACTCAATCATTCAAAGAATTTCCCCCAAAATATGCTAGCTGTTGTTGTTTTGGTTGCTACTATTATAAATCATGTGGCAAATGGTTCTAAAGCACTTAAGCGTTAAGTCTAGTGTGTTAACTATTGAATATAAGTTTAATCATGTACTAATTATACACTAATAATACACATACATATATAGCTTCTCCTTTTGAGATAATAGACTTTTTTTTGTAAGTAGATAATAGACTTGCAACATACAAAGTTTTCTATCGTTTACCTTTGACCAAGTGGTGATGAGATGCAATGATAATAATCATGTTTCCACGGAACGAATCATTTTTTAGTTTTTTAAATATAATTGAACAGTAATTTCATATTCGGCTTTATAATAGTAAGTAGATGTTAATTTTACATCTTAACAATGGGGTTTGCAGCACTCTTCCTTCAAAAATAGATATGGAACGCCAAATGGGATTAAATTAGTGAATATGAAAAAAAAATAGTAAAATAACCGAGAGGCAAGCGCATTTGAGCACACCATTGCTAATAATAAAATTTGATGTGGTAGTTAAAGTTGGGTTCTAACTAGATTAGGCAGAAAATGGTTATCGAAAATTGTCCAATCATATCCCAGAGAACCTTAAAGAGGAAAAAGAAAATAGATAATGCCAGCTAGTTCGGACCACCAAACCTAATTTACATCCTATGGTATCAGTCACCTGTCAATATATTCAGAACCAAATATGAAATTCTCTTTATTCTTTAAAACATTCCCTACCTCAAAACAAAAAAAAAAAAAAAAAAAAAAAAAAACACGAAGTTCGAGGATTTGGGCCAAAATGGTGTAGTGTGGTCTAATGATTACAAGAGTCGATATCATCACCCTCAATGTTAGAGCTTTTTAATTTAGCTTTAGCTGCTGTACTTTTCTCCATGCCATTAAAAAAAAAAAAACAAACAAACAAACAAACAAACAAACTTTCCCACATCACTCTGAAGACTTTACATGCGTTGCCTTGTGGATCACCGGCCACCATTAAGGAAGAGAGATGGATTTGATTACCTATTCCTTTGACTTTGATTAAACACTAACAACCACGCGGTTATTTGTTTCTATATTTCTAAAAGAAACTTTTGATTTTGATGAGTATTAAAAAATTATTAGTTTCATCCCCGTCCTTTATTTTTATCATTTATAAAAGTAATAGTTCAATTTTACTTAAAAAATACATCTAACAATGAATGTGGCATTACATGTTGACTGGGTAAATGCATCAAATCTGAGAAGAGAAAAATAAGAGACATCTTTATCCTTTGTGTGGGTGTTTTTTTTTTTTTTTTTTTTTTCAAAGATGTTATCCGACAAAGAGGGAGAAATGGGTTGTTGGGTCCACACTCTGGCAATGCGTGCGTTTAAGGTTTTCACTTCAATCATATCTCTCTTTAATTTACAACCTCTTTACTAGTGAAAGTGTTGTGGTTTAGTAACTCATCCACTAACCCACGTTTCGTCTCAAGTTTGTTGGGTTTGTGTCTAATTTTCCAGTTGGAAAAGAAAAAATAATATTTTTTTAAGAATTTTTTTTAATATTTAAAATTCTCATTCTCTTTTTTCTTCGTGTAAACAAAAAAGCCGTAGAAAAAATTGTCACCCATAGGCACTTATCAATGGGTTACAGCTTACACGCAATGGTGCACGGGAAAAAAGTTAAAAACTTGCTATAAATTAAAACAGAAGAATGTTATGGTAGGGTATAGAAATTTTCATTTAAAAGTCAGATTTTAATTAAATACTATGTGATTTATATTAATGTACATTAGAAAGAACTTAATTCCTTCATTATTCACATTAAAAGCTAAAAAACTTTCCCTTTTTTTTCTTTTTTTTTTTTTTTTTGGATCACATTTAGGCTAAAAGCAAAGCAACAAATCAGTGTGTAAAAAAGAAGGGAAAAAAAAATGAAAACTTTTCTATTTTTTGCTCTTAGGCAAAGAGGTGTATTTAGCAGAGTGACAAGTGTCCTCATACACCGGTGTAGTGGGAGCATGTTTCTTCTAAACTCTCTCGAAACTCTCTCTCTCTCTCTCTCTCTACCCACTCTCTCTCTCTGTTTCTCTCTCTAACCATATTCAAACCCACTCCTTCTAATTGTAACCGTCTCCTATTTATTTCCCTTCATCACCCTGTTCGCAATGACAAGTGTTTCACCTGAAACGTAAACTTAAAGGCGCCATTAATTATCATTACTCAAAAAGAGAGCTTTTAAATTTTAATCGTCTCCTTCCTCAGAGGAAGCGTTGAGCTCCAGACATGTTTGACGTCTTGTTTGGTTGGAGGAAAGCTTCCAGGTGGTAAGTGAAAAACAAGAGTACTCTGACTCTGTCTTACGTTTGATCATTTTGTTTTGTCTGGTGATTTTAGTTATTTATTTTTTTTATTTTTTTTTGGTGCAGTAAGAAAGTGATAAAACTGGCACAGTGCCGGCTCAAGCTGCTGAAGAACAAGAGGCATGTGATCGTCAAGCAATTACGGCAAGACAGTGCTCATCTAATCAAGACTGGCTATCAAAACATTGCCTTTCATCGGGTCTGCCTTTATAATCTTTTACCTTTCGATATTCTCTTTTCCCCTTTTTTTTTTTTTTTTTTTTTTTTTTGGGGAATTTCAATTAGCCTAATTTTTTCAGACTTCAAAGCTATTATATGAAGCTCTGTTTTTGAAGTGTCTTGATAATTTTAGCTGCAGAGGGTTTATGTTTTAATTAATGTTTTTTTATATTTTGGGTAATATACTGCAGGAGGAGATTAAAATTCATATATATTAGTAAAGAAAAAGCATTATGTTTTGTACATTTAAAGTTTATTTCATTAAAACAGAGTGGAAAATCCTCAAATATTGAGACAAGAGCTGATTAGAGTGTACTGATGCATTTTAGCTGATCATATCATTCTCATACAAATTAAATTGACACATTGGATTTTTGAAGAGCTTTATGATGTATGATGAACAAATTTCTCATCTCAGGCTGAGCAGCTGATACAAGATGAAACTGTAATGGCAGCATACGAATTGCTGGACCGTTTCTGCGAATTCGTCCTGAACAACTTCTCGCATATCCTATAACGCAAGTACGGATTGAAACGAACAACCTTTTTAACTACAAGACATATCATCATTATGCGTTTTGTTATCGTGTTCTTGTTTTCCATAATTGCTGTCTAAATAACAAAAGTTTGTTTCCGTTAATCCGGATGGTTTCAGGGAATGCCCAGATGATGTAAATGAAGCAGTTTCAAGTCTTATATACGCCTCGGCCAGATGTGGGGACATACCTGAACTTATAATCATCAGGAAGCTTTTTGAAGATCGTTATGGAAAGAAGTTTACTATGGCCGCGGTCGAATTGCTCCCCGAGAGTCTGGTGAACCGGCAGGTTGTTAATTGAAACATTTCATGACTCTGTTTTGAAGGGTGTTTCTGCTTTTGAGTGACATGAATTGTGTGTAAACCGCAGGTTAAGGATACACTATCAGCGAAGCCGGTGTCCGATGAGATGAAGCATAGAACAATCAATGAAATAGCTGAAGACTACTGTCTCCAAAAACCGGAGGTTTTAGCTCTTGAGTACTATCCCGAATGGCAACAACAACAACCGGTAACTTAACAAGCTTTGTCAATATGACATAACAAGCTCTAGTGTTTCGATTTTTCTAATTTTTTTCTCATTCTGTTTTGATTAACTTAAAGTGGTCTCCTTTGTTTCCTCGACGCTACAGGTAAAGGAAAGCAGTGAACACAAAGTACAGGCTAAAGATGTTCAAACTTCAATTGCCGAGATAGAAGATCAAATCACACTTGTTGATTCATCATCAACTAGGACAAGCTTATCGACCGACCCATCATCAACCGGTGTTTCCGACATATCTTCAATGGATCAGCAAGCTTTGCCAAATGTTTCAGAGTCTATTTTGCACAAGAAGGTGGAGAAAGTAGAGAATTCGGTTGGAGCAGATTCTCGAAGTATATCTGGGCAAGGCATTGAAGAAATTAAGGGAGTTGTCACAAGGCGATACAGGCCGATACTTGTGAAGCTGAAACTGCTGTGGAAATCAAAGAGGAGAGAAGTTTAGAGCTTCTTCATTAGAAAGCTTGCCAAAGTTTTGCGAGGAGACGATAGTTTATCTGGATGACATAGAGGCGTGCCAGTCTCCCACTGTGAAAGCCGAAGATTCTCAGAACCAAAGATTCTACAAATTCAAATCGCCAATTTTATCCAAGAGGGTGGAATTTTCTAAACAGTTGTGATCAAAATTATTGGGAAAGATATGAATCAGGGACCAAGAAGTTGACCCCAAGAGGTTCTCAGAGGAGTTACAGTGTGTCTAGGAAAAGATCAAGGAGAAGGTTAGTGTACTCGGAAAATCAAAGTGCGAAGGACGTTGAAAGTTCAAGTTATTATGAGCAGCCACGCAAGAGGAATTTCAATCACAAGCCTAGATCTCGTCAGCAAAGAAAGCAACAAAACAACGAGTTGGTTGCGGAAGGTGAAGAAAGATCGTCGAATGATGCTGAGATGAGGCAAAAGCAATTTTCCAGCAGGGAATTCAGGGTTACCCCTTTAACAAGTAACCGCAGATGTTATCCAGAGAAACCATGTTGCAGATGCTGCTGCAACCATGAGAGTCCATGCTATTTTTCGACGGATGAAGACAACAACGACAGTGAAATCCCACCACGGAAGGAAAAGAATTCGGTCAGTAGGCATTGCAGGGACCGGATGTTTCAGACTGAAGAGTCGAATTACGAAATAAAGCGGGCTCCCTTAATGCCTCCGAAACCAAGGAGGAGAAGCTATGACAATGAGGCTATGGTGTGTGATGATTTCACCAATCCAGATCACCAAATTCATATACGAAACAATGGAGCAAAGCGGTGCCGATGGAGCTTGCTTTGCAAGGCGGTCGTGCCTCGTTTGGCTCTTGCAGGACAAGGAAAGACACAGAAGTTCCTCCTTATTTAAGGGCAGTGACAATGCCTCCGGAAAGGTCCAATGACAGATCCAAAGATGAGTATCAGAGATCAAATTCCTGCCCGGTTCGATATCCCAACCATGTCCATCCCAAGTTGCCCGACTACGACGATTTAGCAGCTAGATTCGTGGCCCTCAAGAAGGAGAATATGTTGAACAAGCTCCAACATTGTAGGAAGCAGCATGTTTAGCAGAATACAAGGCTGTCTGCACTTTGTTAGTTTGTAGGACTGATTTGTTTCTTTCTATATTCAATTCTGTCTATTTTGTTTTAAGAGATCTCTATCGAAATTTCCTATGTTGCAAGCTTGAGTACATTCTTTTTCACTACAAATCTAACAACAATTTGTTCTTGTAACGTTGGTTTCTCTACGCGTTCGTACAGATCTTTTTATTTTTTATTTTTTATTTTTTTGGTATGGCCTCTATGAAGGTACGGATAGAAAATTGTCCTCCAAATCCGCATGAACATTTTTCAAGGCAATAATAACGCATCTTGCCATTATTTCTACACAGTTTCCATCAACATAACATAGGGTTCAATTTATCTTTGGGTTATTTACATAAATATCTAAATTGAAGATTATGATTTAAAAAATGTCTATTTTTCTTTTATTTACATGAATGTCTAAATTGTTGCTTATAAAAACCACATTACTCTTTTATGAAGAATTCAAAACAAATAAATAAAGAATTGATAAAAAGTGGAAAGAAAAAATCTCTAAAACATTTTAGATAAAGCAAATGTTTTATAAAATGAAATATATATATATATATATATATATCATTTTACTTGATTTATTATAAATAAAAAGAACCCCCAACAAATATTAGTTGTATGTCATATGAAAAACATTCATTATAATAAACAATTGGTCATTAAGATAAATTCACAATGAATAAATTAAAAAGTGATATTATAAAAAATATTAAACACTTTAAAACCTAAAAAGATATCATAATGATATATGGATTATCATAAAGAAAGAACATCCAATGAGACAGTAATATTATAAAGAAAAAACATAACACATTTAAAAAAGGATCATTATAATATAGTAATTACCATAAAAATAAATAAACAATTTCATATCACAGTGAAACTATCTCTTTAGTCAAAACAAAAAAAACAAAATAAACAAAAATAAAACAAATAAACAAATAAACAAAACAAAAACAAAAAAAACCTTCAAAAACTATCTATTAAAACAATACCAATAATAACATACTAATTATCATAATAATGGAACAATTATTATAAAGAATTTAAATTATACTAAAAAAAATTTATAAGAAACCTAAATCATTCTTACGAAATATGATTTTTAAAAAAACCTAAATCATACTAATAAGCAATCATTGTAATAAAAAACTAATCATTAAGATTAAGATACAAAAATGATGAACAAATAAGGAAAAAATAATAATAAATATAATGAGGGAAAATGATGTCAAATTTTGTAAAATGGCAAAATGGGTAATACAAGTGGTCATTCTTTAAAAATGGATATTTATATAATATTATTAAAAAATAAATATTTTAAAATGAGGTTTTAAAAAAATAAACTTTTTGTGTAATTATCTTTATCTTTGCTAATCAAAACAGAGAATTTGATGTCATCATCTACTTCAACTAGAAATCTCAGATCTACAAAAAAAAAAAAAAAAAAAAAAGGAAGCCCCGTCTCCTACTAGGACTTTTCATCTTGCTTGCAACGTGTGTTTGGGGAAAAACTTTTAGAAATGACTGTGATTTAAAAATAGTGTAAAATTTTGAAATATGTTTAGGGAAAAAAAAAAAAAAGGAAAATTGATCTTGTTTTGTTCGTCTCGTTGTTATAAGCATTTTGACTCAAAAATCATCTCATTTCGATTTAAAATGAGAAAGTTATAGACTTTTAAATTTTGAGTTTTTTAAAAATGAAGAGATAGAAGATGAGATGTAGAATTAAAAGTTTTGAATCAGAGGGTAAAACACCGTTTAGAAAAAATGTCCCAAATAGGCCTGAGTCTAATCAAAACCACTCTTTAGTTCTTTTTTTCTTCTAAATCTTTATACTTCATTTAGATCTTTGTTTTAAATCATTTTTATAGATCTTTGTTTTAAATTCATTTTTCAAATTGATGAGTCGAATTCATTATTATATATATATTATATATATAATAAATTTAAAACAGAGATTTAAATTTTATATTTTGTTTAGATCTTTGTTTTAAATTCATATTTTAAATTGAAGAGTCCAATTCATTTAATATATATAAAAGATTTAAAACAGAGATTTAAATGAGAGCTTAATAGTGCCTGTTTGGGGCTAGATGTCTAAATAGTATTTTTTTCATCTGGATTTCAAAATTTCAACTCCATATAAATTCTCTCTCTTTCATTAAAAAAAAAATTAAACTTTAAATGTCAAAAATCATCTCATTTCAAATTGAAATGAGATGATTTTTATGTTAAAATATCCATAATAATGAGACGAACAGGATAAATCTATTTTACATATTTTTCTTAACCTCCGTTTGATATTACGGTCGTAGTTAAAATTTTTAAGTTGGAGTCATTGACTTTTTAAAAATTAATTATAATTTTTATTAATTTAAAAAATATATATAAAACTGATATAAAAAATTTAAATTTGAGTTGATTTATCAAATATAGGCTTTGTTTGGTATACACACTCTGTTTAAACTAAACTGTACTTTTTTAATCATATTTTTTTGTCTTTTCTAAAAATTTTTTTTATCTTTTCTGAAAAAAGTCAACAAAAAATTACTATTTAAACTTAAAAATTTCAACTCAACGAACTTGTGCACCAACATACTCATAATCTTATTATAATTTAAATTTAAATACTATTGTTTATATCACATAATATTTTTTTTATAAATTCTCTCTTTGATCACATATTTTTAAAACATCTTCAAAGATCGAGGGCCCTTAGGTATTATTTCAGAGGCTCAGAATCACTAAAATCAGTCAATTTGTACAGGTGATCGTTATCTCTCAGCCAAAATCCTCCGTCCCCATATTTAGAGCGCATTTAATGCAACTCACAGGGCATCCCCAGTAGCCCCCACAAAAGTCCAAAGAAAGACTCTCTCATGGTTTATCCATTATTATTCTTGTGTCCTAACCCGCAGAGTACAATTACTACTCTGAATTATTCTTTACGTAATTTTTAATTTACATGTTTTATAAACTGCTGCTTGACAAATCGGTAACAAGTCACCTAGGTTGGATAGGATGGTAAAAAAAGGTGCTATCTTTCTTAATTTCTTTTTTTATTCATCTAGATTTGATTTTTATGAAACTTTTGTAAGACTTTCGCTTCAATTTTAACTGTGAATATATTGAATTGATGATTTTTTGAGTAAGATATGGATTGACAATTATAAATTACTGAGTTAGAGATTTATCTCTTTTTTATTATTTCTAAAAAAGTAAATACCGCCAATATAAAACTGAAAATGGGACTATAGAAGACCACCACCAGAGTTTTTTTTTTTTTTTCCAACAAAAAAAAAAATTAAAACGTTACAATTTACGAGGTTTTCAGATTTTTAGCATTAGATGACTTGAAAATTTTTTTATTTGAAGTGACAAAATAATGCACTTTATGTACGGTTCTATTTTAGCCATAATTGTTGGATGGCCTTGTAAATGAACCATTTATTGCATCAATTAAAAACAGTACATAATTTCATATTCACTATAGAAGGTTATTAACAATGTGAACATCGAAATATTAAAGATCAGTGTGGGCGACAAAAGAAAACAAAAAGGAAAGGAACAAAGTTTATGATCTTATCCTTCTCCCAAACACAGTTTTGACGATTAGTAGGTCGGCATTAAAAAAGAGCCCACTTCGTAGAGTGACTCTCCTAGTACCAACCAATTTCCCTTTTTCTTTTTCCTATTTTTGGCCATATGTACCGATCTTTAAGACACAGAGATTCAGCAAAAGATTTTTTGTGCCCCTCTGTTAATTTACCCCCTTCCTTTATATGCAAAATTCCAACCATATTTGTACATCTCACTTCTCGACAAGGCTTTTAAAAAAAAAAAAAAAAAAAACCACAGTACAAAGAAAGAAAAAAAAAACTAAAAAAAGAAGCAAGAGTCCACGATCTCTTCTAAACAAGAGAAAGCCGATCAGAGCCGTCAAAATTGTAAACTGTTTTTTTTCTCTACTTGTCTGTCTCTTTGTTTTTGACTTGGGCTCCACTCAAGCCGCATATTCCAACCCTAGCTCAACCTTACACGCGCCGTCGCGTCCACCGCCGCACCCGGAGGCCTCGAGCCTCCGCTTCTTCACGGGAAACGACGTGGCGTGCATGAGCCGCCGGCTCCAAGCCAAGTGTCAGCTCCAGAGCCAGCTCATTCTCCCGAACCGGCTCGTCGTCCTTCCTGGGTAACCGACTCTGGCTCGGCTCGGAACAAGAAGGGCGCCGCCGCAGGCTCCGCCGTCTCGACAGAGATCATGCTCTCGGTTTCCTTGCTCTCGCCGTCGACCACGTTGACCGCCTCGGACTGGTGGCTCACGGACGACTCGTGGCTCGTCGACCGGTTCAGCTCCGCCACGTCAGCGCAGTACCCCGCCCACTTCGCGGTGGCCGAGTCGGGCACGGGCGAGCCGAGCCCGGCCTTCCTGGCCTTGGGCTTGACGACTCCGGCGGCTCGCTTGAACCGGCAACGGGTCTTGACCTTCTGCGGGTCGTTAGAGGCCGCGGAGTTCTCGTCCTTGGACACGTGGCGGATATCGTACGCCTTGAGAGGCGGGCCGTGGGTGCTCGCCGCCGCTTCCGACGCGATCGGCGTGATCGGCGAGCCTTTGAGAACGGCTTCCACCGCGGCTTGGCAGAGGTGCCAGCTACCTGACCACAACAACCCGACCCGAACCGTAAATCGGGTTCACAATCCGGCCACCACGCCTCGTACAATAGCGACCGAAAAATCGCTGAAAATAAAAACAGAACAAAACAAAAAAATATCTCAGACCCTGTTTGTTTCTCGGGAATGCATGCAAAATTTTTTTTATAAAAAATTAAAGAAAAAAAACACCACAAAGAAGTAGTACTAACCAGGACGAAGGTGTTCAGGGCCGGCGTTGATGAGGTTCATGAGGCCAGCGCGGCCGTAGAACTTGGCGAGGAAGACAGTGGCGTTGGCTTGTGATCGGGGCTCTTTATCCACTGAAGGCATGGCCTAATGCTGCAATTCTCGCTACACCCCTTGCGCAGGTATTCGGCATCCAATTACAACTCATCCGCATTTTTTTGAAAATCAAGTTTTTTTTTTTTTTTTTTTTTTTTTTTGAGGAAATGAAAATCAAGTTTTTGATTTCAAGAAAAGTTTTTCTTTTTTTCCTTCTGAAATATGGTGGTTTTGGAGAGGAGGAAAGATGGATAAAAGATTGAAGATGTTTTTTAGTGAATGGGTATCGAGCAAAAAAAAAGAATATATATATATATATTTAGAGGGATGAGCCGCTGGGTTTTATCAGTACTGGGGGACGCTGCTGTTTTATTATTTTTTTTATTTTTTTATTATTTTTTTAAATTTGTCTTCTTGTCTCTCTAACACACCGGTTTTCCACATTCAAGGAGGTTAGAGCAATGTACCACTTTTGAAGTTTTTGAAACTCCGACTTTTTCTATTTTTATAATTACAATATTAAAATATTATATATATAATTATTTTATATTCATATTACAGGTCGTACCCTGGTTGGACACTCTCCTTTTCCAGCGCGTGTGGTGGACTCCCCAATCGCCCGGGAGACTACTTATCCCCATTGGGTCGTAAGTGGCATTTGGGGGTCTATGCATGTAAATCCAAATAGCCCACAATCGCCCATTTTAAGAAAAAAAACGTATCGAGTCCCAGGGTCTGCCTTTTAGTTTTTCGTGGTCGCAAAATTAACCTTGTCAGTATTCGGGAATTACCGCGTCGGAAGTGAATTGGGGATGAGAACAGAAGGGCAAAAAAGTGGAAATAAGAGCAGCGAAAGTGCAAGTTGAGCGGAGATGGGGTCCGGCGACAGCTGGGTGTGATGGTGGAGAGCAAAAGGCCATGCAAAAGGGTACAAAATTTGAGGGCGGAAGAGAGCGGCGCGTGGCAGCCACGGTGAGGTGTCAGAGTGCGGTCGAATCGCCACATATCGTGGACGTGGGTCCCACACGGGGCTGGCGGATTGTAAAGAGAAATATTAAAAATATAATTTTTTTTCAATTAAAAAAACAAATTCGGAAAAAAAAAAGAAAAAAAGAAAAAGATCATAAGAGCTCCTGGTTTTCGGGAGGTCGTACACTAGTTTGGCGAAACCGCCAAGTCACAAAACCGGTGACCGGTTTCCGGATTTGGTACGGGACTGTGGGCGCACTACAAGACCCATAAGCCAACGGTTTTTAAAGACCCTCTCTTTCTCTCTCTCTTTGTGTCTTTATCTCACGCGCACGCGCGAGTGGTGAAGCACACGTCGCTATCGGGTCACCTTGTGTCGGTAATGCGGGCGTATCCGAGGAAAACAGGAGTACCAACTGGGAGGGAGAGAATACGCCGTAATTACTTGCAGGGCACACCAAAAAACACAGAACCGCGCGAGAGTGGGATGGTGTGGGGCGAGCTGTTCCGGCACATCCAAAAATACGATGGAAAAATCTGTACAAAGGTGATCACGTTACTTTTAGAGATTGTAAACCTATCTTATTACAACAGTGATTATAAATATAATCTAATCTAATTTTTTAGTTCAAAAAAACCTTTACCTATTTTAATCGACTAACAAGAACAATCTCATAGCTTTAGTTTATTTCTCCCTTCATATTGTAGAAGAATTAGTAGAGAAATCCGTTCAATTCACATTACAAAAATCTTATTTCCCTTCCTCTTTATTTTCTCACATCTTGGTTAGGCATATTCCTTTTTTTTTTTTTTCTTTTTTTTTTTTTTTTGGGAAAAGGTTATTTTAGTATACAACATATTAATAAAAAAAATTTCTAAAAATAAAATAAATTTATCGCTTTTTATTTTTTTTATTTTTTAAACTTGAAAAGGATAATTTCAAACTCTACCTCTAATGATGGAATCAGATATGAAATTACCGTCAAAATTATACCTATAATCAAAATAAATTTATCACTTAAACCTTAGCTATTAGTATAAATAATTATTATCTTTATTACAAGTAATTATAAATCACAGTAGGTTAACTAGTGATAACTATTCTAATCACAACGAGAAATGATGTAACAGTGATTCAAAATAAAACAAATTAAAATACTTCTGTTTGAAAATTTTGTTTTTTTAATTAATGTGATAAAAAAAAAATAACACCGGTTTTCAAATTTAATCCTATATCTCTCGAGCTTTCTTCAAAGATACAATGAAAAAGCAATATAGGTTTTGCACCTAGGTACAACAACTAACATGACATTCACATGAATTTTTTTTTTTCTTCGTTGAGTTTCGCGTTTGGCCTTATCAAAAGAACAGGGAAAAAAAAAAAAAAAAAAAGCAGGAGAAAACAAAGCTAGCTAGAATGCATTACTATATTCTTTGTTTTAAATGTGGGGAAGCATTATTGTGCACTTTTTTTTTTAGTGAAACATACAGATTTGTGTTTTTCAATTATAACATTTAATTTTGTGAGTGGTAATGCTATAGGGAAGAAAATGACACGCCATCCCATCACTTATCTATAACTATATATAGAAAGCATAATATACTTTACTGTGCAAAGCATTTACGTTTAAAATGGTTCTTTTGAACGAAAATGTTTTGTATTTGTTTTTTTAATCCTTCCTTTTTTTTATTTTGACCAAATTTTTTTTTTTACAATTTAACCTTAAGCCCTTAGATTTTCTTTTTTTTTATTTGGCCTAATTTTTTTATTTATTTATAATTTAGTCCTTTTTGTAGTAGGCGAAAGTGTTTTATATATACTTTTTAGTCCTTTAATTTTTTTTTGGCACAATTTTTTATTTTTTTTACAATTTAATACTTTTCTAAAGTGGTCAATTTTTTCCAATTTAGTCCTTTTATCTTTTTTTACAATGTGCTTTACTATGCAAAGCATTTTCGTCCAAAACGGTTCGTTTTGGATGAAAATGTTTTGTATTCGCTTTTTAGTCCTTCAATTTTTTTTTTAAATTTTGACCTAATTTTTTATATTTTTTTACAATTTAATCCTTTTTTAGTCGTTTGATTTTCTCTTTTTTTATAATTATTTAGCCTAATTTTTTTTTTATTTTTACAATTTAGTTCTTTTTGTATTAGATGAAAATGTTTGTATTTACTTTTTAGTCCTTCAATTTCTTTTTTACCCAATATATTTATTTTTTTTACAATTAATCATTTTCTAAAGTGGTCAATTTTTTTCCATTTTAGTCCTTTTATCTTTTTTTACAATGTGATTTATTGTGCAAAAGCATTTTCGTTCAAAATTGTTTGTGTTTGCTTGTTAGTCCGTCATTTTTTTATGTTATTTTTTACTTTGACCCAATTTATATATATATATATATATATTTTTTTTTTTTACAATTTAGTACTTTTTCTAGCCCTTCTATTTTCTTTTTTTTATTTTGCACTAATTTTCTTTTTAGTTTTTAGTCATTCGATTTTCTTTTTTATTTTGGCCCATTTTTTTTTAATTTTTTACAATATAATCTTTTTTCTGTATTGGTCAGTTTTTTCCATTTTAGTCGTTTTATCTTTTTTTTTTTTGGTATTTTTCATCCTCTCTTTTTTATTTTTAAGTCCTTTTTTTTTTTTTTTGTAGGTCTATTTTTTAAATTTATATTAAATTTTCTATATGTAGATAAAAATTTTCAAATGCATCTCACATGCTTTAGACTAGTGTATAAATATATTTATATGTATCTCCTGATCTTCATTGTTTGCAGTATAATATATATATGTATATATTATTGTACTTGGCATTCATTAGCTAGTGTAATAATTCAAACGCTGTTTCATTCTTTCTTTTCCAATCCTCTAATATACATTGTTTACTTATAGGTTGTATCCCTCTCTATTTTTGTTTTTACTTTTTTTTTTCCTCAGAAATATGGTCCTTTCTCCCTTCTATTACATGCATGCCAAGTTGTGAATCCTATTTGTTCATAAGAAAACGATATTATCAGGATATACAAATTCTAATCTTTAACTTTTTTTTTTATCTAAAGATCAAAATTTATCATTGATAATTTAATGTTGTATTAAAGATGCTCTAAAAATTATGTATCTAATAATCCATTATTAAATAAAAACAAAAAACAAAAAACAAAAACAAAAAAACATGCGTAAAGTTCTGATTCTTCTGAGAAACCGAGGACAAGTGGCGCATAGCTGGGAGAAAGGTGGTGAACTGACATGCGTAACGCTCCAAATGTCATGCAAACTGTGAGTAATCCACGTGGCACTCTCGTCCTGTTGTGTCAGCCTTTTCTGCAACAGCTATTCTCTCCAAACGCCACCGTTTTGCTTTTGGATCTCTCTCTTTTTATTTTATTTTATTTTTAATTTTTGGAAGTCCTCTTCTACTTCGATATGTCCCTATTGCAAATACTGGTTTTTCACAAAGTCACAACAATTAAGGGAAGGGGGCCCTACTCAAAAGATTAATAAACAATTTAAAAAAAAAAACTTCTGAAATTGCTTTTAATTGCTGTTATTAGACAACAGTTTTTTGAATTCCTTGATCAAAATAAGGTTTACCAAATACTCGTATATAGATTCTTTAATAGTATAGAATCAAAGATTCAAAAGCAATGTCAAACGACTTAAAATGAACACCTTCTAAATCGATTGCTTATCATGATTGTTCTTATATATCGAACAAAAAATTAGGGCTGATAGAAAAATGTCTTTAAGCAAATGTCCTTCAAATGTCAACCTCACGTGTGCACAAATATACGGGGCTATCTGTCACATTTTTAACAACGTGCTATTAATTTGTAATTTCGCACCATGTTGCAATTTAATTGAAAAGTTCATGGACTAATTATCAAAGCTGAAAATGCAATTGGTAATTATTATTATTATTTTTTTTTTGGTAAAAGGAATAGGTAATTAATTTGTTAAATGGGTGAAAAAGTCAATAAATAAAATTGCAAAATATATATATATATAGCCAAAAAAAAATAAAAACAATAAAAGCATAATTGTTACTGTTATCCGAGTGTTAAAGTTTATCCCCTAAAAAATTAATCCGCTTTCCTTGGAAAACCAGCTCTATGATTGGACCAACCACTTGTAGAAAAAAATAACTATTTTTTCATATTAATTAATTATACAATGGAGAGAATATACACGAAACCTACTCATAATTACTTCTTCACGTCATTAGAATGTACACTGTGAAACCTTACCCAATTTCTTCACATATTATTAGCTATTTCCCTTATTTAATTTGCAAGACAAAACGTGTACGAGTGGAAACTGGAAAGAAAAGACTTCGAGACAAAAGATGCAATTTGCTTCTATTCTATCTAATGGATGCTTGAATGATCAATTTCCTTGTAGGATCTAATTTGTCAGTTCTTTATCAATAACGACATCCTTTTATCGCACATGATTTTGGAGAAAACTTTGTCGAATTAGCAATATATATATATATATATATATATATCAATCGGTGCAAACTAAATTCAGTCGATGGTTTCTATAGAAAATTTGAGCTTCTTTAGCTGAAAGAACAAAATCTGTGGATGAAGTGATCAATTATTGAAGTCTTATGAGCTTATCAAACTTTTTGGGAAACCATAACGGATCATACAATATGCAAATTTGCACATGAAAATTAAGATATGAGCACACATCTAATTAATTCACATATCGATTGACCAAATCTTACACATAACTCTAATGTAATCACTATCAGATTATGACAATGTTTCTCTGTAAATAAAGAGAGATTGTCACTAATTTAAAAAAAAAAACTAGTATGTGGTGTTACGTTTTTCTCTTAATTGCATTTTATTATAGATTTAGAATCTAACATTCTTTTTTAATCGTAGATCTTTACATTTTTGGTACGATGTTTTCAACTTTCAGTTATTGAACTCTACACAAATCCGTATAGATTCAGTGAACAATCATACCAGAGAGTTGGTTAAGGAATCTTTTATACCTAACAACACCCATCTCTATTCTATCCACTAAATAGATAGTATTCCACTTGCATTAATAATATTAGTTAAAGTTTGATAAAAAAAACTGAGGTCCAAGTTTGTTGGTGCGCAAATATAGAATGCTTCGTTTGAATAGCAACACTAGTATTCACATCTAACTAAAACAAGCGACATGCACAACTTGCAATGGCAATTAAGACAAGTCGGCATATTAAGACAATTAATTGCTCAATTTCCATCACGGGACTCTAATAATTATAATATTGTCCCTAAAAAATGACTTCATGCATGCTTGATTATGCGGATTTTAAATGAATATGCAACAATTATTTGTATTCTGAATACGACCGCTAGCACTCTTCCACGTAATTTGCTGATCATCTTCCAGTATAATTAGTCAACTTAACTTGTTATTTTTAAGGTGGTCGCAACGCAGGCATAATTTAGTGATAATCTTACACCTGACTTTACTATAATATGTTAGAGTTCGAATTTGTTATTTTAACCGTCGAGCGTAACTTCAGCTATTAGTACTCGGGTTTTCAAATGTTAAGAAAAGAAAAAACTGGTTGGAGCCCCTAAAATAGCAATGGATTTGTTTGACAAAACTTTTGATTTTACTTTTAGTGTGTCAATAAAAGAAAATAAGTAAAATTATAGCTTTTCAAGTTAGTGTTGGAAGCACTTTTTTAAAAGAGCTAATTAATTAAAATATATATAATGTTAAAATTTCCTAATAATTAGTAAAAATTTTAGAATTACATATTTAATATCATACTGAAAGATACAAGTTTCAAAATTTATTGAGAAGAGCTTTTTTAGAAGTCATAGTTTGTGACTTTTACCACAAACTCATTTTGACGATAAAAAACACTTTTTATGAATTATCAAAACACTCTAAAAAATAATATTTAAATTAATCTAAAAACAAAAATAACTTTTAAAAAATTCTGCAAAACAGTCCCATCTCAAAGCCGATATACATGTTTTTATATATGTGTGTGTATATTTATATTTACATATATGTATATGTATATAAAAACAAATATCTCTGCTGGTGGCCATCCCTTTGTTTGTTTCTTTATTTTGGCGTCTTCTTCATCCCAAACTTGCAATTTTGTTTAGTATTTATGAAATAAGTTCTAATTCTTGTTGTAAGCATATTTAATACAAGTTTGTTCTTTACTTTTAAGTTTTTTACCCCCTTAATTCTCTCTCGTCAATCATCACCTCCTGCTATCTCTGCGACAAAACAAAGAAAAAAATATCAGAAATCAATATAGCCTTTATAGAGGATAAAATCTACAGTCAAATTAGATTAAATCGGGTTAGGACCTACGGCTATATCGTTGAACTGATCAAGCGTGCGTCGAGTTGACCGTTAGAGTTACCTGCAAAATAATAGTAAAACAAAGTAAATAAGACAGATTATACAAGAATTTTATAGAGGTTCACTCTCAATGTAAGAACTAGTCCTCTGTGGTGACCCCGGGGTTTTCACTATTGTTGATAAAATTGTACAGTGAATTCCGTAACAATAAGAACGAGAAGAAAGAGAAGGGGATTACAGGAAGTAGAGAGAGATTGCATGGAGTAGAGAGAATCGGGGAAAGATACTGGAATTGCAGAAATTCCGAGTAATCTGGGATGTGTGAGATGAGAGTTCGGATCCTTTGGGTGTACGATGATGCCCTATATTTATAGATGATGATTGATGTCTGTTTTGGTGCTAAACATGCCGTATTTGGTGAATGAAAGTTACCTCTTCTTGATATAGATTGACTTTCCTTATTTGGAGAGCTTTTTTGGAAAGGGAAAGTAACTTTTTGGCTTATTCTTGACTTGATTAAGGCTAATCTTAGCGTGATTCTTATGCAAGGATGACTAAGGAAGATTTATTGATATTTCCATGTTATGAATTCGGGTAAGTGCCTAAATCGACTCTCGAGTTGATTTCTTGAGTCGCCGGGACTCGACTCGACCTGACAGGGTTTCAGGTCGATCAGGCTCCCGAGTCGACTTGACAAATTGTTGGGTTGATTCTTGAGTTGATCTCCTTAATTTGCGTTGTTACATGGATGGTGAGAGATGAGATACGAAATCTAACCTTAACAGCCTACATATTATATACATATAAATATGTACTAATACAATGTCTTCATATGGTGGCACCATCTCTTTCTTAAAATAACATATATTTCTTGTTATAAAATTTACATTTTCTGACTTAAACTTCCTTTTGTTCCAAAGATAAAGCAGATCAATCTATTGTTTACAAATTTAGACTCTATATTCATTTTTCACCTTACAGTGAATCATATGCAGACTTATCACGAGTGGCAAGACAAACCTGAATTGCTGCAGATCCAGCCAAAACTCGAAAACAATTTTTTTAAACCCACCAAGGAACTCGCACACAGGGTGTTAAAAGACTGAACGTTTTACTCAATAAGATTTTAGATTTAAATTAGTCTTTTCATAATAGAAAGGTTGTTCTTAAGTCACGTGAATGTGCACTCCATCTTTGAGATTATCGCGATCATATGCCAATCTCGACCCTTATAACATTTTGTTCTTTAAAAAAAATGTTGGACTGATGACTATATATCATTAAAAAAAAAAGACGGATTTGCAAGAATCTCTTAATTTGACACCTACTTATAATTTTGTCATCCATAAGAGTAAAGTTGATAATTTTGTCATTTCATAATATTTAATTAAATAATTAAATTAAAAAATTATAAATAGACAAAAATACTTATATCTCTTTATTTAATTTTCTTTTTTGTTTATTGAAATATATTTTTTTATATATCTCTGACTCCATTCACCGGCTAGTCGCCGGTTTGTCTCATGTCGCTAGTCGGTTTCCGGTTGCAAGTTTCCGGCTAGTCTCTAGAATTTTTTTTTCATATTTTAACAAATATGACTGGATGTATCCTGCTTCGCTTGCTGGTCGTCAGAATTTTTTTTTCTTTCATATTTCAACAAAGGATGACCGGCTGTATCCGACTCCGGTAATCGGCGTCAATGTTGGTTGCCAGAGAGATTATATTATAATCCAAACTGGATTCTGACAGAATATATATTTTTTGGATTTCAACAAAGATGGTTGGCTATATCCGGCTCCAATAGTCAAAGATATTCTATTAGAATCCAAAATGGATTCTACCAGAATCCGAGAAGGCAAAATAGATTCCGATAGAATGCAAAACAAGTAAAAATGATTCTGATAAAATGCAAAGTGGTCGAATTCAGATAGAATGCAAAACTGATTATATCAGAATGCAAAATAGATTCTACTAGAATCCGACAAGGCAAAACGGATTTTGATAAACTGCAAAACGGATTATGATAGAATCCAGATCGGATTCTCATAGAATCTGAGAAGGCAAAATGGATTCAGATATAATGTAAAACAGGCAAAATGGATTCTGATAGAATGTAAAACTACTGGATTCTGATAGCATGCAAACTGGATTCTATCAGAATGTAAAATGAATTCTACCATAATCCGAGAAGGCAAAACGCATTTTGATAGAATGCAAAACACATTATGATAGATTGTAAAACGCATTCTGATAAAATGTAAAACAGATTCTAATAGAATCCAAAATAGATTCTCACAGTGTTTTTTTTTTCGTATATCAGGTTGAAATACTAAATCGTTAACGCTTTTATTTTCACCCTACAATACCAAAAATTTTCCCGGCAAACAAACGGAAGCAAGAAAACCGACAAACAAATCACCAAAAAACAAACCAAACCAACAAAAATAAATTTTCTCGGCAAACAAACCACCGAAAACAAGAAAATTATTTTCCAATGTATTCTATCGAAATGTTCAAGTACTTTTCCAAAGTTCATAACACTAAAATCATTAAATTCATTGTGTTTGTTATTACACTTGGGTCTGTGTCAAAGAGATGGTCTGCACTTAGTTGACATCTTGATTGAATTTTGACCAATGATCCCAATGTAATCCTTAAAAAACTAGGGCTTTCTCTATAAATCTCTTAGACTTTGTATGTAATTATATACATATATGTGCATATGTATGGGTGTGAGTGAATGTGTGCATATAATATATATATATATATATATATAATATACAGCACTGAACAGAGAACACAGTTCGTTGAATCAAGCAAGCAAAAAGAAAAACAAAAGAAATTTATATCGATTTTCAAAGCAGAAACTTCAAAATAGTTTTTTCTGTATATAAGTTTTGCATTCTATCATAATCTATTTTGTATTTTATTAGAATCTATTTTGCCTTCTCAGATTTTGATACAATCCAATACCGTTTTGGATTATAATAGAATTCATTTTGTATTCTATCGATGACCGGTCGGTGACCAGTGACCTGCCGGCAGCCGGCGATCGACGACCAGAGACCGACCGGTGACCGGCGCCTAGTGACCTGTCGGTGGTCGGAGGCCGGAGACCGGCCGGCGAACGGAGTTGGAGATATATGAAAATCATTCAATAAATAAAAAAGAGAAGAAAATAAAGATATAAGGGTATTTTTGTCTATTTATTAATTTTTTAATTAGTTAATTAAATGTTATGAAATGGAAAAATTATCAGTTTTACTCTTATAGAGGGCAAAATTATAAGGAGGTGCTTAATTTATGACAATTTCCCTAATTTCTCTAAAAAAAATGATTAGATATTCTATATGTTTACTCTACTGGTAGAGTAAGTTTTTTAAAATCATTGATCAGATCCATAATTATTCACATTAAGATAATAAGCCATAAAATACAAAAGCACTCCCATTTATAAATCCAATTTAGAAAAAGGACTCTACCGATAGAGTAAACATATATCCTTACTGTAATTTTTTTCAAATGATGTACGATGATCTATATGACTTAGGTGGTGTTTGACAAATAGGTTCAACTCATCTAATCCGGTTTGAATTAGATTGTCATCTAAATTTTCCTTTTCAAAACCTAAATCACACCTATTTTCTCTTTTTTAAATTAATATCTATTTGAATTCACAACTCACGTTTTAATCAAACAAGTTCAAAATTTTCTATGCATGGTAATCCATTTGCCAAACAACAACCAAGAATTTAGAGGGGAAAAAATGGTTATTTACATTTTATACCATATATTTACTTTATTTAGAAAATTTAGCATGCATGTTAAAGTTTTGCATTTTTAAAACATCAGATTACGTTTAATATATTTATGTATTCTATTGATCTATATTTAATTTTAACCTGAAAATATTTAAAATAACCTTATAAAAATATAATTTGAATTATTAATTTTTATACTATTTTGTTTTTATTTAAAAAAATATATAATATGTGTAAAACTTTCAGTTTAAAAAGAAAAATGCTTCAAAATATCAATGATGTTAAACATCACATTAATAAAAAAATGGATCTTACTAATGGGTCTCATGTTACAGGACACACCATTTATTAGTTAACGATGTTTAATATCACTTGTGTTTTCTAGTAGTGTTTGGCTAGAAAGAACATAGAAAAAAAGAAAAATACTTTAAAACGTTAATAACGTTAAATATAATACTAATAAATAGGTGTGTCACAATAATAGATTAATATTATGTGACCTATTTTTTTTTTTTTGTTAAGGAGTGATGACTCATGCTCCGTTGCACTGTCCTTGAAAAGAATGGCGAAAAGTAGATGATATGAGAAGCTGCATAGAAGACGCGCAGGATTACGAGAAAGATATGGGAAAAGTTCTATCCATGCAATGACCTTCCAAAAAAACGTGGGCAGTGAGTGCTGTCCAATCAGCCACATTTTGTGGAAAAAGGACACCTTAATAAGTTCCTTTCCCACTTTCGCTCCTGGTTTTTGGGAATTACCTTTCAAAACCGCTTTTCCCCCTTCCTTCAATACCGTCGACTGTTCCCATCCATTGTATTTTGTTTCAGTCTATGGGCGCTTCACGAGATGCACTAATCTTAAATTATTCCTTAATTAATTAGTTAATTAGTTTTCTTATCATCCTTGTCTCCATTTCCCCCCTTTTCTCCTTAGTTTATGAAAGGTCAATTGTGATAATTAATCAATGTGATCATATTGTAGTACATGTATTAGATTAGATATGTGCATTTTTTTTACAAGTCATATCGAGCTTTCTTATTAAATTCTATGAAAGGACAATTTTATAATTTTAAGCCTCTGTTTAGTAAGTTAGTTGAAGATGAAAATTTTAAATTGGAGTTGGTTGACTTTTCACTAGTTATAAAATTTGTTGATTTTTCAGAAAAAGACAAAAATCGATATAAAAAGTATAATTTAGTTGGAGTTAAACTTAAATACTAAACGGATGCTAAATGTTATAAATCAAATTCAAACGAAAAACTGTTGGAAAATTCTAAAAATAGAGACTTGAAACACGTAACGAATACTCTTTCTTTAAAGCGTTATTTGCCTCCTCTCGAAAAGAGATTGCTTCAGGAACAGCAAATCGCTTCTAGGATATGACAAGCCTTTGAACGAATTTTAACACCAATCAAAAGTGAAAATTCAAGTAGAAAAAAGAACACAATATTTCTGAAAGAATACAAGAGGAGAGAGAGAGAGAATTTGAATTTTTTTTAGTTGTTATAATTTGATTTCTCTATAACTTTTTATAGAAATCTAACAACTTTTGGGGACACCCTTTGAGAAACAACTGTCATTAACGTATATTTTCTGAGAAAATGCAACTATTCTATAGATTACATATGTTTTCAAATTTAAATTAAAAAAATGAAAATTTATTTAATAGCAGTTTAATCACAACGCGTCACGTGTCATGCCAAGTGCGCCAAAAGCGCCTCTACAGCCACACTGACCACGCGTGTGGCGTGTGCAAGTCACATAGCACATAAGCACTTCCTCATGTCACTAAATTAACCTTTTAAGGTAGGAAAGACTTACAGAGTGTTCGACACTCTTATTCTTTTCCCATGTGGGACATTTTACATTAGTTGTCAATACCCAACAATTATATTAAAGGTATGTTTGGTTGGAGGGAGAGATGGAAGGATGGAGAGGGGTGGAGGGAGAGAGGTGGAGGGAGATGCTAAATCCTTTTTTTGGCTAAAGGGAGGAGTGGAAGGAGATGAGAGATGAAGGGAGAGGCTCTCTCATTGGGCCCACCATTTTGAATCCTTCCATTAGTGGAAGAATTCAACAAATCCCTCCAAATAATAGTGAAAAGATCATTTAAACATCCAAAATAAATTATTAATAAATTATTAAAGGGACAATATAGTAATTATATAAAAAACTATCACTCATCCTTTTAACTCTCCCTTCATCTTACCAAATAACATAAGAAATTTGTATAATCCTCTCCATCCTTCACATTCCCCATCCTTCCAACCCTCTCCCTCCTTCTTCTTCTCCATCCGTCCAACCAAACAAAGCCAAAGTTTATATGTGAACAAAACCCAACAAAAACTACTTTAAATTGACATAAATTTTGACACGTAGAAACATAGTTTTAATTACTAATAGGAGACACACATAAAAAATTTACGACATGAAAGGCAAAGTATTTGTTCATATTTTATCTTATAATTCTCATAACGTGACATGTTTTTCTTTTAAAATTTTTTGTTCATGGAGTAGAATAAACAACTCTTAACTTTAATACTCTAATATATATATATATATATATATTTATTTATTTATACCTAATACCACATTGAAATTAGGAAGCCAATCTAAACTTTGGGAGATTCTATTTCGCCGTCCCACCACAATGCATACGTATATGTGTTAGCTTGGATCCACCATCTCCAAAAAGAAAACAACAATTTCCACAAAATATTGAAGAAAACAAATAAATAAATAAAAAGTAAAATAAAAAAACAAAACAAACGTTTTTTTTTTTTTGGTAGAATGAATTGTATTAATAAAAATCAGTATGTATATCAAGATATCTCGATCCGATAAGGTTGATTAATTAGATGCTATATTAATTGAAAATAGTCTAACTTATTCGTAGGATAATTGATTCTGACGTGTTGGAAAATGCCCAATTTTGCAAACCAATCTCTTATACTCTTTCATAATTGGATAACTAATTTAATTTTCTCGACTAACAGCCACTTTAGGATTTTTGTTTTTGTTTTTGGCTTTGACTAGCACCCACGGCATGTGAGACTACCTATCTACCGAAATTCATATTTTCTCAACCTTATTTTCGGAAGTGTCACTGTTTCTTCTCAAGTTCATGCATCTAATTGTTATGAATATTTTAACAAAACTAATTAAATAATGCTAATAAATTTTAATTTTCCTTCTTGCCAATCGAATCTAGTACTAAAAAAGTGTAAACCCATTTATTAATCCTTCTCTTCTTCTTTCTAATTAGGCGGTGTTTATTCTCTGGTGGTTCTTCGTTTAGTACTGAATCTGTCAAGGATTATTCTTTAATTAAGGTTTAAGTAATGTTAAGCAGCCTATTTGGACCCATGTGGTCCACCGTTCTTATCAGTAATCATGCATGCTTAATCCCGATATTAGTTTAATTGATATAAAAATCAGCGCCAATGGTTTAAAAGTATTAGTTTAACGCAAACTTCATGATCAGTTTCTGGTTTTAGCTAGCCTGCCCCATAACCCCCAGTACTTGGGATATATATATATATGTTAGTTTAAGACCCTAATTATTTTATAATGAAAGAATATTAGGTTTTATTGCTATATAAATTTTTACAATAGAATGTGTGTAGAAAAAAGAAAAAGTAAAGTAAAAAAATATTTTTGGTCTAGTGACACGGAAGTTTTAGATGGGTTAAACTTTAGAGAATAATTGTAAATTCAATCCAGTCTTATAATAATAATAATAATAATGAAAATTTTTACTGTGTGATGTACTACTGTAATGATTTCATATATATATATATATATATATATACACACACACATATCCCATTTGGTACTGTCTTTGGAAATTTTTTTCAGATTATTAAATAATTTACGGCAGGTTAGGGATGTTTGATAACCCTATTTTTGTTAATTAAATTACAAAAAACTATTTATTCACAATTTATAAATTCTTTCCTCTTAAAAACAATTTCAAACTGTAAGTTATAATTTTATTACTTATTCTATTATTGTAGTATTTTTTTTTAAAAAACCTTTTGCATTGTAATTTAATGTGTACTTAATTATTTCTGTTTTGTTCGAGAAACTATTGAATATCAAACTTAATATTGGAAATAAATTCTATAATAATAATAATTATGTATACAAGAATATATATTTGAAAAAGATATAATGTCTATTTTAGTTATTATATATTTGTACTATGAACACAACAATTTTATTACAGTTTATCAAACATCTAAAACTGTGTTTTGGTATTCAAAATAACTTAAAAAACACTTTAGCAAAAGGTTTATATGCTTTTGGATAGAATAGCTTTAGACTTACAGCACAGTTAGAACAAAAATTTTCACTGTACATAATACCAAACTAGTCCAAATTTCTTTTTTTGGAACATTATTGTGACACTTGTTTTATAAACATCGTCCAATTAGACCCTTTCAAAAGAAATAATAAAAAAAAAAAATCGTCCTATTAGATTGGGGATTTCTTTTGCCGTATAATTTTATTCAAGTATATACATATAAAGAAAATTAATAATAATAATAAAGCACATGTGTGGTGCAGGTTGGTGAGGGGCAAGATTGAAAATGTACTGTGCGAGGCATGCAACTTGCAAGGGTTCCAAGAAAATATAAAGAAAATGTGAGCGCGTGGGAATCACGCGCAAAGTGTCAGAGTGGGGTCCAACTGAATCGAAACCCACCCCCCCCGGGAGAACACGACGTGAAAAAACGTCACCTGAGCCTTCGGGGTTCATTTAGCTCCTGGTTTTTAGGAAGTCTTTCTCTTAATTTATTTTATTTTATTTATTTTTTCTCAATACCGCTTTTGAAAAAATAATAATAATAATACCAGTGACCGGTTTCCTGGTTTTGTCTTTTAGACTATGGGCGCCCTAAGCATTATTAGCGACCATGAATAAAGAATTCTAAGTGGGTTTTGGACTCTAATCTCGTAAATTTTCACCATACAAAAGAATAATATTACAATAATATCT
Source organism: Ficus carica (assembly GCA_009761775.1). Classification (NCBI taxonomy): domain Eukaryota; kingdom Viridiplantae; phylum Streptophyta; class Magnoliopsida; order Rosales; family Moraceae; genus Ficus; species Ficus carica. The sequence goes on along the minus strand of CM019743.1, from coordinate 9,493,461 downwards.
AGAAGGAGGAGTAAGGGTCACATCTTATTATTTATTTATTTAGAAAAAAAAAAAAAAAAACACTACACATTCTAACGAAGGGAAAGAGATAACCCTTTTTTTAATTAACCTTTTATTTTATTTTATTTCTAAACTTGCATTTTATTCGTCGGTATTTCTCAAAAATTAATTAAATTTTATTGGTTTTTTTAGAATAAGATAAAAATTGAGATGAAAAATTAAAATTTAGTTAAAGTTGAACTCAAATAAAATATAAATTTTGAAAAAAAAAAAAAAAAAACACACACACACCCACAGAGCCCATAATTAACAATGGTGAAAGAGTTTTCTTTTTTCCACATATTACATTACTCTTATCTTATCAAATATTCCTTTTCAGTCCAAGTGTTACGTGGATTAGATTCTAATTTTTTCATCCACATACATATGTCAATAGTAATTTTAAAAAAATATTTTTTATGCTTTTTCTTTTAAAAAGAGAGAGAACGTGTGTGAAGCGCACGCTTATAAATAAAGGTAAGGGAGCTTATAATAATTTAATAATAAATACAAAAATAAAATGGGCGGCCGCCAAAGATTTGGAATTAGCAGACAATGACTCATCCATGTAAGTTTGGTATTTCATGTTTCATGTTTCCCTGGTTGGCATATATAAATATATATATATATATATAAATCACTAATTTATATGTGTAACTATTGTTGTTATTGACTTTGCTATTTGTCCTTCACTTTATAATCAAATACTTTGACTATTTGTTCTTCCCTAACAATCCATTTTGCTCACGAGTTCGTGTGTGTGTGTGTGTGTGTGTGTGTGTGTGTGTGTGTGTGTGAGGAGCATGCCTGACGAGCTTAACATGGTCCAATTAACATAAATTTCCACTATATATATTTTGTATCCTAAATATTCATTTTTGTACTCCTAACTTCCAAACTTCAACTTGTACTTGGATTGTTAACCTATTTGAATCTCTTGACCAAAAAAAAAAAAAAAAATCCGTCATGAATCTCTTAATGAAGTTTTGAAGTCTTCTAACCAGAGAGACATTTAAATTTTCACCACAGTTAAGTACAAATTTCAAACTCAAATATAAGCTGAATTTTGAGAGATAATTGATATAATGTTAATCATCCGCTTAATTTTAGTTTTCCAATTTGTTCAATTAAACAATCCAATCATTATATCTATTATTTTCCTTTTTCAGATAAGCCAGATGTCATAAACTTGTTGTAGGTGAGAAAAAAGTGGAATTGAGATATAAATATGAGATTATTAGCTAAAGATTTTAGAATCTATTATTGTTGGATAGAACTAAAAAAGAAAAGATCGTAAAGTAATTGGACGAGAAATTTCAGGTGCTTCAACTTACTTGGATTTTAATTATTTCAATTGAGAGAAATCCATACTACACCTTATAACTTTTTAGGCATCTCCAACAATTTTTTATTCCTATACTAAAGATTTATTTGTCATACTATCCACTATAACACTCTCTTATCTCCCACTCTGAATTAAATTTATGACCTGCTTTATTATAAAACAAAATAAACAACAAATCTAATTACTTGAACAAAATTTCTCCAATTTCAAAAAAAAAAAAAAAAAAAAAAAAAAAAAAAAATTCAAATAAATTTTTTAAAAAATTCGGAGTCTACTTTCATATAGCTTGTTGCCTTGAATAAAATTTTTGTTCGATGTATGATACACAAAGAAGAGTAACAGACTTCGAAATCCAAGTAGCAGATAGAGCCAATTTATTGTTGTTATTACTATTATTATTATTATTATTAGGATAAATTGCTAGGTTAATCCTTGAATTTTTATCTTTGTGCAACTTTGGTCCCTGAATTTTTTATTTTTTTTTACTGCTGGAATGCCTTTAAACTTTTAAAAATGTTTCTACAATAGTCCTTTACGTTAATTTTTTAATAGAATCCGTTAGTTAGCATCACTTTTTGACCAAATTACTAACGCGTTCAATTTAAAAATTAACATAAATGACTACAGTAGCAATATTTTAATAGTTTAGGGGCATTTACTATTTTTTTTATAGCTGAAATGATTATAATGTAGGAAAAATTGGAGAAAATAATTTACACAGCAGAAAACCCAGTGTGGTGGATTTCAAAATTTTTTAACCATGCTAATAGAATCGAACAAACACATGTTACCATATACAATAATTAATTTATAATAAATACATACCTGTTTGGCAATCAATTCTGGATGATCAAACAAGCTTCCAGATTATGAGCACCAACCCCCTGACCTTCCCTGCTATGACTCTTCCACATACGGGTGTGTGTGGGCACACTTGGTAGAATTTCTGGTCATGAAACAATGCTTATTTTCTTTATCGTCTCTCCGTTTTTAATCCCAAACACCTTTGTTTCTATGGAGAATTTCTGAAATAAAAACAAAAACGTAGACAATTAGATAATGGTTTTTCTTAGTCCATTGAACTTAGCTTAGACCTTAGTCTTAGCTTTTAGTCTCTTAGTCAAAAATTGCTCCATCAATCAAATATTTATAGTCACCGATAAATATTTAATTAATTAATTTTTGACAACCATTATCCTTAATTTAAATAATAGATTATCTATATCTATAGATAATTATCCATTTATTTAAATTTAAATTTGTTGAGAATATATAATCCAAGATATTATCTTGTCTGCTTTTAAATTTAAATTAAATTGTGATCTTTATCCAAAGATAACAAACTATAATTTAAATTATTATCTACAATTAAAATTAAAATTAAATTGTGATCTTTATATAAAGATAGCAAATTTAATTCAACAATTTACATTTTAAATAATTTCTAGAATTAAAAATTCCTTTACTAGTAAAATTAATTCTTCCCGAAATTATCAGAAACAACCTGAGACTGTATCATCCACCACATAAGCATAGTTCATGAATGGGATTGCCCCTATGGCCTACGCCTACACCCATGGGAGGGGGGTGATGTTTTCCTACTTCATCTTGTTCCATTCGGAACAATTCCGACATAGTGCCGGATAACTAGAAATTATTCCGAGACATTTCTTGGAATGTGTGAGCTAGCAAGGGAACCCAATGGACATATAAAATCAAGCTAAAATAATATTTGATATATTAATTAACCCAAATCAATTTATCCATATTCTTAAACTCCATGACTACTCAACTATAAGTATGAAGTTGACCTCTTTAATTCTATATCAAATTACGAAAGCTCATTAATAGGGCTTTTGTCCATAACAGAAATTATAATGTCGAATCCCCATAGGATATTCATAATTGAGATTAAGGTTAAAATTCCATTTTACCTTCTCAATTATTTTATCAATAAAGTTTCCGCTATTTCATCTTGATTAAACCCTATTTATGAAATCCTCCATAAATAAAAAATCATTTAGTAAACAAATTACATAATGACTGAGATCTCTTATTGTTTAATCAAGTCCCGAATGACACTTTAAGAGAATATCATTGACTCTCATGAAAGAGCTATGCATTCTATATCTATGAATAATGTTGTCGTCCTCTATGCAGCACATTCCCAACTTATCAAGTAAAAGTTGCCAATACTTCAGTGCCTAATCCTTTGATAAATCAAAAGATTCATCACATAGATATGCAATCATTTATCCACTCAAGATTAATATATCGACAAGAATATCTATCAAAGTAAATTGATTTATCTTAAACAGAATTATTACATAAATCAAAATCACTTTAGGTCCAATCCAATACATATGATAAACCCTCATATATATCAATGTTTTTACTTGGAAAGCCTCATTCCAATAGTCAAGACAAACTATCCCACGAGAGTGGAAGTAGACGAATAGTCTTACCGAAGTCAAAGTGCTCACCTTTGCTTCAAGACTATGGACTCTCAATTGAGATTATCACTTCAATATTATATATTTCTGCATACTTCTTTATGCATAATATTAAAGTTATTGTACCGATAATCTTGGTGCTAACTGCTTGTAACAAATCTATACTGATAAAGGTATCAAGGACAATCGATATGTGAAATAAATAAATTACATTTATTGATAGATAAATGTCAAAACCATGAACAATTTTTCGCTTTAGGGCACTAATCCTAACATATAAATTATTAAAAACGTTACTATAATAATCATTTTTGTTAATTTTTTGACGGATCCGTAGTTAACACCACTTTTGAACCAAATTATTAACAAATTACGTCCAAAAATTAATGGAATGGACTATTGTAGCAACATGTTAAAAGTTTATGGGTATTCCAGCTACGAAAAAAGTTCAAGGACTAAAGTTATACAAAGTTAAAAGTTTTGGGAGTAAATGAGTAATTTACCCTTATTATTATTATTTTGACTTTTAAAGTAATTTTAGTGTCAATTTATAATTATGATTATGTGGGTCATGTAGGTGTAAATAGAATCACTTTTCTTTTTATCTTGGATGTGTTAGAGATTTAGACCAATCATTTTTTTTTGTGGGGAAAAGTATTGTTAGTTATGTTAAAATATAGTTAAAGAAAAGAAATTATTAATGAATATGAAAAATATTGAAGTAGTTTTAGTAGTTATTACGTAATTTTGTAACAAAAAACCGAAAAAAAAAATTAAAAAAATCATTGCTCACAAAAAAAAAAAAATCAAAAAATCATTATAATTTTGTCATTCTAAAATATGTCCAAAAAAATTGGGTATATTTCAATGAAAAATTATAGCAAGTAATATATTTTTGGAAAATTAGGTTGGGTAACCTTTTTTAATCACCTTATCTAAAGAATGAACTAATCTTTTTTATTTTATTTTATTTTAAATTTAGGAACATGATGGTTTGTCATTTTTCAGATTTAGTCAATCAGTGATTGACTAATGGTCAATTAGTGATTGAGTATGAAAATTCATGATTGACTAATGGTTAATCAGTGATTGATTATGAAATTTGATCAATCACTGATTGACTATTATGTGGTCAATCATTGACTAACCATTTAAGAAAATTGATTAATCATCTAAAAAAAAGGACTTTTTAATTAATTTTTAAAAACTTCTTAAAAAAAAAAGAAGAAGGCTATTTAGCTATAAATTCCTATATTTTATAAGTATCTTTGAAATTTATAGTATGCTTTTTAAATAATGATAAGTTATATTATAAATTTCTGATAAATCCTTAGATTTTCTTGAATTTTTTAAAAAATTTTGGATTTATGACAACAAATTTATGTGCATAATTTCATATTAGAGAAAGAATAGAAAAGAGGAGTGGCCTAGTGGGTGTGATCATAAATTTATTATGCTATTTATTATTATATTTAAAATTTTATGCCATAATTTACTACGTGTATCTTATACATGTTCAAGTAAAGCTATGAGCTGGACTTTGCCCAAACTAAACCAGGCCCAATCCACAAAAGCCCATCAACTTTGTTCTGATGAAAGCCCGTAACATTTCCACAAGAACATCATGCAACGAAGTGACGAACGAACCAAAATCTCATTGATTGATTTTTCTCAGCGATAATTTTCTCTCCAATTTCTCGTAATTTCTGGTACGTAAAACTTCTCTTTTTCACCTAATTAAACCCTAATCAATCTTTAAAAATCTCTTCTTCCTGCTGATCCGTACTTTAATTACTTTCATTGTTCTCAATTTGTTGAAAAAGATTCGCATTTACGTGAAAAATTAGGACTTGAATTTCTCATGGCTTGGAAATTAGGATGTTATATTGGCCATAATTATATTCTTTTTTCAGCTATTTTCAGCCCTAGAATGTGATTCCCGAAGAAAGTTACAGAATTTGCAGCTTAAATTCAACAAGGTTATTCATCGAAATGAACCATAAATAACTTAATTTGACATATGTATAGTTTAAATTGAATACTTGGGTGTAAATTCAGTCAAAATGGAAAATTTTGACTTCTATTTTGTGATCAATTAAGCTACTTTGTTATAACTTGTTTTTAGGCTAGTATGGATCATGGGCAAAAGAATTTTTTTTTGAAGAAGCGTCCTAGCATTCAATTCAAGAGAAAAGCTGGCGATAAGCAAGGAAATTGGAATAGTTCAATCCATGAACAATCTGTAAGGAGTTCTCAGTCTAGTGACACCGAGTATCGAATACTCTGCCCTTCTAGAAAAATTGGGGGCGTTATAGGAAAGAGTGGAAGCATAGTTAATTCCCTGAGGGAGGAAACCAGGACAAAGATTACGGTTTTTGATTCTGTTCCCGGATCGGAGGAGAGAGTGATTATTATATGCAGTTCCGTGCTGAAGGTTTCGTGGAAACAAAATGCTGATGGAGAGGAGTACTTGCGGCTGCATTGTGCTGCCCAGGATGCGCTCTTGAAAGTTCATGATAGGATTGTAGAGGAAGATCTTTCTGGCGGAGTGACGTTTGGAAATGGTAACAATTTTGTGACGGCAAGACTTCTAGTTCCCAATGGTGATGTTATTCAAAGATTGAGAAGTGAGACAGGCGCAAGCATTTGTGTTCTTTCTGCAGATCATCTTCCTACTTGTGCTATGGGCACTGATAAATTGGTGCAGGTAATTTTTCATTCGTTTCTTTGCTTCATTTCTAATTTTCAGCACATGCCTTTTACTTATTAGGTGAATTTGCCAAATGGAAAACTGGTATGGCACATATACGCCTCTTTTCCCTATTTTTCTTTGAGTTGGAGCTTTGGTTTGAGCTGCGGTTTGAGCACTTTAACTTGTTTTATATTATGAGTCTTGTATTTTGGATATTCGAGTTGTGTTTTCTGGTAGTATAGCATTTTGATTAATAAAAAATTTTTGAATAATGTTGTTAGATGAGTCTTTGTCTTATTCCTATACATTGTACTCCAGCAAATTGTTAGTCTACGAAGTTCGGCTATATAGAAAGGAGACCTTCTACCAATAATTAAAGAAAATAAGTAGTTTTAACATTAGTCACTGTTAGCTGGTGGCTGCACGAAAAATTGAGGTTTTTGAGTTTTTAGTGCATGCCTGCTGTACTTAATTGGGTTTCCAAGCATTTTTTCTAAGAGATGGCATCCTGCCAATATGAAAATTAAGTCGTGATTATAGCTTAGCTCTGTTTCTTCACTCTTGTAAATTATGATACTGAAAAATTATCCTGGTTGAAGAGGATTAAGGTGGCTATTTGTGAACCTTCAGTTAAGTTGCTCAAGAATGAAGTATGCTTGTTGAATGATGTGCTCTATGCTCTAGGAAACTTATTTTGAGAAGTTCCTTCAGACTCTATTTCTTGTACTAACTGGAGTTTTATGAATTATAAACAATCCTGGGGGTTGGTGTGTGATGGCTTTCCTGCCATGGGTCCAAGGCCTTATCTTAGTTAGAAGAAAACGTTCCTAGCTATTTCTTAGGATTTCAATAATATATTTCCACACGTTGAATATAATCATATTTAAAACGATTACCAGACTGCATTGGCTGAGTTGCAGATGAAAAAGATTGGTTTCAGTGAAGTTGTATCATATTTAATCTTGTTGATTTGTTCTAGCTAGTAGCATGTAGTTGGTGACAATATAGGTTACTTAAGACTTATGTTGAGCATGTTGTTATTGCAATTGAGATTATTGGTTTGGTATCAGTTTTCTATCTACTGATTTCAAACAATTGAAAAGTGTGTCGCCTGAGTTCTGCCTTATGATCAACAGACTAGGATGCAGGCCTTGGTGTCTGCCTTATGATCAAAGACATGATATGCCAGCGGGTCCACAGAAAGGAGTGATGTCAGAAACGAAATCATCATGTTGGAAGGATGAAATTGCTGGAATTTTTGTTGAATCGATAAATCTAAGCCTGATTATTAGTGCACCATGATGGTCCAAGCAGACATTAATGATGGGTGGCTGCAAATGAAGAGGGTCGACACTCAGAAGAGGTGGGTGAGATAACTTTTGCCTACCACTGCTCAAATTGATCCAAGGGGTGATGATCATTGGAAGTGGCACCTTTTTCAGAATACGATAACAGAATAGCATTAGCATCATATCAAAATATTTTATCTGTTCCTCTATGATTTCCTTTTTGCTTATTTGTGGAAAATTGTAATTCTCATATTCGTACATCACTTATTTTTTTCCATATCTTTTCCCCCCCATCTTTTTTGGCTGCTAGCTTTTGCATTGATTGAATCAAACATAAACTGTACGGGATTTTCTGATTCTGATGGAATCCAGTATCAATACTGGATTTGTAGATCACCCTCACTCTATATTTGGAATTTTGCGCTGCATGTTTTTTTTTTTTTTTTTTATTTTAGCCACAATTGCGTCTTTGGATGTGTGTATTTATTATATATATGCACCGCATGTGTCTATGGACACTTAGGTGGTGGATACATTTTTTTTTTTTCCATTTTAGGATAAATTATGTGATTGTGTTTGCATTTCGATTATTATGTTTTAACTGCCCCTGTAAAGACCTTTCCCTTTATGCTGGTCAGTGATTTTTAGTTTTGAACTTGTTTCTTAAAAAAATATTAGTAGTACAGCAGCAATATTTGATCATGCTTGTTTCTTAAAAAAAGAAAAATCCCCCTGGGCCATCTGGCAAATTATGACTTTGAAAGGTGATGATGAAGATATCTGGAAAACGAGATGTGGCAAAGAAGGCGCTATATGAAGTGTCCACTTTATTGTATCAGAATCCACAGAAGGACAAGCCTCCAAGTTTTCTGATGCTTTCTGGGGGCCAAGGATTTCATCCTCCTGGAACTCCCAAGGCTAATATGCTTCCACCTGGAAATCCTATGTGGTCACATCAGAATCCTCCTCCACACGGTATGCCGCCAATTCCATGGATGGGGGGATTTGAAAATCAGCCTTCTGTTTATGTGCCCGGTGGTATAAACAATGTTCCTCCTGTGCGTGATGATGAAGCTTCGGCTGAATTTTTTATGAAAATTTTATGCTCAGCTGAGAAAATTGGTGGGGTGATTGGGAAGTGGAGGTTTCAATGTAAAACAACTACAACAGGAGTCGGGAGCCAGTATTCATGTTCAGGATGCATCAGGAGAAAGGGATGAGCGTGTGATTCGTGTCTCTGCTTTTGAGGTCTGCATTTCCCAACGACTTATAATCGTATATATTGAAATTGATTATCTTGGACTAATCCTCACCTTTTACTACTCTTTTATGGGACAATTTTGGTTCATTTGGACTACCTCTTGCTCGACTGTTTATGGCTGCCCATGGATTCAAATGCTGCACATACACTTGTGGTGGATTATTGTAATGATATTCTCTCAGGCTCTTTCAAATCCAAGATCACAAACAATTGAAGCAATACTTCAACTTCAGAACAAAACAAGTGAATTCTCAGAGAAAGGTACCATTATTAGACTTCTTGTTCCATCGGGTAAGGTTGGCTGCATCCTTGGACAAGGAGGCCATGTGATCAATGAGATGAGGAGGAGAACCCGGGCAGATATTCGTGTATTTTCACAACATGATAAGCCCAGAGCCGCTGAAGATGAAGCGCTTGTGCAGGTATTATAGTTGCATTGTCTAATTTGTTTCCATTCTGCCACAAGCCATTTCCACTGAATTTTGTGTCAGCAAATTATGAGACTGATTTTTCTTTTTATATGTTTCGTGTACAATTATCTTAAGTGATTCCTATTCTCTTGGTCCATAGATATCTGGAAATTTTGAAGTTGCTAAAGATGCTTTGGCAGAAATCGCAACAAGACTTCGAACAAGAACATTGAGAGATGCAAATGCTGGATCAGAACACACATCTGTTGGCCTTGCAAATGATTTTTGTTCTGCCAGAAGTTTACCTGGAGGACCCCCACCACCTAACTCTGTTCAAGCTGGTAGTTTTAGTGGATATGATCCTTTTAAGGTACCTCCATCATATTCTTCTTCGAAGTTTCACATCTTTTGATTTGAATATTAGTTCACTTTATCCACTCTGTCGGTGTTACTCTTCTTTACAGTTTTATGTTCTTTCTGATCGCTTTTCTGTTGTTAGATATCCCTCTCTTGGTCTCCCTTGCTACTGTTATATATATGTGTAAATAATTTTAGAGGGAAAATTATTCTCTTCGTTTTTCATTTAACAATAACATAGTACAGGATAGATATAGAGGAGAGAATCAGCAACAACGTATCTCTGCCTCCCTAGAAATTAGGAACCAACAAACAGAAAAACAAAAAAAAATCATTTACTATTTGAATTCAAACTTTATTCAGATTTTCCCTAACTACAGAATCTGCCCTAACTCCTAACTTATCGACACTTCCCCTCAAGTTGGTGCATAGATATCTATAATGCCCAACTTGCTAACTAAGAAATCAAATGATTGTGTTAAGAGCCCCTTAGTTAAAATATCTGCAATTTGTTGAGTTGTTGAAACAAACGGAGTGCAGATGACTCCTTCGAGCTTCTCCTTGATGAAATGTCTGTCAATCTCAATGTGCTTTGTCCTATCATATTGAACCGGGTTGTGTGCAATACTGATTGCAGCTTTGTTGTCACAGTACAACTTCATAAGATGATTGATTGGTTTCTTCAACTCCTCGAGAACTCTTCTCAGCCACAACGCCTCACACACCCCTAAAGCCATTGATCTAAACTCGGCTTCGGCACTATTTCTGGCCACTACACTCTGTTTTTTACTTCTCCATGTGACTCGGTTTCCCCATAAGAATATGCAATAACCAGAGGTAGATCTTCTATCTGTGACCGATCCAGCCCAGTTTGCATCAGTGTAGACTGGAATTCCCTTTTGTTCACTCTTCTTGAAAAATAATCCTTTCTCTGGAGTCCTTTTTAAATACCTCAGAATTCGGTGAACGGCTCCAAGATGTTCCTCATGTGTGGAATGCATAAACTGGCTTACCACACCAACAACAAAGGCAATGTCAAGTCTCGTATGGGAAAGGTAGATTAGTTTGCCAACTATTCGTTGATATCGACCTGTTTCAACTGGAACATCGTCTCTCACCTCTCCAAGCTTTGAATTGAATTCCATCGGTGTATCGACAGGTTTACATCCACTCATCCCTGTTTCTTCCAACAAATCAAGAATATATTTTCTCTGAGAGACGGTAATACCTTCTTTAGATCGGGCAACCTCCATTCCAAGTAAGTACTATAGTGGTCCCAAGTCCTTGATATCAAACTCCAAAGCCATACATTTCTTCAATTTGTTCATCTCATCCTTGTCATCTCCTGTGAGAATAATGTGATCCACATAGACTATCAGGATCGCAATCTTCCTTTCATTAGATATCTTCATAAACATTGTGTGATCCGTTTGTCCTTTTATGTAGCCTTGACCTTTTACACATGTTGCATACCATTCAAACCAAGCCCTGGGAGATTGTTTAAGTCCATATAAAGATTTTTTAAGTTTGCAAACCTTGGACCCAAACCTCTCGGTGAAGCCAAGCGGAGCATCCATATAAACCTCTTCTACTAATTCTCCATTTAGGAAAGCATTTTTGATGTCAAGTTGGTGTAGAGGCCAGTCAAGATTCATAGCTATAGACGAGAACTCTTATAGTATTTAATTTCGCCACTAGAGAGAGTTTCTGAGTAGTCAATTCCATCGGTTTGTGTAAAACCTTTTGCAACTAAGTGAGCCTTGTACCTTTCCAAAGAGCCATCTGAATTGTACTTTCCTGTGAAAACCCATTTGCAGCCAACACTTGTTTTTCCACGTGGCAGATCTACTAACTCCCAAGTCTCATTCTTCTCCAATGCCCTCATCTATTCATTTACCGCTTCCACTCAGGAACACTTAGAGCCTCCTGTACAGTTTTCGGAATAGCTACACTAGAGAGTTGTGAGATAAAGGTGAGATGAGATGGTGACAACTTTGGATATGACACGAAATTAGACAATGGATATGTAGTACATGACCTGACACCTTTCCTAAGAGCAATGGGAAGATTTGGACTTTCGGATGAATTTGACGAGTTTGACTCAGAATTACCTGGAATTTTACTAGGCACATGATCTGACTCCCAGTTGTATTCTTGAGAGTGCTGCACGTTGGAATTCCCTGTTTGTTGTCCACGGTTCTTCCTTGAGAGGACAAGTCCTTTGTTTTGTTTTGCACACATCTCTGTTATGTTGCGATCAGGACTATATGATGACATTAAAAAAGGTTTTCCAATGTTTCCAGCATCTAAACTATTTGTTTTAGTTATGTTCTTATTCAAATTTGATTTTCCAGCTTCGTGTATATTTTCAAAGACTGCATTTTCGAAATCTGCAGAACCAGTTTCTTCTTGAAAGGCATCAATAGTTAAAATAGAATTAGTTGCATTCGAATCTTCAACACGACTCTCCCCCTGAAGATGAGAATCGGGTTGATAACATTTGCCTTCAAAAAACTTTACATCCATGGATACAAGGAATTTTTTGGAAATTGGATCAAAGTACTTGAAACCTTTTTATATTGAAGGATAGCCAACAAAAATGCATTTTCTTGCTTTGGGTTCAAGTTTTCCACGGTGAATGTCATGAATATGAGCAAAGGCAATGGACCCAAATATTTTTAAAGGAATATCACCAAAAAGTTGTGATGTTGGAAAACACTCTTTGAAAAATGTCAAAGGAGTTTTGAAATTTAAAATTCGAGTTGGCATCCGGTTTATCAAATAAGTGGCTGTAAGAATGGCCTCTCCCCATAGGTAGTTTGGAACCTTAGTTAAAAAAACATAAGGCTCTAGCCATCTCAAGGAGATGTTTATTTTTCCTTTCAGCCACCCCATTTTGCTGAGGGGTACTAATACAAGAACTTTGATGCACAATACCTTTTTCAGTGAAAAAATTGCCCAAAATGTGATTAAAATATTGCTTTCCATTATCACTTCGAAATATTTGGATGTTCGTCTGAAATTGTGTTTGTACCATGGTGTAGAAAGATTGAAACACATGTCTGGCATCAGATTTATCTTTTAGCAAAAAAACCCATGAAACCTGAGTATGATCATCTATAAACGTGAAAAAGCATCTTTTTCCAGATAAGGTTGACACCCTAGAGGGGCCCCAAACATCATTATGAATTACCGCAAAAGGTTTTGAAGATTTGTATGGTTGTGGTTAAAAAGAAGCACGGTGGTGTTTGGACAGTTCACAAATTTCACATTGGAAAGAAGATGGATTTTTATTAACAAAGGAAACAAATATTTCAGATAATGAAAATTTGGATGTCCTAACCTAAAATGCCATAACATTATGTCACTATCGCTAATAGCATAAATAGAATTAAAACATGTCTTCAGGTCTTGCCTTCTAAAGTCAGATCCATCTTCAAGGATATAGAGTCCACCAACGTGCCTAGCACTGCCAATTATCTTCCCCGAGATCAAATCCTGGAATTCACAATCCCCGAGATCAAATCCTGGAATTCACAATGGGAAGGAAGAAAGTTTGCTTGACAATTTAAATCACGAGATAATTTACTGACTGACAGAAGGTTACAAGAAAGATTAGGAAAATGAAGGACATCAGTGAGAAAAATATGAGGAGAAACAACAATCGTCCCTTTCCCAGCGATGGCTGAGAGAGAACCGTCTGCTATTTTTATTTTTTGGTTTCCTGCACTCGGTTTGTAAGAGGAGAACAACTGTGATGATCCGGTCATGTGGCACCGAAGTCAATAATCCAAGAACAATTTGGATTGACACTGAAAAGAGCGGTTGTGAGATAATTACCTTTTTGTGCCAAAGAACAAGAGGGATTAGGAGTTACAGATGATTGAGATTGGAACATTTTGTACAGGTGGTCCATTTGCTCCTTCGTGAAAGGAAGAGATTCTGAGGAGAGTTGCTGCCCGGTGTCATTGTTACTAGCCTGGAAAGCCTGAGTATCCCCTGTCTTCTTCTTCCAATTCGTAGGTTTTCCATGCATTTTCCAACACGTCTCACGAGTGTGCCAAGGTCGCTTACAATAATCACACCAAGGCTTCTTCCCGTTCTTCTCATCACTATCTGAATCAAAGCTCTTTGTCACCAAAGCAAAACTCAAGGTGTCAAGGCCAAGTCTTGATGTCTCGGCCAGTTTCAACAAAACACCCCTTCGAGCCTCTTCTCTACGCACTTCCGAAAACACCTCTTGGATAGAAGGGAGTGGCTGCCTGCTTAATAATCATCCCCTCACTTCATCAAGATCCTTGTTTAATCCTGCAGGAAACACAGAGACAGGACTCCGTTCAACCTTCTTCTTGTAACGGACACTGTTGTTTGGGCACTCCCAGTCTTCCGCTTCAAAAAGGTCAAGTTCTTGCCAGAGAATCATCATGTCGTTGTAGTAGGTCGTGACATCTCGATCACCCTGGTGGGTCTTCCACAACTTGGCACTCAAGTTGAACAACTGGGAATGATTTTCCAGATCAGAATAGGTGTCGCGAGCAGCTTCCCAAACATCGCGGGCAGTGGGAAGGAACATAAAAGGCTTTCCAATGAGTGCCTCCATGGAATTGATCAACCAGGCGATGACCATAGAATTCTCGGACCTCCATTTTTTGTGTTTAGGATCGTCGGCAGCAGGCAGTTTAACCTCTCCATTCAAGTGACCGAGTTTGCCCTTATCATCAATGACAAGGCAGACAGATTGTGACCACTCGAGATAGTTTTTGCCATTCAACTTATGAATGGTAATTTGAAGAGAACTCTCGGTAAAAGACACTGCTCTGTGAGTCATCGGAAGGTCCCTCAGATGAATGTGTACCGCCAGTCATGGCATTGGTTGCCTCCGAGGGAGGAGTACCCTTTGTGGCACCAACCATGGCAGACTTGTAGTTCATGATCGAGCTCTAGGCTCTGATTCCATGTAAATATTTGAGAGGGAAAATTATTCTCTTCGATTTTCATTTAACAATAACATATTACAGGATAGATGTAGAGGAGAGAATCAACGACAACGTATCTCTGCCTCCCTAGAAACCAGGAACCAGCAAACAGAAAAACAAAAAAATATTTTACTATTTGAACTCAAAATTTTGAATTCAAACTTAATTCAGATTTTCCCTAACTACAGAATCTGCCCTAACTCCTAACTTATCGACAATATATATATATATATATTTATGTATGAATGAATGAAATATATATATATATATATATATATATTCCTTGCTGCTTCTTTCCCCCAAAATTTAGCAAACTCAATCCTTTTTTTTTTGTTGCAACAGTGTGAATAATTTCTTTGCGTTCGGTTGAATGTTTTTTTTTTATCCCTCTCCCTCTAGTAGATTGTGTTGATAAAAATTCCGCATATTTGTTCTGAATGCTATTATCGTGACCTATAATGCTTGCCATGATCGATAAAAATTTTTCTTCATGTTCTTCAAGGTTGGCCATGAGTACGAGTCACGGAGATGTCCTATTCCATCAGCTGCACCTAGGAAGTATTACTATTCAGATTCATATAAATTGATTTGTACTTGGCATGATTTTAACAGTTCTCGTCTTTCATGACATTTCAGATATACAGACTTCAACGGTGTCATTGGAAAAGGAAGGAGTAGTATTTCCAAGATCAGTGAGGTAGTTTTTCAACGTTTTGAGCTTATTAGCAAGGATTACAAATAGTGCCATCGGCGTCCTAGTAGAGCATGGATTCTAGGTGCAAGCTTTGCATGTCGTAATTGTTATTTTTAGGCCTTCTTAAACAAAAATGTTGTCTGCACAGTACGGTGCTTCTTTGTAGTATTTGTACTAATGTCTACGTATCATAGCTTTCGGTCCCTTTTTTTTTTTTGTTGTTGTTTGTGTTTCCTTAAGATTGTATGAAAACGTGAGGTTACAAGATGATTCTGAGATCTCTCTTGTTTGTTATTCAGGTCGGAGGAGCAAGATTAAAGCTCCAAGATTTCCGAAGTGGTGGATTCGAAGGTGCTGTCAAGATCCACAGTTCTGATCAACTGAACGCTGCCGGAGTATCCTTCAAGCTTGCATCGATTCTGCTGGTCAAAACACGTATCTTCAACATGGTGCCTACGAAAACGTGAATGCTAAGCAAGGCTCTTACCAAACCATGAATACTCAACAACGTCCGTACCAAATGAAGGCTCGGCAAAGCCCCTATGAATTAAGTGCTCAACAAGGAGCCTACAACACCAATGCTCCGCTCCCCAAGGTGCCTACCAATACTAACTATAGCTTTAGTTCGATTCTATCTTTCTCAGAGAACTCTTCAAGTCATTTTGTACAGCATAATGCAAATATAAACACATTTCTGAATGCGATTATCGCTTGATATTCGTCTCGTTACTCTCTTTTTGTGCATGGTGGAATCGTAAACATCTCTCAGCAAAGTGGAGTTTAATTGATTTAAGAGATCTCAGATATGTTTGAGGCTTGTATAGAAATCAAATCTGGATGGTAGAATATTTTTAAACTACCTAGCATTTCATACTTCAGTTGCAATGTACTAACTTGGAACATTTTTTTTTTTTTTTCTGAGGGCTACAATTTTGAACAACTTTTGAGCCTTTAAATATCCTGGTATGTTCTTAATAACTAGAAATATATATATATATATATATATGAAGAAACTGAGAATGCTTCTGAAAATTCTCTTCTATTTGATAAACAAGAGTACACGGTTTTATATACAGAAAAGAAAAACAGGAAACCTAGTTAATAAGGAAATAGGGAAACAAATCAGTATTCCTTTATTCTAGGAAACAAATTAACCTAATAATACACAACAGCTAATCCTAAAATTATGGCAGTAACTTCCGGATTTCTACACTCCCCCTCAAGCTAGGTTGTAAATGTTGAGTAAACCTAGCTTGGAGTTGAGATCTTCAAATATCTTTCTGGGCACGGCCTTAGTTAAGATGTCTGCAATCTGTTGGTTGGTTGGGATGTACTGCAGTGATATGATGTCTGCTTCTATCTTCTCCTTGACAAAGTGTCTATCAATCTTTACATGCTTTGTCCTGTCATGATGCACCGGATTCTTTGCTATGCTGATCGTGGATTGATTGTCACAGAACATCTTCATGGAGCCTTCAACTGGAATCCTTAGCTCACAGAGTACCCGTTTCAGCCATATTCCTTCACAAATACCAAGCGATAGTGCCCTAAATTCTGCTTCCGCGCTGCTTCGAGACACAACTGATTGCTTTTTACTCCTCCATGTAACTAGATTACCCCAGACATACGTACAATAACCCGAAGTAGATCTTCTGTCCATTACAGAACCAGCCCAGTCTGCATCAGTGAATATCTCAATCCCCTTTTTCTCCGTCTTTTTGAAGAATAATCCTTGGCCCGGTGTCATCTTTAGATACCTCAAGATCCTGTAGACTGCCTCCATGTGCTCCTCTGATGGGTTGTTCATGAATTGGCTTACTACACTGACTGCAAAACTGATGTCAGGCCTGGTATGTGACAAATAAATGAGTTTCCCAACCAGTCTTTGATACCTCCCTTTGTCAACTGGTCCACTGTTGTCATTTCCGAGCTTCGAATTGGAATCCATGGGAGTGTCTGCTGGTTTGCACCCAAGCATACCTGTTTCCTTCAACAGGTCTAACACGTACTTTCGCTGAGACACCACAATTCCTCTTTTCGACCGTGCTACCTCCATACCAAGAAAGTACTTGAGATTGCCCAGGTCTTTGATCTCAAATTCCTTGGCAAGGAAGTGTTTAAGTTGGAGTATTTCTTCATCGTGATCTCCTGTTAGAATGATGTCGTCGACATAGACAATAAGGATTGCCTTTCTTCCGGTGGATGAGTGCTTGACAAACATCGTGTGATCTGCTTGACACTGGATATACCCAACTTTCTTAACTGCTCTGGTGAATCTGTCAAACCATGCTCTTGGTGACTGTTTGAGCCCATATAAAGATTTCCTGAGTTTGCAGACCTTGTTGGCGGTGGCTTGAGTATCCATGCCAGGGGGTATCTCCATGTAAACTTCTTCTTCCAAATCCCCATTGAGAAAAGCGTTCTTCACATCCAGCTGATACAATGGCCAGTCTAGGTTGGAGGCAAGTGCGAGTAACACCCGAACTGTATTAAGTTTTGCTACAGGGGCAAAAGTCTCTTGGTAGTCAATTCCGTAAGACTGTGTGAATCCCTTAGCTACAAGCCGTGCTTTAAACCTATTGACACTTCCATCAGCATTGTGTTTGACGGTGAAAATCCACTTGCATCCCACAGGACGTTTTCCCGAAGGTAGCTCAGATATAGTCCAAGTCCCATTCTTTTGTAGAGCATTAATTTCTTCCCAGACAGCTGCTTTCCACTCAGGTACTCTAAGGGCTTCATGTATTGAACTCGGAACCTGTACTTTGTCAAGACTGCTAACAAAAGTATGGTAACAAGGTGATAGTCCTCCATATGATATAAAGTTGTAAATGGGATGATCAGTGCATGACCTTTTGCCTTTCCTTATGGCAATAGGTCTATCATCAACAGATACCTCGACAGGAGCAGAATCATCAATAGGACTAGTGTTACCTGGTAAACTTTGAGGTTCCAGATTCAGATTGGATTCATGGGTCTGATCAGGTGCCTGCGTTTCCTTCCCTTCTTGAGTTTTGTTTCTCCTAGAATAGACACGTAACTCAGTGGAATTTGCAGGTTGTGTCTGTGGAATGGTTGTTTGAACGACAGGCTGAGACACAGGCTGGATAAGGAAAGGCTCAGACTCAATTGGGATGATAGGAGTAGGAGTTTGTCTAGATGACTCTACTGACCTTGTATTAGAAGGGATGAAAGGAGAGGATGAATCCAATCTATCAATATTCCAAAGCTGATATTCTTGAGTAAAGTTCTCCCCCTGAATATCAGATTGGTAATAGGGTTTGGTTTCGAAGAAGGAAACATCCATGGAGTTGTAGAATTTTCTTGTGGTTGGAGAATAACATTTATACCCCTTTTGATTTGATGAGTACCCAACGAATATGCATTTGTGGGCTTTTGGATCAAGTTTACCTCTATGTTGGGCATGTATATGGACGAACACAGTACAACCAAAGACTCTCATGGGTAGAGTGGAAAGGATACGGTTATTGGGAAATGAGTGAGAGAAAACTTAACTCGGTGTTTGGAAATGTAGGACTCGAGAAGGCATTCTATTTATTAGATAAGTGGCTGCTAAGACTGCTTCCCCCCAGAAAAATTTGGGAACATGAGTTGTGAACATGAGAGACCTGGCAACTTCTAGGAGGTGTCTATTTTTCCGTTCAGCAATCCCATTTTGTTGGGGTGTGTCGACACAGGAACTCTGATGTATAATTCCCTGACTCTCAAGATAACCCCCCAGAATTGTCTTAAAATATTCTTTTGCATTGTCGGTTTTTAACACTTGTATTTTTGTTTGAAATTGAGTTTGAATCATAGTGTTAAAATTTCTGAAAATTTGACCGACTTCTGACTTTTCTCTCATAAGAAACACCCATGTGATCCTAGAATGATCATCTACAAATGATACAAACCACCTAGTACCTGTAACATTTTTTGTTCTGGATGGTCCCCAAACATCACTATGGATCATTGAAAAAGGATGAGATGCCTTATAAGGTAGACTGTGATAAGAATTACAAACATGCTTTGAAAATTGACATACTTCACATTGGAAACTTTTCGGATTTTTATTATTGAACAACGATGGAAACAATTTTTGCAGGTACACAAAATTTGGATGACCTAGACGATAGTGCTATGACATGATTACACTATCTTTATTGGAATTTTCAAATGAAACTTGACTTTTATTCGACTTACTATTTGACTCAACACACACTGCATTATGAGTTTGTCTTCTAGGAGATTCATCAACCTTCAGAAGAAATAGTCCCGAGCACACCTTAGCATTGCCAATCGTCCTCCCCGAATCCAAATCCTGAAATTCACACAGACCCGAGGAAAATTTAGCAATATAATTATGTTCTTGAGTAAGTTTGCTAACTGATAAAAGATTGCAACCCAAATTAGGAACATGGAGCACAGATGTAATGGTTAGGTCCTTTGAAAGAGCAATAGAACATGTTCCAACCACTTTAGATAGAGATCCATCTGCTATTTTCACTGTAAGATTTTCTCGGCACGGATTATAGGTGTGGAATAGGGAGGCATCTCCTGTCATATGATCGGACGCACCCGAGTCTACAATCCAAGGACCTATTTTTTCAGATTTTACAGTGAGAGCATTCAAGTAATTACCTTTGTGTGCCACACTTCCGGTTCCAATTGTATTGCTGGCTGAATTCTGCTGGGTAAACATCCTCTGCAGTGCTTCTAGTTGATCCTTGTTGAACGGACTGGAGTTAGTTGGTGAACTCTCTTCATCAATGGAAACATGGTTTCCACGGCTTTCTTTGTCAGGAGACGGCTTCCAATCAGCATTTATAGACCTAGAAGGCTTCCAATAAGCAGGCTTCCCGTGGATTTTCCAGCAGTTGTCTCGTGTGTGACCTGTTTTCCGGCAATGGTCACACCATGGTCTTTTCTTCTGCCGGTTATCACTGTTATTGGGCTGAACTCCTCGGGCAGCTAGAGCTGAATTTTCGGTGATAGGAGCAGCAGTGAATTCTCCTAGCATCACTTTCTTCCGACTCTCTTCTCGGCGAACCTCAGAAAATGCTTCCCTAATGTTCGGCAATGGTTTCATGCCTAGTATGCGCCCTCGAACCTCATCGAGATTTTTATTGAGCCCCATCAAGAATTTAAAAATTCTTTTCTTCTCAACTATCTCTCGGTATTTGATAGCATCTCCTGCACTGCCCCATTGATGGTCTTCAAAAACATCCAAACGCTGCCAATGACGGGTAAGAAGGTTGTAGTATTGAGTGACGGAAGAATCCCCTTGTCGGAGATCTTGAAGGTGAGTTTCAATCTCAAAAATCTCAGCGGTATTCTCATAGCTTGAGTAAAATTCCCTCGCTGCCTCCCAGATTTCATGAGCGGTGCCATATAACAAGAAATTCTCGCCAATCTCATTTGTCATTGAATTAATCAGCCATGACATAACCATGCTATTTTCGATCTTCCAGGTTCTGAACTGTGGGTCCTCGGCTTTTGGAGTAGCAACTTTGCTGGTAAGATAATCATCCTTCCCTTTTCCACATATGTACATCAAAACCGATTGTGACCATTGGAGATAATTATTCCCATTCAACTTGTGACTAGTGATTTGAAGGGAAACACCGTCTGCCCCTCCAGGATGGTTGTTGACTGGGATTTCGGAGCTGGAAGTGACTTCTGACATAGAAGAGATCTGTTTTTCCGTGGCCATTCCGTACTTGGTCATCGGAAAGAAAATTTAAAGGTTCAGAGGCGGCTCTGATACCATGAAGAAACTGAGAATGCTTCTGAAAATTCTCTTCTATTTGATAAACAAGAGTACACGGTTTTATATACAGAAAAGAAAAACAGGAAACCTAGTTAATAAGGAAATAGGGAAACAAATCAGTATCCCTTTATTCTAGGAAACAAATTAAACTAATAATACACAACAGCTAATCCTAAAATTATGGCGGTAACTTCCGGATTTCTACAATATATAAATACATATATATATATTTGTCAATGTATATTGTTTTATCTGAAGTTAAGAGCTTGTTTGGTAGAAGAGAATACTGGAAGGATGAAGTAGTGAAACGATTTTGATACCCATGGTTGTTTGGTTGGAGAGAAAAAAGGAGGAAATGAATTAGGTGATTGATTTCATTTCCTTCAAAATGTTCCAATTTTTAATCTTCAAAGGGGAGATTATTAGAGGGGATTTTGTATCAAACATCATAAGAGAAAGGATCCACTCACCTTGGTTATCTATCACTCCCTCCTTATTTACTTTTCTTCCTGCCAAACACAACCTAAAGTTTAGCATTAATGTTATTAAATTGGTTTTCAGCTTATCCTAATAATAACTTTACATTGAGCTTCAACGTTGAGATCCAGAGTTAAAACGTCCCGATTTTCAGGTTGAAATAAATAAATACTTATATGTAACGTGTTTGGTGTACATTTGATCATCAATAAACATCAGTTGTATAGTACAAAATTTTAAGTCTATATATTCTATTCCCCTTTATAATAGAGTAGCTCGTAATTTCCTATCCATTTACGTATAATAACCTAAATTGTGACCATTTTAGTCCCTAAACCTTTTTTGGCTCATTAATCTCCTCCTCTACCATACACAGGATTCTTGTAGCTGGCTCAGGGGCGGGGAATAAGTTCAAAATATTCTCTAATATAACAATCGAGATCAAAAGTGCCCAAAAATTATAAAATAAAACTCAAATAGTAATGTGACAAAAATAAAGAAGATTGTTATTTCTGGTTTCGGCACATGTACATGTTACACGTTTCCCTTCTCTTATGAAACTTTTTATTCCATCTGTATTTTTGGGCTAAATCTGGTAAAAAAAGATGTACAGATTCTAGAGAGTAGACTGTACACTAGGCATCAATATGGACTGAAACCAAACCAGAATAACTTTGGGCCGTACAAAGAGATAAGTGTATATATATGTGTGTGTGTAGATATGTATATGTATGTGTATGTGTGTGTGTGTGAATGGGAGTGAAGACTGTGCGCCACTATTTTGAGTTCAAAGTTCAAAAGCATGCCGGCAAAGTTATCTATATCCGCTTAATTATCAAGGATGAATCTCATTACAAGATTTACCACTTGGCAAATCTATGGCTGAACCTTATTAAGCGGTCTTCTGTCAGGTACAGAATAAGTACAGCTTTCAAATATGTGTTAAAAGAGAGAGTCCTATAATCCCTTCTCTCTCTCTAACATAAATGTATATAAATAGTCTACTATATGACTGCTGTACCGATTCAACAAATACAAATTATTATTATTTTTAAATATAAATGTATGTTTAATATGAATATTATTATGCAAATAACATGTATCAACATATATTATACATGAGTGATTCTAGTAATACACATTATTAACAAAATATTACAGGTGGTGTTTTATGAAAGATAAGATTACATGCACACACAACAACTCCGTTTGGCAAACCATCTTAAACTCACATTTTTCATATCAGTTTTTATCTTTTTCTGAAAAGTCAACAAAAATTATAACTAATTTTTAAAAAGTCAACCAACTCAAACTTAAAAATTTCAATTCAAACCGTTTTACCAAACACACCATATATATATATATATATATATATATATATTGCGTATTGAAGATCAGTCAATTGTGTGCACATGCGTATCGGCCGAATGGATAAGTCCGGTTTATTTAGTAGTAGAGCCCAATATATATACACATATAGAAGTGAGAGAAAGAGGGGCACCAACAAAAATCCTCTTATAGATGGGCGAAGTGCCCGACCCACTTGGCCACTTGTTACTAGGCATTTGTGGCGAGCCCTGTTTAGATACGAACAAGTTGTTTGCCTTGTCATCCCAATCTCTTGCTCCCCGGAAATTAAATCCCCATGAAAAGTGTTTACTACTTTATATATTTATCCAGATAGGGATTTTATTTTAATATTATTATTATTTTTTCATAAAATAAACTCTCACATCACATGAACAGGGAACATCACCATTATTTTTCCATGTTGATTGAGCAGTAACATGATCATAATATTTTTTTTTTGAGTGATCCAACCACTCCATGCAACAAATATTGTCTAGTGCAATTCTGAGACGAGTCTTTTTTCTTTTGGCTTTTATCAGGTCATGATCTCTCTACTCTTTGCTATGAAATTTTTTTCCTGCATATTGATTGATTATGCTATGTTTGATAAGAGGGACGGAAATTAGAAAGAAAGAAAGAGGAATGAGGAATGGAGGAAGATTTTCTTCATATTGTTTGATAAAAGAGAAAAAAACTATCTAATCTAATTTATTTTACAATAATGATATCTTATATTAACAAGAAGAAGATGAATAATTAAAGTCAAAATAGTTATTTTAGATACCGATTGATTAATCAAAATTTTTCCATCTCTTTCTTTTCGAAGGGCTGTAAATATTAAAAATCGATTGGCCAATCTACAACTTCCTTTATTTCTACCGTCCCCTCTACCACACAACCCCAAGATTCCTCCCCTTTTTATTCTCTTCAAAATCCCTCAGTTTTGTATTACTCTGCAGTTGAAACCTTTGATTTTTTTTTTTTTTTAACAGCCGTACTCTTAGTCAAAGGTTACTGGTAAATTTCTTGCTCAAAAACTGTTGTGAATACCAAAATCTATAGTTAAATGTTTGATAAACTACTAATTAAATTGCCACCAATATTTATAGCGACTATAATAGACATGCTTTATTTTCATGTAATAAAGATTGGGATATTTCGGTAAATTATATATTAAGAATTTTTTTTTTAATAAATGACCAAATTTTTTTAAAAACTAGTAAAATAGCCATTTAAAAAAAATGATCAATAAGTTATAATAATCAGTGATTGACATACATTAGTATTTATTTTTCACTGATTCACTATAGTTAATCAAAGATTGATTTTGATCAACCACTAAATAATGGTCATTTTTCTAAATAATTTTTTTGACCATTTATTTAATTAAGTTTTTTAAAACTATTTGCTTATCTAATTTTTTCATAAAAATATAATTATATCTGAATTTACAGTTTTTGTTTTTATTTCTAATAGATAAGCATTCATAATTTCTTTACACCAAGATTATGAAATATATATATATATATATATATATATATTAACTTCGTAATCTCAACTATATCGCAAGAGAAACAAATTATTTAAAAAAAGTATAAGTTAAAACTCAACTATATCTTAAGAGAAAAAATCAGCTTTTTTAAAAATAATATTTATTGATATCTAATAGTTACTGAACTATTTCAATAAAGTTTTTATTAAATAAGTTTCATAAATGTTTGGATATTAAAAATAGTTCCATAAATAAAAATGGACATATGTTCAGCATGCGTTAAAAAAATAAATAAATAATTCCCTGCCTGCTTCTCAAATTTAATTGTTGAACAACAGATTTTAAAATATAACCCCAGTACTAATTAATAGAATATGATTTACGAATTCCTCCAACCTATATATTTGTCGATTGCATAATAACAACATAGCAAACGTGCCCTTATTAATTCATTTATACATTAAGTGTGTCAGCATTTCACTCAAGAAAATAAAACATATAGTGCTCCTTCATACCCAGCAAGGGATTTTTTTTTTTAATAAAAAAGTAAATGCTCTAAATATACGTATATACATATATATATATATATATATAAGGTCATAATCTTCCCAGTATTTTTCTAGATCATTAATCATTATAACCTTGTTCTCTCTTTCTTTCTTTTTTTCGTATCTTGTCTCATCAATGGCATACGACTGTTGACCACAAACAAAAAAGTCAACCGTTTATGTTTTTTTTTTTTTTTTGGACTGCATATTTAGCCTTATTAAGATGAAAAGCAATTCACAACCAGAGCATTCATATATAGAAAGTGCGCACGAAACTATTTTGTACCGACTTAAATAATAGGTTCAATATACACATATCGAATTTGGGTGTACGTAACGTTGAAACCAAAGGTATCAAAGTCAAAAGTGTAATTTTAATCCATTTATTTTTCAAAAGTCAAATGGAAGCTGTTCTGGTTGATTTTTGACGTCAGCATTCACTCAGCTGCCACATTATATTCTTGGAAAAAAATTCCATGATCATCAAGGAAAAACCAGATTATTCACACAGACAAGAAGACAATTATGTCGACTGCAAAGCTTAGAGAAGACTTTGATTTTATAGGTTACATTTGCTAATGCAAGTCATATTCATGCTATACATATATATATATATATAATAATTTTGTAGAATGTGCATGCAGAAATATTATTGCATAGGCACTCAAAGATGTGTCGAGTGTATAAATATATATATATATATATATGTCTATATTCATATTATGAATTCTGTTAGGACTAATTTAGTGGATGAGATGAGAGATATATGAATAGGAATTTCATATTTAAAATTTGTAATTATATAATTTTTTTATTTTTTTATTAAAAGAGCCATAAATCTTATATCGTATAATAATAATAATAATAATAATAAATTATATGACACCTCTTTTTATTTTTGTCTTTTTATTTTTATTTTTCTTCCTCCACAAATGGTCAAATTAATATTTCTTCCTTTAAGGTGGATGCCAACTAGCAGGTC
Source organism: Ficus carica (assembly GCA_009761775.1). Taxonomy (NCBI): domain Eukaryota; kingdom Viridiplantae; phylum Streptophyta; class Magnoliopsida; order Rosales; family Moraceae; genus Ficus; species Ficus carica. The sequence continues at coordinate 9,467,326 of CM019743.1, read as the reverse complement.
TTAGCTAGACCATAGCCAACAACGTACTAAATGGAGGTACATATCAAAGAGTTGAATCTTAATAATTATTTGAAAGAAGGAGAGAGCACTAGAAGCTGAAAATCCCATTTCTATACCTAGCTATATTGATATCAAATTGCAAATGGATCCAAATCATGCCTCAACCCCAAAGGGAAACAAATGAGTTTATTGAAGAAAATAGATTTGCTCGGTAACAAATTTTTTTTTTTTTTTTTTTTTCATTTTTACAAGTAAAAAGAATGGTGGAGACTCTCTTGAGTAACTAGCATTAATGTTTGGAAAGATCTTCACTCTTTTGTTGATTATTTAGAAAACTGAAAACAAAAAATGAAAATGTTACCAAATTAACAAAGATAAATCATGGATGTTGTTATAGATCCTCAATCATATTTATGAAGTTACATATAGTAAGTGAATTACCATCTTTACATTGATAATCTAATTATAAAATTTTCTTACCATTCTATCTCAAAAACTTAATTATACTATCAGGAGGTGAGTCGATAATAATTTCATATTTCAACCCCCCCTCCCCACACGCAAGCTAGACAATGAACAAACGTGCAGAAAAATGATAATTTGAAAGTCTTAACACATATAAGACTTTTAGGAGGTGAGCCGATAATAGTTTCATATTTCAAACCCCCCACCCGCTCCCCCCCAAAACACACCCATGTACGCTAGACAATGAGCAAATGTGAAGAAAAAAAAATGTTAATTTGAAAGTACGTCTTAATACAAATAAGAAACCCGAAATATATTAAAAGATTCAACATGTGATGATAACAAAAGGGTAAAAAGTGAAATTACAAGAGTTCAAACTCATGACTTCCTTCTCTAATACTACCATATTAGATAAATAAATAATTATCATCTTATTACTTGAAACAAAAATTTCACTCAGAATCCCTACCATTATTGTTGAAGAATTAAAATTAAAATTTTGGATTTAAATTTGTAAAACTATTTGTTAGGATTATATCTTTTGTTTTTAGTATTTAATTTTGAATTTTGATTCACGAGAGTTGATATTTGACTTGCACATAGGTTGTTAATTAATGGTATAAATGGTCCTTTTATCTATTTTGGCTAAAATTATTGATGTTAAGATTTTTAATTAAGTTTGATCAAAATAGAAAATTTTGGATTAACTTAGTTTTATATATAAACTTTGGTTAACATTGATTAAAAAAAATGATTTTTATGTGATTAATTAATCACCGATGTGCAAGTAAAATGTGATCAATTTCCGTAATAAATATTGTTATAGATGGGGATAAATTGTTTCAAATTTGTAATTCAGAGGTAAAACACTATAAATTTATAAATTTACAAATTTAGGGTGTAAATTGAGAAAATTAAAAATTCAAGATGTAAATTGTAACTGTCCAATTTCATGGAGCACCAATGTAGTGTAAGTAAGTAAAAAATAATAATAATAAAAAAAAAAAAAAAAAAACGGATAGAAAATGTTGACCTACTACACTAACAAATATTCTAAATATAACATCAACCTATACGTCATGCTTAGATTTGCAGCATTAATTAATCTTGTTCTTTTATTAATCTGGAAGGTCCAATAAGAATATTTGCCAAAAGACATCCAAATGAGATCTCAAGGTTATCAAGACCCTTTCCAGGCAAATCCTGCAGCCTAAAGAGATTGATCGATTGGTTGGCGAGATTTAGCTTAGATCTTCTCTTTTGTATCAGTCAAACAAGATATTAACTAGTATTTAATTTGCTTGGTTTAATTACATTCTAATAATTATCAGCTAACTAGCAAGCCTAAACTTCACATCATCACCTTTTATTTTGGGTTTACACCAATATTTTTCGAAATTTAGTCAATGGAAATTTCTCATATAAAAGCTAAGTATTACAATTTTTTTAAGCTAATTATTATGACATTTTTCCCAACATGTAATCTAGTACTAATTAGCTTCTCGATCTAGTTCTTATTAGTTGTTTTTGATGAGGTGGCTGTCATTTCCTATAATGGTCTCGGTGGATTAAATTAAGGCACAATTTTGTGATCAAAACAATACATGCGGGCTACTAATTACAAACTTGGAATGATGAATATTAAGAACACAATATATATGCTATATTTATCGTTGGTCAGAGAAAATACAACTAATTTTCCTATGTAAAAAGAGAGAGAGAGAGAGAGAGAGAGAGAGAGAGAGAGAGAGAAAATACAACCAATTTTGAGAAATGAAAATTTTGACGCCACATGGGGTTGTGTTGGTAATTGCATTATACCTTTTGGAACAAATGCTTTAGGCTATACATTCACCAAAAAAAAAAAAAATCTTTAGGCTATAGTACATATATACAAGCAATATCTTTTTAAATTTCATATATAGGGTCCATACATAGGAAAACTTTAGCACTTTAGTAAAATTTAATTTCTTCAATCTAGGTACGATCATATATATGCAACATGAATACAAAATGAATCATTTTTAAAATTCCCAATTGCATAAAAGAACGTGTGGAAGTAAGGGGGTTCCTGATTTACTAATTAATATTGTACATATATATATATATATATATATATAATATACTCAATAAGACAGTACTAATGGTTGCTGAGATTTCACTTTAAAAATCTAATGATTAATGGTCATAATTTGAAGAAAGAAAGCATGTAGTAATGGGATTATCGATATTGCTTATGCACTTGAACAGCTATAACAGAGGACAAAATTTAAGATTGATCATAGGCGAAACTAAAAGATCTCATATCATCAATTACTTCAATTTTGAGAAGACATGTTTGTCTTTAGGCATGTAGCCAATTCTAAAATAATGCCTAGCACTAGCTCATTATAAATTAGCACAAACATATATAATGTATTTTAGTAGTTCCCATTATGCTCTTTTCCTAATTTCCTTTTTTTTTTTTTTCCTTCTTTTTCTTTTTAATTGAGGAAGGAATTAATTAAGTGGTGAAGAGAAGGTGGTGGGGTTTGATATATATCCATGGTGGCGCATAACTTGATATATCGCTAAACACTTAATTTAATAGAAACTGGTATATATATACACACATATAAGAGTAGTACTACTTAATTTAGAGATTAGGAACTTATTAACTAATTAAGTTTTGGCTAGCTTGAGCTCTTTATGGTAGAGAAGGGACCCTACTTTGGACTACCTTCCAAGTTCCCCCACCATATTATGTGTTTGTGTGAGATAGAAAGAAAGAAAGAGAGATCAGAAGCCTACCACTTTCACACGCCACAAAAAATAAAACCCACTCGTGCAATGGGTAAAAAGAAACGAATAAAAAGGCTTCACTTATCTACATAGTCATCATAGGATATATATAATCTCTTCATATGATCTCTTTATAAGAAATAGGGGCTGTTATTAGCACCATTTCTAAATGGCACTTGTTATTTTTTTTGTGATACGTTGAACCCATCAGGTGATTTTAATGTAACATTTTTTAGTTTATATCATATGATAAGATTCTAAATAAGAAGTTATTATAAGGTTTTAAATGAGAAGTCATTATGTTACAAGATTATAAATAAGAAATTACATATAAATCAATTATTTATTACAAGCATCTAAACTGAAAATTATCAATATCGGATGGTATCTGATACGAGATACAAGATCTTTCCTCTCTATATATATATATACACGTGTGACGACTAATTTGTGCGTTTTGTGCTTCCTTAAAGTGATATGTATTAATCACGAGGATGCTACTATTTTATAAGGTTTTTTTGTTTATATAATCACCTTTTTTTATACTCCACGAACTTGACTCTTCAGCTTTCTTCCAGCCACCGAATATCTGAAAGATCGTATATATTTGTTGTTAGAGAGACAGAGAGAGAGAGAGAGAGAGAGAGAGAGAGAGAAAATAGGAGTATATTTACTATATCTATTGCCTTAATGGAATCCTTAGCTGGATCTTTACATTGCTTGTTATATATAACTTTACTCCACCTCAATTACAAAGAAATTCTAGATACTTCTTCAAACTCACGGCCCTCAGATTAGTAGAATATACATAAATTAATTAATATATATATATATATATATATACATACACACACACACACACAAATATTAATACTACATGCATTCAGAAAATTGTTGATCACGTACCAATTAATTACATGACATTATCATGCTAAGGCCACATTATTTCATGCCAATCAATGCCCAATTTCGAGATCTATATCTTCTTAGTTTTGTACACATGGATTTAAACTTGGAACCTGAAATTTAAAGTTGAAAGTTTGGTTACCAACTAGGCGAGTAAGAGTATTCCAATCTATCGTACTCTTATCATTAGAAGAAGAATACTGGTACTTGATTCCTATATAAATTCTTTATTTGGTCCTTAAACTATGTACAAAGTTGAATTTTGATATACTAATTTTTTTCTTGATTAAAATTTCCTTAAACTCTTAAAAAGAATTCAAATTGTCATTTCTGTTAAATTTCATTTAATTAATTAAGATCTAAAAGTAATGCGAACATCATGACATCTACATATGATCAGTCACATGTTCCGTTCAAAAGCTAGCCAAGAGGATCAAATTTCACCTTATTTAAAAGTGTAGAGAGCCTTCAATCAAGAAAAAACAAATAGGATTCAAAAACAACTTTGTATTTAGTTATGGGATCAGACTAATTGACAATCTACCCTATTGTATTTTTTATTTGAAACAGACAAGGATCTTAGGCGCTACCATATTTTTGTGAGTGTAAAGATTTTAATTAATATGCAGTGTACGTTCTTTAGCAAAATAATCAAGTAAAAATTCTTTTTTTAACCATAACACACTATTATAATTCCCTCAGTAACGCAAATATACAGTCAATTTTATCTATGTGCTACTATCATTTGCTCAATGTGACTCGGAATAAAGCAGAAAACGGTGATTTTTACTATGCTCATAAATCCACTCACTTTTTTTTTTTTTTTTTTTTTTTCCGTTTATTTCTTCTTTCATCTACCTAAAGAGATTTAGGGTTGCGACGGCTTATATCCTATTGAGCAGCTCTAGTGAGTTTTGAGTCATATGTACTGTTGGTTTAATCTGTTTGTCATACCTATATATATGCTGTGAAAAAATATAATTTTATATTTGTATATAAAGTATATGTATGTGTGTGTGTGTATATAAAGTTGCAAATTCATACATATATATATATGTATGAATTTGCAACTTTTCCATTCAAAGAACAGGAAAAAAAAATGAGTTTGTTTATTATCACTGTTTAATTTCTTTGGTTTTTAATCGATCAAGAAACATTTCTGTACATGATAACTAATTATGAACCGACCACTACCTAGCTAAGTGCATATAACAGTAGCTGGCTAGCCACTAAATGGAGAAGACATTAAGGATATTATAATTTAGTCTAGCAGAGGAAACAAAGTATCTATACTATATAATAAATAATATATATGTTGAGGTGCTAAATTTATAATAATAGGAATTAAAAGTACTTTCAATACATCACAAAAGGACCAACTTTTCTGGAAACCACACTAAAAACCGAATATACATATATACACACAAAATTTCGTACAAAATTTCGTACAGTATCCAGCAATGTAAATTTCAGTTATTAAAAATGTGAATTATTCATGCAAAAGGAAATGTAATTAAAGTGAATGTGAATTTCCCTCATTTTACATTTCTTTCTATATAAATTTATATTTCTAATAACTGAAATTCATATTCACAGTAACTAAAGTTTATATATAAAATGCAATAAGCAACCACAAAACCGAATTCAGGTATTTCACCAAAAATTCAACTGATCACCACACAAGCTATTATCCTTTTTTTTTTTTGGCTTGAATATCAAATTAGTTTTCTGACTTTTGTTTATGTTCATCAGTCACCAAAAGAAAAAAGACAAAATAATGAAAGACAGAAGTTATAAGTCGATTAAAGGTCATGTCATGCTCATATATAGCTATATTAAAACCACGTCAATAAATCTTATATCAAAACGTACAAGTATACATAAACATTAAACATCAGATTCTTTTTTTCCAACAAAAAAAATAATCAAGGAAAAAAAAAAACAGCGGATCCTTTTCACATGTGTAGAATTTAGCAGAATTTTCAAATTATTTGCATTAAAAAGAATGATAAATTTTTTTTTTTTAGCTTGCATGCATGCCATATTCAAATTAAAACTGAATTAATTATTTTCTTCTTATGTGAGGGACTCCTTTTGAGTCCTTAAGGTACTTCTGTTTATATTGATGCTCTTTAAAATAATTAAGGCAGCTTCCTTTAGCTTTCATACAGTTAAGAAAAGTCAACTCCCCAGTTTAACGTGGTTTGATTTAATTTCTCAACACCTAATTATTGAGATTACCCACTAAACCTCCGCTAAATAATATATTAGATAACCTTATTTGTCTTAAATTATTTATGCATTTTCCGTAAAATCTAAATCACGTTTGTTCAAAAAATAAAATCACTTATCCTTTTTTAATATTTCCAGTCTGCATTAATGAGTAATTAAAAATTCTTGTGATATATATTATCTTTAGATACTCTCCTAATTAAGAACTTACATATTTTTAGCTCTGCATTTCATTGTCTGACCGGCGGATGGAGATTTTATGATTTTCTGAGAAAAAAATATTCCAACAATCTCTTTCCCCCAAATATTTAGTACCATTTTGGGAGGATTCAAATATTTAGACAAATTAAAGAACAAATCAATTAAAAACTTCAGGCTAAAGAGATTAATTTCCTGTCCATACTTAATATACATATATATCTATATTTATAACATATGTGGAAAATAATACCAAGATCATGTAGTTTGCACGTGTGTGGAAATGGAGGCGTAGCAAGACGGTGTGAATCGTATGATCTACAATAGGACTTCCAACGGTTAATTGGCATCCTCTTTAATATAATAATTTTGGTGATTCTAAGAATCCATATGCATACGTAACATACGCATATATATATATATATATACATGTATTTGTGTGTATATATAATTGTTCTAAGATACTGTACTGTATGTGAATGTGAGGATATGGTTTTGTTATCGACTGCTAAAGATTTATATGTAATGTCATGGTTGTGCATGATATGCTTGCAAAGTACTTCATAAATAATTGGGTAATTTCAACACTTCTCAAAATTTTTAATTTTAAATCTAAAATCATTTTTCAATACTTTCGTTTCTAGTATTAGCACATTAGAATTTATAGGTCCCACCCAATGTATATTATCAAAGATATCCTCAGCAGAAACTCAACATCAATTTCCTTTTTTTTTTTTTTTTTTCTTTCAAATTTCAGTAATTGCTCTTTTCAATATTTTCTTTTACAACACTGACACATTAAATTTAGTGGATCACACATAATAAAATTGTCAAAAATATCTTAGAGTTTTCAACTCAAAATCAGTTACTACTAATGATAACAATTACCAGTAGTAATTATCATTATTACCACTAGTACAGAATGTGGATACTACGACGGTTTTTAAACGTCATGGTAACATTTTCACGACGATTTTTTACCCGTCGTTGAATATGCAAAAAATAGGGCCTAAATGTGGACATTTAAGAACATACCACGACGGTTCTATGCAAGAAAACCGTCGTGGTAGGGTCCGCCGAAAAAAAAATTACGAATTCATTTAATATCCCACGGGTAGCAAATCCGGAAAATTTAACTCACAAAATCAACATTTTTTCTGAAAAATTCTCAAATCCGTGTCTTACCCAATTAATTTTAAAGCAATCTAAATCACAACGACAATCAACAATCACCGAAAGGATGGATTTTGGACAATTTTCTACGGAAAATTCCCAAATTAACAATCGATCAAATCAACATTTTGGAAGGAACATTGTGGATTTTTGACATTTTGGACGGAAATTTCACAATCAACAACCACAATCAACAAAATCAACATTTTGGACGGAAAATTCTCAAATTCGTGCCTTACCCAAGCAAGATACATTTCAACTTACCGGATTGTCGAGCGTGGGTACGGGCGGAGTGGTAGAGAATGTAGGGGACGGAGGAACGACGGCGAGAGGGAGAGGGAAAAAGGCTCGGAGTTAGAGAGAGAGGGAGGAATGGCGGCTAGAGAGAGAGGAAAAAAGGCTCGGAGTTAGAGAGAGAGAGAGAGGAATGGCGGCAAGAATGTAGAGAGGGAGCGGAGAGCGATAAATGGAGGGAGGATATCGGCGGCTTTGGGTTTGGAGTTAGAGTTTGTATTAGAGAGTGAAAAAGGCTCGGAATGTAATGGGGTGGGAAAGATTGTATTTTTTTTTTTTTTTAATATACGCTCCAAAAAGTTGAACAATTTCAAAAATTCTCAAAATTTCCGCATTCATACCTACCACGACGGTTTTTGGGAAAAACCGTCGTGGTAAGGTGAAAAATTCAAAAAAAAATTTTTGATGAAAAAATTTTTTTTGAAAAAATTCCCTCCTTCGTACCTATCACGACGGTTTTTTCAAAACCGTTGTGGAAGGCCCCCTGCTTCCACGATGGTTTTCGGAAACTCTGTTCCGCTCCGTGTTTTTACGCATTTTCCATGATGGTTTTTTTAAAAACGGTTGTGGAAACGCCGTCGTGAAATCCACATTTTATAGTAGTGTACTCATTTAGTAATTCTGATAATAACCATTGATAATTATGAGTGAGACTAATTTATGATGTGTTTCTAATTGTATAGGAATAATTATTTTACCTATATTCATTTTTTGTCTTTTAATTTTTTTCATTTGGTTTCTTTTTAATTACATCTTCTTTTTTTCTTTTCTTTTCTCTCTCTTTTGTTTTTCCTTTATAATTTGTAGCTCGAATGCTAGAGTCTCATTGGTAAAGTTCCTAAATTATACTTTCGGTCTAAAATTTATAATTTGGGAATGATCAAGTCTTATGTTAGTAGTTTAGCCTCCTCACTTATAGATTTTTACTTATAAAGTTATATTAGATACTTTGATGTTATGGTTATTATAGTCTTATGATAATTGCAAGTTTTTAACACAATCGATAAGAGAAAGAAGACCTTTAATTATAAAAATGGCCTTAAACTATGAAAACTGACATACAAATTCCTAAAGCACCAATGAATAAAGTTTAGTTCCCCCAAATTATAGTAATAGTCTTGATATGCCCCAAATTGTGAAAAGTGGCACATGCACCTTATGAACTTTGAAATTATGGTAAAAAGTTTAGATCAATCTATGTTTCTAATGAAAATGAAAATTTGAGATTTGTTTGGCATGGTTTTCTGTCAGGTGAAAGCTGTTTTTTAAAATGACCTTTCATTTTAAAAGCCACAAAATATGGTTTTTTCAAGAAAACTCTTATAAGATTTATTTGAAATTTGTACTCATATTTCAATTAGATTTATAAACATTTAAATTTTTTTTTATTACTTATTAGAAAACTTAAGCTCAAAACTATGATTCTACACACTAACTGAAAACGAGTCACAAGTGTAAAAGATAAATAAAACCTATGTGAAATGGAATAGTGAACTAGTCATTGTTGTATGTCAAACTCCATAAAAAAAAAATTGGCTATCCATACCATCATAATTTTGTGTATATCAGTTAAGAGAAGGACTAACTAATATCAAATTCATACTAGAATAACTTGAATTAATCGTTCCAAATTATAAATTTCATAACAAAAAAATCAACTAGACGTTTAGACTAAAACATGGAAATCGGAGAAAGAATGTTGTAGATGACACTTCACAAGCATCCGAGGGAGTAGACGCTACAAGTAATATTTATTTGGCCAACTATGACGAGGACTTTAGTTGCACAAAATGGGGAGCCATATACTAAAGATTTTCGAAATTTGATCTTGGATGCCAAAATTTTCAAAATGGAGACGCAGGTGCCACAAATGCAAAATTTTGGGGACTACACAAGTGCAAATTTTAGAGACACGTGGCATAAATCTCCCATATAACGTGATTAAAAAAACTTGATATTAAAGAAATATAGAACACGGACGAGTAGTGGGAATAGGGATGACAATAATATCCGCGGAGACGGGGCCCTGTGGGGATCCATTCTGAATAGAGAGGGGATGGGGGACAAAGTTCGGGGATGAGGATGATTTTTTATCTCCGAAGATTAGCGGGGCGGGGACGGGGAAAGAACTCCCCGCCCTGCCCCTGCCCCTGCCCCCGCCCCCGCCCTGTCCCCTTTCCACTATATATGTGTGAGATTTCATATGTTTATAAATATATAATATACAATAAAAAAAATTTAAAAGTGTATGTATTCATGAAAATGAGGATTGAAAATATTGAGTAATAGATAAATGAGGAGAATTTTATGTTTATTTTTTATGGTTGCAAGCTTTTTTTATCTTAAAATGTTTTATAAATATTTAGTTTTCAGATATTTATATTTTGATGAGATCTTTAATGACTTTATGATTAAGATTTCATTTGCAGATGTTTAGAATTTGGTTTTTTTATGAAATCTTTGATTTTGAACTAAATTCATGGTGCATATAAACTTTATTGTATTTTTTTAATATATTTTTATAATAAATGGGGAATGGGACGGATACGGGAAAAACCCCTACAACGGAAAATTTATGTCCGCTTCTATTTAAGTAGAAATAAGGACGAGGATGTGATTTTTGGACGTGGGGATGAGAAGGAAAAGCATTCCCCAGTCCCACCTCGCCCCGTTGTCATCCTTGAGGGGAAGAACAAAATCATAGACGATATATAGACTGGTGTAAGCAGAGATATATATATATTGGGGGTCGTGTAGATGGCTTGCTAAAAGGCAACTTTTTGAGCCTTCATTCTTGAGAAACAAAACAAAATAATAATAAAAAGAGAGAGAGAGAGAAGTGACCCTGCCTATTTGCACATCCAAGTTGGCTTATTAATTTTTACACTCTTGAAAGCTGAGCACTTCAATTTCTTAATGAATTTGATTAATGATTGAAATTAGTTTTATGGGGTTGTTAATTAATGAAGGCACCTGCAGGGGGGCAAAAAAAAAAAAAAAAAAAGAAACGCTTTTTTATCACACACATTGTGTTTTGATAAACACAACCTAGAACTTCATCATTAATCAGGTTAAAGAAATGATAGAATTTGACCGCCAAACACAATAAAAATATTATTTAACACTCCAAAAGCAAAATCAGTGTGTGATTTTATTAATTTTTATTGATATCTCTAAGCCGGCCTTTGTTTAAACCTCACAAACCACCATTTCATCTCTATCTCTTCATCTTCACTATAAAATATTCAACAAGATTAAACCCAAAAAAAAAAAACTTTGATGTTTATAAAAAACCAAAAAAATAATAATAATAACAAAAGAAGAGGTTTCTCCCATTTAAAAATAACTCCATTTCCTCACCAAATAAAGAACTCATCAACAAAAAAGTTCTATATGTAGCCTCTTGTACTTCAATCTTCACTCTTCAATGGGTTTCAAACAAACTTGAACCCCATACTTGGGCTTTATTGTAAGGACAATGACCGGAGCATGGCGATAATTATCGGAAATGGTGAAGCTGAACTGGGAGATTAGCATGGCGAGTATTGTCTTGGCTTCCATCATGGCAAAAGCTTGACCAACACAATTCCTTGGACCGGCCGCGAAAGGGATGAACCGGCCGGGGATGTAGGACTTGGAAGCAAATCTTTTGGGGTTGAACTCATTTGCATCTTTACCCCACAATTCTTCACTGTGGTGAATTGCAAGCACTGGAATCCATATTGATAGCCCCTTTGGGATATGCAGATCCCCTAGTTTTATGTCCTCAAAGGCCATCCGAGGAAGCACACTAGCCGGTGGATATAGCCTCAATGACTCGTTTATTACCATATTTAGCTGCATGTACAAAAACAAAAACAAAAAATTACTCGCAATAAGTTAATTTATAGAAAATTAACAATCATGTATTGAGAGTTAAATTGGATGTTGCGATTGTTCAATCATAAATATATAATTATAGTAATATAAACACCAAGTTTCGTGCAAATTTATTAGTAATAATAATCTATTTTTTAATATTAGATGGCTCTACTCCAACTCCAAATATACTATACAACCAACTTAGGCCTTTAGACCCGCCTTTACACTTATTTGACTTCCATTTGTTTTAACAGCTAAGTTGCGCCAGTGGAGTATTCTTCTTCCTTTTTTTTTTTTTTTTTTTTTTTTTTTTGGTGGGGTAGGGGTGCTGGATTTCTATTTGTTTTTATGTCCTTTCTAATAAAACGACATTTAAAATCCTGAAAATGGGCAGCCATAAACTTTTTAGTTCTAGAGTTGACGAGGCTCCACAACTTTTCCACGTGGCGAATGATGTTTCTCCACACACGTTTTTACTTTTGAACGGCTTGATTTTAGTTGCTCCGTAGACAACAAACCAACTATCCTAGCCAAAACCTAAAGCTACAACCTTATACGCACGAGTTTAATTATTTATTATATCATTGTAGGTAATTTCTCTGTGCCTAAAGGTTTTTTTTTTTTTTTTTTTTTTTTCCCTATTGGGATGGTTTTTTTTTTTTTTATTGGGATTAGAGTTATTCCGTCTTTTATCTTTTTTATTTATTAAAAAAATTATTCAACTTATCAATAAACGAAAAATATCTAATTCAATTTTAATAATTTTTAGTACAAATTACAAGTCCAAAACTAAGGGTTCGTTTGGTGAATAAGTTTGAGTTGGAATTTTTAAGTTTCAATTGTAATTTTTGTTGACTTTTTAGAAAAGATTAAAAAAAATTTCAAAAAAAGACAAAAAAGTTTTTTAGAAAAAGATAAAAACTGAGATGAAAAATTTGTGTTTGAACCAATTCTCCAAACATAGTCTAAGTTTGTGTTGAAATATTAATTTCTAATGTTATTTTCGAAAGGAGTCTGCGACTCAAAATTGAGAATCTTTAAGATAGGTGTTTGGGAAAAAGAATAAAAAAAAAAGATTGTTTTGAATTTTAAGTTTTTTTAATATTCTTTTTGAAAACAAAACTTTTCAAATCTATGTTTCAAACATGTAGTTTAAGTTGGATCTGGTAGGTAACTATGTTTTGGAAGCATTTCTTAGTGGCAAATATCCCTAGAAACTCACTTTTGTGTATTTTCTCCCCTCCTTCATTTGCCTACCCTATACACCCTTAAGCCTCAACCCACTTTTTCTAAAATAAAAATAAATAAAAAAACCCAATAATATTTTGTTGCATATTTTATTACACATGACAAAGAAAATTAAAAAAAAGAAAAGAAAAGAAAAGGAGTAATAATTAAAAAGAAAAAAATTAAGTTTGGCTTACCAAGGTGAGCTTGGGGAGATGATCAACAGAGGGAGGTTCACCATTGCAGACTTGCTTGATCTGAGCTCGAACCTTGTCCTGCCAAGAGGGATTGCTGGCCAACAACATGACGGTCCACGTCAGCAAAAGCGCCGTCGTTTCGTGACCAGCAAAGAAGAAGGTTTTGCACTCGTCCATTATGAGCTGCAAATTGAGGCTAAACCCATTTCCTAATTTCTTTTGCTTCTGCATTTCATTGAGAAGCATCCCAAGCAAATCATTCCCATATGAACTGCTTCTTCCAATCTCCACACAGTCCTTTCGGCTCTGTATTATCTCCATTAAAAGCCTCTCCACCTCCGATTTCAGCGACTTTATTTCCCTATTATACTTGCTCGGAAAAAACCTGTTAAAAAAAAATTTAAAATTGAAATTAAAATAAATAATCAAAAACCAAGCCTGGTAAAAAAAGATTGGAATCTAATAAAGAAAGCTGAAGAGAAATCAGCCCAACCACGTAAAAGATATTTCTCCTTTTATAAAGAAAGTAGAGAATCCCAAAAATTAGAAAGAAAAAAAAAAGAAAGAATGAAATAAAACCAGAATACCGGGTCAACTAGTTAAATGTGAACATATTTTATGACGTCTTTCTTTATCAGTTAAAAAGTCTAGCAGTAATTTCAAATTCATTTGGTATCATTACCGGCTTCCTGGTAAGCACAAATGACGACTGGCTTGGGCGCATAGATTCTGCAAGACGTTGAGGAGATGGAATATCTGCTTTCCTTTTTCATAGCTGCTGTCGAACTCCGTCCTTGAAATTATGTCGGCGGTGAGCCGGGTCATGTACTCGCCGATCTCAAACTCGGTCCGACCCGACCCGACCTCGCTCTCCAGTGTTTGGAGCATCTTCTTAGTGCATTCCACCATGTACCCAGCATAGCTCTATTAAAAAACCAAAAAACAAAATAAATAAATAAGTTGAATACAGTATAATCTGAAAAGTCAGTGATAAAAAGAATCGACCACGATAATGATAAATGATAAATGATTAAGAGGATGATGGTGTTGATCATGATAATGATAATGATAATGACAAAATTCATAATCAAGTCTTATCAGAGATTTATAAATACCTTCAGCTTGTCTCCCATGAATGCAGGAGCAACGATGTGACGCTGGTGGTACCAATCCTCACCGTTGGCCATCAATAATCCACGGCCGATAAAGTGCTTACAACCTTGCTGTTGAAGCCACGATTTTCCAGATATATTACTATACTTTGACAATAATTCCTTTATCAAGTCTGTTTCCGTCAAGCACATCCTCGGCTCTATTCCATTCCAATATACAAATCTTTTCCCTACATACATAAAAACAAAAACAAAAAACAAAAAAAAAAGGTTATTTCTTATTTATGTATAATTAGAAAATTTTAATCAGGGGAAAAAAATTAAGGGAATGGTGGTGGTACGATACCGTATTGTTTGGACCAGGCGACGTAATGGGGGAGGAGGCGAGAAACGACGTCGTGGGTGATGGAGTTCATGTCGTGAGAAGTGGATTTGGAGACGAGAGAGGCCATGTCGAGGATGTTGCCGATGAGAGGGCGGGGTTTGGGGCCACGCACGCCTTGCCGTTCCATGATTTTCTTGATGCGTCTCGGGGTTAGCCAATAGCAGGAGAGAGTGTCGTATGCGACTCTCAGTACCAAACTCAGGACCACCACCAACAGGGCCGTTACCACCACCGCTGCCATAGCTGCAGGCTGGGTGGTGAATAATATTGTCGTACGACAAAGACAGAGAAAAACAAGAGAGAGAGAGAGGGAGTGAAGCGTTTTGGGGTTTGTGAGAATTGAGAGAGTATTACGACACTGCCTGTGAGGAAGGAAATAAATCAAGAGATTTGGTGGCTGTGGTTCTGTGTAAGGAGAGAGACACCCCTCCATTTATAAAGAGCAAATGAAGACCTTCTTTTTTGTTTTTTAAGAAATTCAATTAAGAAATAATGAGAAGATTGCTGTGGGCACACACACACACACACACACACACAAAAATAAATAAATAAATAAATAATTCTTTTGGGTAAATATTTTCTAGGGGTGAGGACTACGGCACTGAATGAGTTTTGTTGATACGATATACACGAAAAATGTGATTGTCTTTTTTCAGTCATTGATCAGTGTGATGGTTTTGACATTGATGGATTTGATACTTGATAGAAATATACACTTTGATGATTTTTTTTTTTTTTTTTCAAATTGCATAATTTCGTTTTCTTAATCTTACCCAAATTGGAATTATTCACATGAAGATGAGAATTTATTCTTTCAATTTTAATCGGACAGCTGAGGATGGCATGGAATTAACTTTCAACGGCTAGGAGTGGAAGTCGCGTGCTTTGAGTGTTGAAGGCTATGGGTTAAAATATAATCCAGGGTGAGTTAAATTTTCCCTAATTATTTATTATTGTTAAATGGGGAAAAAAATTAAACGGAATCCTCTAGATTGGGTAGCTCATTAATTACAAGAGAAAGAAAATCCAAGCCCGAATTTTCAATCAAGGACAATATCATTTTATGATGAGAATTTCTTAGGTGGCAATATCTTAATCGGATTTTATTGGGAAATAATATAGCATTATATTGAGTTTTTGATTGATAACATTTTAAGTACTGTTTTTTTTTTTTTTTTAAACTAGTCATACTTTTCGAAATAATTTTTATAATTTTCGAAAAGAGAAATGTATATATATTTTTTACAGAGTGCTATTAAAATTTTCACCTTAAATTATCTCGTGTGGATCAGTGGTCAATATAGACAAAATTATAAAAAATTACTGCCTTAAAAAAAAAAAAAAAAAAGGAGGAATTCAATTCGAATTAATTTACCTGGCCACACTAACCCCGAGTCATGTCCCTTTTAGAGTCTGAACGAAGTTATTATTATTATTATTATTATTATTATTAAGAGAAAGTTAGCACATATCCATATTGTGTGTATAATTTTTTAAACAACTAATGATGGTGCCATCCCCATCAAAGACGAAGGGAAAAAAATTGTTCCATCAAATACAAAACATTATCACAAGAGAAAACTACTCATGATTAGCTGAGTTTTAAGAGCATGAGATATTATTTATTCCTAAACTAACTATATGCAAAGCACATCTCATTATTTTTTTTCCCTAATTTTAAACTAATAAATTTCCCTCTACCGTGTAGTGTAGGTCACCTGACCTCGATGAATTCTTTTATTAGATCAATAGAAAAGCAAACTTTTCTTTGTTCAAAAATATAATTGTCTGTCAAGTTTTAAAAAATATATATATAAACATCAATATTGCTGATTTGAAAGATCTGGTAATAAATGAAAACTTAATTATTGCTTATTTGAATCACCAGATAATACATGAAAATTTAATTTCAATTACAGACATATTTTATCAGTAAAATTTAATGAAACGCAAAACAGGATAGTAACGAGAAATCAAAAAGGTACACTTACTATCGAGCATATATATGGCTCTCTTAAGTCATAACAACACTATTACAATAGATGAAGATTAGCTCCAATTGATCCAAGCCAAGAGATCTTTAACAAAAAGGTCATCTTCAACATTGCATAGAAATAACTCTAGTGAAAATTAGAGAAAATCATACTTTTAAGTAGGAAATGTAACTGAAATATCAAGAATAATTGTTTTTTTTTTTTTTAATTTTAATTTTTAGAATAAGAATGCTTGTTTTGTTTCAAGTAATTAAATATTTCTAAGGATCAAAAAAAGTAATTAACTATTTCTTTTAACAGAAGTTCATAATTATTCATTCCATATAGAAAAGCTACTATATTTTAGGGGTTGAACCCTTGATAACTTTCTGAAACCTAATTAATAAATTTCCTACAATTTATTGATCTTTTCTCTTCTTTTCTTCTTTTTTTTTTTTTTTTTTTAAATTTGAAACTAAAAAGATCTAAAAATAAAAATAAAAGGCGACATTTAAAATTCAAGTTTCGTTGTTTGCAATATCGTAGGCTAGTAACCAAACTACCAACGCAAAACTATTGCTGTTTAATTTTGTGCCCTTTTTTTTCTTCTTCTTCTTCTTCTTCTTTTTCTTTTCTTTTATGAATTTAAAGGAAAATATTGCTCAAAGAATGGAAAATAGTATATAATAATAATTATTACGATCATATTACTTTAAGAAGTGGGGGGAAAGTAAAACAATAATTTGAATGCAAGCATGCATTTGATGGATTTGACATATATCCACATTGATCGCGAGCATTAAAACATGCGAGCAATATAAATGCTATGTGTGTACAAAAGCACCTCTATTCTACTGGTACTACTCCATGATGAGCTCTCTAATTTTATTGCCACATATACATAGCACTACTAGTACTCTATCACATTTGTTTCATTCTGCCAAATTACTCTGTGCAAGAGTACTATTATCAATTTCTTGAACATATCTTCATTCTAAATTATGCACCCTTTTATGTGTATCTTATTATAAAATCAATTAATAAATGTGAAATTACTATTATATCATGTTAGGTACAAATTTTACGTTAATTATCATTTGTAACGTACCTATAAGGAACGTTACTTGTACGGAATGGCAAATAGGGGGAGTGAGAGGTGATAGAATTGAAATCTAGAGAAATTAGATAAGCATTGAGATGTTGTAAATAAAGAAAATTCCTTATATTTAATCACCATTAAAGAAATTAAATGCCTTCTAAAACAACAAGTTTCCTAATTCATATAGTTTCTCAGTATATCAAAAGACCTCACCTGTTTTTTCCTATTTGAAGTAAGGCCAATTTTAAGACCAAAAAAAAAAAAAAAAAAAACACAGACACAGACACAAACATGGAATTTGGATATAATATTTCATGTTAAATTTTGATGATCTGTACTCTTTAAAGAGAGAAGAATCCAGCCGTCCAGTTCGTCCAATTAGAGGTGTTCTCTTCCATTCCTAGCTGGCAGGTTTTGTTGCCCAATCCCTTCATCCTGTTTTTCTGCTTGCGGTTGGGAATGTGTTTCTATATATATAATGACACACACAATACCGGTGTATGTATTTAATGTTTTCCAAAAACAGGAAAATAAAATAAAATCATTATAGCGGTTTTTGGTTTTGCAAGGAAATGTTTTAAAAATGTTAAAATTTCAGAGCATTTATAATTTTCTACCCTTTATTTTCTCCCCTTTTTATGATTTAAAGTGAAGACGTGAAAGCATTACCCAAATGGTTATTTAATTTTTACATTTAAGGGAAGCAATAATAGTTATCTTTTATTGTTTCTGGAATTAGAAATAATAAGTAATGATTTGAATTATGTGAGGGCAACGGGATAAATCTGGTTAGTTACTATATGTACTAGTGTTTGCCATATTTGGCGAGCATCAATCTGATCGCTTGATTGTAACTTTTGATTAAATTATTGGAGGTTCCTTAAAAAAAAATGAAAAGAAAAGAAAAAACTTAAGAAGAAGAAGAAATAAATAAATTTAATAATCGGAGGTTGCAATATGAAAATTGAAATGTATTTCTACTATCTAGCGGAGTTTCTATCGGAGCAAAATACAGGGGAGTTTTCTACTTTGCTGCCCACATAGTAGTCGAATTATGTTATACTCGAGAGGGGGGGGGGGGGGGGGGGGGGAAGGATTATCGTTGTTGGAAAAATGACTTATAAAAAACCATTTTAATGGTCATTTTAAGGCTTGAATTTGAGCGGGACTCACCTCATGTTAGTGTTAGTTCATGGTGAATTCGTGTTCTTCTCCGCAAGAAGATCAAAATCAAATATTTATACACTCAAAATAATAAAATGATGAATGAGAAATTGACACATAAAATTGCACCGATGAAGTTGGAAAAATTAGAGAAATGAAGTGAGGAAACTCTTGTCCCATATAGGAAAGATGTCGCACTAAATTACCAACTTTGCGCAGGCTTCATTTTGCTGCACGGTTTTAAATTGGTTTAAATTTTTTTTTTCCAACTTAAATTCGTAATTGACTGCTATTATTTCATAGAGGTTACTGTTGCTAACCTTTAAGCCTCAGAAAATGTTTCTAATTAATAGGAATAATACCATGATTAATTTCAAAAGCATGAAAACGTTTTTGACAACTTGTAACAGCTAAAACGTTTGGCTTCTAGAAAGTTAAGCCATTGTAAATGGCTAAACCGTTTTATTCCTCACATGAACACCTATAAATTGGCATCCATTCTTAGTCCAAAAGATAACACATGAAAATACAAAGTTTTCTTTTCCTTTCTTAGTGATCTGATTCTAGGTGTCTTAAGTGATAGAGTTTGGCCATTTTTCAAGTTCGCCGGAGGCTGTAATGTGGTACGACATTACCGCTTGTGAACCATTATATCTTGGGAAGCAAATGTCAATTGATCCTCGAGTACCGACGGTGAGGAAGCGAATCTGTTTTAAAAAAAAACCGTTTGGTATACGGATCTCGGTGTTCATCTACAATTTTGAATTTTATTTTCATGTAAATTTATATTGTACAAAACCACAAAACTAATTTGGGAACAAAAGAAAACTAGGGTTTTTTATTCCAATCAATGAATCAAAATAATACATCAAAAGAAGTTTATATAGGTTAATTAAAAAATATAAAATGACTAATCGACCATTAACTGTTGAAAAAAAGGAAATCTAATAATAATAGGAAACAAACTAGGAAACAAACAATAAAATATATAAAAACTATATCATCTAATATATAATTTTGCTGCTGTTAAATTTCGTGATTATTTAATTTTTGTTCGTTGTCTTTTTCTTTATATTTTGCTAACAATCCATTCCCAAAAAAAAGGTCCAATTATATTTGAAAAAAAAAAAAAAAAAACATAGTCCAATTTCAAGTCTCTATTTTCGAGGGAAAAAAATTATTCAATTCTCTTTTCTAAGAGACGTACTCACTTTTGGATATTTACAGGGGGAGAATTCGGAAAAAGTAAATAGATTTAGTCATTGTTTTAAGGATTGTGGCGCTTTTATTTCCTAGACTTTTAATGAATTGACAAGTTATTTTTATAAAATTTTAATTATATTATTCATTGATTTTAAGCCATAACTGTGTCAAGTATATATATTAAAAAAAGATTAAAATATATATATATATATATATATATATTAAAGTTCATCAATTCACAAACACCAAAAAAAAAAAAGTCTTAAAAAAAGTGAGATAAAAAAATATATCAATTTTTATTGAGAATAATTGCTATTGGAGCATAATTTCGTCCAACACCAAATAAACGTTCTTGAAATAGAAAACAAGATCAAACGAAAGAAATAATCAAGAACATTAAGCATGAACATAAGAAAATACAAGAATCTTAAGAACAATGTAGAGAAAACCGGAATCCGGTATAATTGCCTCAAGACTTTGTATTGAGAATTGTGTCTTTTTTTTTTCCTCTCAATTCAAGAGAATTTATAATACATTGGGAATGTAGGAGTTTAATTCTCCTATTAATTTGAGAGTTTATTCTCTATTTAATTACAATGAACCATCCATATTCCGGTGATTTTGATATGTAATAAATATAGACGTTTAACGTCTTTGATATTAAATATAGATGATTAAGTTCCCTTTGTAAACTCCTATTAATTGTTGAACGTTGTCCTTTGTAGACGCTTGAACTTCTCCTTCTGACGTCCGATATAACCTTATGAAGACTCATACTTGAGGGAGCTAGTCTCCTTCCTCATAAATGAGTAGACCTCTACCTGGGTTGTCTCCTACCTTATAATTAAGTAGGCTCCTACCTAGGTTGTCTCCTTCCTCATAATTAGGTAGACTCCTACCTATATTGACTTGAATAAAAATTATTATAAATAAATTTTATATAATGACAAAAATACCATCCAACATCAGCCCCCCAGTCCTTAAGTTTAGTATGTCAAACGACAGGGACTTTTTAACCTTTTTTTTTTTTTTTTTTTTTTGAATTCGGTCCTGCCAAAAAATTCATGATCGGTCCAACCGTCATGTTCATGTTTGGTCCTGCCAAACTATAATGAATTCGGTCATGCCGAAAAATTTATGATCGGTCATGCCGTCATGTTTATATTTGGTCCTGCCAAACTATATATATATATTTTTAAATTCGGTCCTGCCGAAAAATTCATGATCGGTCATGCCGTCATGTTCATGTTTGGTCCTGCCAAAATATATATATATATTTTTTTTTATTCGGTCTTGCCGAAAAATTCATGATCGGTCCTGCCGTCATGTTTATGTTTGGTCCTGCCAAACTATATATATATATATATATATATATTTTTTTTTTTTTTTTGAATTCGGTCCTGCCGAAAAATTCATGATCGGTCCTGCCGTCATGTTTATGTTTGGTCCTGCCAAACTAAATTTATTATTTATTATTATATATTTTTTTTTAATATGTTGGAGTCATTGGTGGATACTTATCTTCTCCTATGGAGCCATTGGAGGATACTGGAGTCGTTGGAGGATACTTATCTCCTCCAATGGAGTCGTTGGAGGATATTGGAGTCGTTGGAGGAGATAACTCCCCATTTTCTTTTTGCTTTTTTTTACCAATACTACATTGGCAATCCATTCTGGATAGTGTGCCTCCCGTTTAGTATTTGCTTCCAATAACTTCTCCACTTCTTGGTTTATCGCTAAACTAAATTTTCAAACCGAATGGCATCCTTCTATAGCAAAAAAGGCCTCTATCAGTTGTGAAAGAAGTCTTGATTTGATCAGGTTCATGCATGTAAATCTGATTGTATCCAGAATATGCATCCATGAAGCTAAGCAATTCATGACCCGCTGTAGCATCCACAAGTTGATCAATTCGTGGGAGAGGAAAACAGTCTTTTGGACACGTTTTATTTAAATCAGTATAGTCAATACAGACTCTCCATTTTCCGTTTGCTTTTTTGACCAATACTACATTGGCAATCCATTCTGGATAGTGTGCCTCCCGTATAGTATTTGCTTCCAATAACTTCTCCACTTCTTGGTTTATCGCTATGTAGCGCTCTGGGTTGAAAGTTCGCCTTTTTTGCACCTTGGGCTTGAAGGCTGGATCTACATTCAACCGATGCACCATGATTCTTGGATCAATCCCTGGCATATCCTCATAGGACCAAGCAAATACATCTTTGTATTCCCGAAGGAAGCTAACCAACTGTTCTCGTAACGGTGATGACAACCTTGATCCGATTTGTACTGTTTTGTCGGGCATAGACTCATCTAGAGGTACTGCTACTAAATCCTCAATAGACTCTCCTCTTTTCACATGTTCTTCACGCGGATCGAGTTCTCCAAAATTCTGTATGTCATTTAAGTCTTTTGGCAAATCAGTTGGTAAATCTCCAT
This sequence comes from Ficus carica, assembly GCA_009761775.1. Lineage (NCBI taxonomy): Eukaryota > Viridiplantae > Streptophyta > Magnoliopsida > Rosales > Moraceae > Ficus > Ficus carica. Next base: position 9,444,617 of record CM019743.1, on the reverse strand, counting down.
CTATTTGATAAATGGTTGAAATCACCTCTTTTCGTTTTGCGCTTGATTCCCCATTGGTAGCATTAACATAACAAATCCGTGCTTCTTTTTGACTTCCGACTACCACTCCGATGCCATTTTCTGTTGGGAATTTCATCATCAAATGATATGTAGAGGTAACTGCTCTCATCGCATTTAGAGTTGGTCGGCCAATAATGGCATTATAAACAGATGGGCGATCCACTACTAAGAAATTCACCATTCGTGTTATCTGTGCTAAATCTTCTCCCATTGTAACCGGGAGAGTTATCACTCCTTCAGCCCTAACACATTCCCCAGCAAATCCATACAAAGGGGTTAACACTGGAGTTAGCTTTGCTCCCCCTAGATTTATTCGTGTTAATGCACTTTTGAATAATATGTCCGCAGAACTCCCATTATCGACTAAAATTCGATGAACCCGACTATTTGCTATTCGGAGAGATATTACCAAGGCATCATTATGTGGGTGGAGTAATTTCTTAGCCTCTTTTTCTGTGAAGGTTATGGCGACATTCTCCATCTTTGAAAACTTTGCAATATGCTCAGTCATGTTCACATATTGTGCACCATCAAAATCTTTGGCTTCTCGGGCATATGACTTTCGCGCACGTGAACTATCACCTGTTTCTGGTCCTCCGAATATTGTTCGAACGTCATTCAACTCTCCTACCGGATTATTATTCTCGGCCAATGGAGCAGGTGGTATGGGTTGTTGTTGTTGCTGTTGCACCATAGGGGGTGTGATCCGCCTTTCTGCTATCACTCGTTCCACAAACTCCCGCAGTTGTCCTTGTTGCACAAGAGCCTCAATTTGTCCTTTCAATTGGTAACAATTCGAGGTATCATGACCAAAATCTTGGTGGAAACGACAATATTAAGATCTATCCCTCTTGTTAGGATCTCCTTTCATGGGTGCTGGTGGAACTAACAAATTTCGATGCTGAATTTGCATCAAGATTTGTTCTCTTGTTGTATTCAACGGTGTATAAATCTTTGTCACATCAGGCAGATTGTACGCTTGAAATTTTTGTGTCAAAGCTTTTAACTTGCTCGTCTCTGATTGTACTTCTGCCTTTTGTTTTTTCTGATCAGACCCCTTGGCTCCTTCTTCAACCTTCCGTTTTCCTTCAAGTTTCGATGTTCCAGCCTGGGCTGGACCTCTTCGATTTCGCATATACTCCTCCGCACTGATAAATTTTTGTGCTCGGGTAATGAGTTCGGCAAAAGTTTTGGGTTGCTTGTGCACAATAGACTTTAGCATACTTCCTTCCAAAAGACCTTCTCTTATTGCGGCAACGGCATCACTATCAGTGTATCCCTCCACATAGTTCATCTCTTGGCTAAAACGCTCTATGTAGCTCTTTAATGATTCTTCGGTCCCTTGTTTGAGGGAATAAAGATAGAGCTTATCCTTCTTGCGGGTTTTTGCCATCATAAATCTACCCAAAAATTATTGCTTTAGCTCTCTAAATGAGCCAATTGAACCCGGCTCAAGCTGTTGGAACCATTGAAGTGCCGGTCCAGTTGATGTCAGAGAGAATGCTAAGCACATTTGAGCTTGAGTCGCTCCCCGGATCCGCATCCAAGTGCAATATCCATGCATATGACCAGCAGGGTTCTCTTTCCCATCATATTGCTTGATAGGAATCATCTTGAAGTCGGCGGGAAACTCCTCAATTAGGATATCCTCGGTGAATGGAGGTTCGGTTTCATCCATCATATCTTTAATGCCTTCTGGCATCTTCCGATTTGCCTCATAATCATCCATTCGCCTTTGCATCCTTTCAAGCTGTTGCTCAAGTTGTACTTCTCGGATGCTACGATTTGACTGGCTCTTTGCTTGTTCATGGTACACACCGCTTGTTCTACTTTGATTTGGTTGTATAATTCGGGCACCTCGCGGAGGATTGGCTCGACCACCTTTTTCATTCCTTGCTGAAGGTACTCGACCATTTCGGGGATTTCGAGGTTGGGGTTCACCATGTGATATATTACGTCGTGCATTGAGTCGATCACATAGATCAGTAGTGGAAAGCTCCTCCGATCCTGATGGAGTCCAATTGCTATCTACCTCTTCATCACTTCCTTCTGGGTGAGCCAACCTATCGAACACGGAAGTACGCGTTCTCTCCGTTCGTGAGCGTTGACTTTCACTTCGCCCTTGTGCTCCCAAACGTCTCCAAACTTGTCGTGGTTGCTGCCTAGCAGCTAAATGTGACGACCCGCCTAGCACAGGCCGTCACTTGACTTAACTTACTTGAACTTAAACTTGTTTTATCCCATTTTTAATCATGAAAATAGTGGGGATTTTTTTTTTTTTTAAAATAGCGGAAGCATTATACTTAGAAAATATTTACATACTCTCATACGCAAATAAATTAACTGTCTGTTTTCTCAAAATAGATATGTTAATAAAATCCTTCTGAGTTGCGAACCCCAACCCGTTCATCATTTCACAGCCACCGGCTTCACCCTCCATCATGCAGTTAATTCAAAACAGGCTGTTTACCTACAGCATAAACTTCAAACAATGAGCGAAAGCTCAGCAAGTACAACTCCTATACCGCGAATCAATTAAATGAAACATACATAACCTTTTTCATGGCATCTTAAACATGAAATCATAAACATGGCATCATATCATCGATTTCTTCATCTTAAACATGACGTTCTATCGTGAAATGCATGAACCGTTTATGTCCAGTTATGCTTGCTTTCTTGTATCACACTTTATCTTGTTAATTTTACTTGTGGGCCCGTTAACTTGATGTGCTCGTACCCGGCGCGCAGCTTGAGGAGATTTCCCAAGCTTTCGACCCGATCGTCATCAGGGGGCACGACACTGGCTCTTGTGGCCTTTTCTCAAACGTTCTGTTTGTATGTCTTTCTTGACATCTTTCCACTTGATAGATTAGTGAGCATACTTATATGATGTCTCCTAATCTCATGTTCTATCAATGCATGGACATGCGTACTTTTTCATGTAGGCATAATAACAATACTTGAATCATACTTTTAAAGCATGGCATTAGCATTTGAAACATTCATCATACAGTAAGCATATTGCAACCATCGAGCAATTCATCAAATAACACTTAAACAGTGTAAAGCAAACATGTTAGGTAAACATACAACTCTAGCCTATGCTGTAGGCGGCGTTGTACTTACCTTGTCTTCGTTGTTCGCGTGATCGAATTTCCTTTCCCGAGCACGCTCGCAGGTCGCCTCCTGCCCATGGACGTTTACACGTGAGGTCTCTATTCTAGGATCGTTTAATGTCGGATAAAACCAACATATATATATATATATATATCGGTTATATGTCCCTCTACTAATCACATGTGAAGGGGTCACACGGCGTAACCCACAACAGAAATATTAATTAAGGGTTCATGTAGAGAATCATAATCTTAATTTAAACCTTAATCCGCAAGGTTAACTCTGGGCTTGGGCAAGGCCCTAGTAACTCGGAATAATTTTCCGGCTACTAACGCAGTATCTTATTCATTTTAATCTTGAAAACCTTGAACTTGTTTAAAAATATCATTTTCTTGTTTATTTAAGTAAGTTTGGTGAATAACACCCAAACTTGTCCTGAAAATTACAAAACACTTGAAAATATTTCTATACAATATTTGGGGATCGAAAACCGCCTTTGGAACGGTTTTCGGGTTTGAAAATGATGTTTGAAAGTTAGAAAAACGTTTTTCCTAGTCATTGGTCTAGAAAATCCCGTGCATGAGATTTTGCTCACTGCACGGATTTTGTTTGAAAATTCATAACTTAAAATCTCAAATGAATTTGGAAACACTTTCTTCACGAAAGTTGTAGCTAACAAAAATATCTAAAACTTTCATGTTTTGAACATTTTCTGATTCTGGCTCAGTTGATACCAGTTTTTGTTTGAACACATGTGAATCGTTGGAACTTGGTCACCCTGACCAGTTCTCGGTTTTTAAAAAAAAACAAAGGCCATTGGAGCCTTATTTTTGAAATCTGTCCGCGTTGTCCCCTAGGAAACACCCTAATGAACAACTTTCGTGTTTTAAGTTTTTACCCATTCGGCCTCTAAGGACCTGTAAATTCCACTTTTCCGAGCTGCCGGGTGTTAGACCCGAGAGCAGTTTTGGTGTTAGTCCAAATTTTACGTCCCTATGCGTTGCTCTAGCTCGACCGCCCAATGCGGGACCTACTAACACATGCACGTCCTCTAACGTCCCTCATACACATAATATTTTAAATCCCGTGTTTGCGGATTCGACTCAAGGCCGAGACCCCTTGGTCCACGGTTTTGAGAGAGAAACATACAAAACATACATACAACATAACTCAACCATATCATCATACAAACCCTAGAACATGCATCTAGAATTTTGATAAACATATTAGGGACATAAAACCCTTAAATAGAAACCCTAGCATGCATCTCTAGCACACAAAAATCATAGAGCATAACACCAACCAAACATGCAAAATAATCACCTCAAAAACCTAAATCAAGCATAAAATATAACCTAAGCTATTTAGGGCTAAAACCGAAAATTATGAGCTTAAGCTCTTACAACCTTTTTGTGCTTGAAATACATGGTAAAACCCTTGAGAAAAATGAACCAAAAGCTAGGGTAAGTTCGGATTTTTACCTCAAAATCCGGGGGGTGTCACTAGCTTGATCCTAGTCGAAATCTAGCCTCCAAAGTGCACGGTTTTGACCTCAAAAATGGTCACAAAAATTTGTTAACTTCCTCCCCCAACCAACCTTGGCAAAAGAGAAGAAAATGACCAAAAATCTTACCTTAAAATCCGTGGATCTCCTTGAGCATCAACTCACCAAAATGGTTGGTTTTTCTTGGCTCTAGATCACACCCTCACTCAACCCTTGATTCTAGCCAAACCCGAAATTTTTTTTCTTGGATTTTCTCAGCTCCCAAACACTCGGCAAGATGGGAAAGAGAGGGGAAAATTTTTTGAACAAATCTCTCCTTTGAACACACAAGAAAACCGAAGGCTTAGGGGGTTTTCTTACCAAAATTTTTGGCTTAACTCCCTTGATCTCTCTCTCTCTCTCTCTCTCTCTCTCTCGGATTTTTTGGAGGAGATTTTCTGAGGGTTATGGCTGAGAAAGAGGGTTAAGGCTGCTGTCTTTTTGGGGTTTGAAATCCCTAGGAATAGTGCCTCTAGCTAGGGGAAATCCTAGCTTTCTTTTCCAAGGCAAATTTGCTTCCAATCTTGGTATTTGGTCCTCCAATTTTTGCAAGCTATTGTCCAAAGGGGCTTGGAGTGGCCGGCCATGAGGGGGAGAGAAATGGGGAGTGGTTGACAACTCATAGATGAGGTGTCACATGCTCATTGGTCCAAGTGTGTGAAGGGTTATGTCCTAACTTAGCTTAATTGTGATGTAATTAAGCTTAATGGCTTGTTTGGTTCAATCTTTTTGAAAAATTGTGTAATTTCAACACATTGCAATAAATTTTAATACTGGGGTGCTTTAATACCCAGTATCAAAAATTACATTGCATTTAAAATTTCGATCTGTGAAAAACTCGATCGGAAAAATTTTTCTCTTATTTTTCCGAATCCTTTCGCCCTGAACCCTAGCTTAGTATGCTTGATTTTTCTAAGGTGATTTTAATTCTATTCAAACTCATCTTGATCAAGAAATGAGTTTTTAGCAGTAATTTCACTTGTACTGCGATCATAAAATTCTTGTTTGACGTTTTCGACCGTTTTGGTCTAACTGACTTATTGGTCAACGTCGACTTGTCTTGAAATGTGCAAATACGACCTCCTTTCACTCACAAAGGTCTTTTACGAGTTCATGCAATTTGCTTTTGAGTCTTAATAAATCTTAAGAACTCGTGACACAAAATTAAGTTCTAAAACGAACTTCCTCATGAAATACCGATTACGGTAAATATTTACACGAAATTTCTAAAAAATATTAACCGAAAAAAATTCGGGTGTTACAATCTACCCCCCTTAAAAATTTTTGTCCTCGAAAATCAAAACAATTCGGGGTAGTTTCTTCTCATGTCGCTCTCGACTTCCCATGTCGCTTCTTCAACTGCATGATTCTTCCACAAAACCTTGACCATAGGAATCGTTCGGTTCCTCAGGACCTTATCTTCCCTATCGAGGATTCTGACAGGCTTCTCCTCGTATGTCATATCGGTCTGAACCTCTACCGGCTCCTGATGAAGTATGTAGGAAGGGTCCGAGATATACTTCTTGATTATCGAAACATGGAAAACGTCGTGCATCGATGCTAACTCTGGCGGTAAAGCGAGTCTGTATGCGACCTTTCCAACCCTTTCCAAGATCTCGAACGGTCCTGTGTAGCGCGGGCTCAACTTTCCCTTCTTACCGAACCTCATTACTCCCTTCATTGGAGAAATCTTTATGAAGACTGCGTCCCCAACTTGAAATTCCAAAAGTCTGCGACGCTTATCAGCGTAACTCTTCTGACGACTAAAAGCCATGTCGAGCCTTTGTTTGATTTTCTGGATATCCTCGGAGGTCTTTTTGATGAAGTCTGTCTTCTGTAGCTGCTTCTGGCCGACTTCTTGCCAATTAATTGGCGATCTGCACTTTCTCCCATACAACGCTTCGAATGGTGCCATGTCAATCGAAGAGTGATAGCTGTTGTTGTACGAGAATTCGATTAACGGAAGCTTCTGATCCCAATTTCCTTTGAAGTCCAAGACATACGATCGCAGCATATCTTCAAGCGTCTGGATAGTTCTCTCCGATTGACCATCGGTTTGGGGGTGAAATGCAGTGCTGAACTTCAATCTCGACCCCATTGCCATATGAACGCTGGTCCAGAAACGCAAAGTAAAACGCCCATCGCGGTCGGATATGATCGATCTTGGCACTCCGTGCAGCTTGACGACTTGATTTACGTAGAGTTCGGCCAATTTTTCTACTGAAAAGGTGGCTTTGATGGCGATAAAATGGGCTGATTTGGTCAATCTGTCGACAATGACCCAAATCGTATCATTCCCACTTGTCGTCCTTGGCAATCCTACTACGAAATCCATCGTAATTTGCTCCCATTTCCATTCTGGGAGTTCAATTTTCTGTAGTTCGCCTCCGGGATGTCGATGCTCTGCCTTAACTTTCTGACAAGTTAAGCAAGTCGATACGAATTCTGCCACATCATTCTTCATGTTGGGCCACCAGTACGTCTCCTTGAGGTCCTTGTACATCTTGGTAGCTCCTGGATGTACAGAATATGGCGTCTGGTGTGCCTCTTTTAGGATTTGTTCCTTTAAATCCTTCACTTTTGGAACCCAAATTCGACTCTTGAAGTGGATTATTCCATCTGCAGAAGTCATAAAATCCTTGCCATCCTGATCAGCAAATCGCGCCTTCCTCAACGAAGAATCTTCTCCCTGATGCGCCTTGATTCTGTCTAGCAAATCTGAGTGAAGAGTCAGTGAATCCAATCTCCCGGTGATTATTTCCAGTTGATAATTACTGATCTCTTTCTGCAACGCCTTGGGAAGTGCTTCAATGGACATCAGTGTGCCTACTGATCTCCTACTCAGCGCATCGGCTACCCTGTTGGCCTTTCAGGGTGGTAAAGGATCTCGCAGTCGTAATCCTTTACTAACTCCAGCCATCTTCTTTGCCTCATATTGAGCTCCTTCTGAGTAAAAATATACTTGAGGCTCTGATGATCTGTGTAGATCTCGCACTTGTTTCCATACAGATAATGTCTCCATATCTTAAGTGCGAAGACCACCGCTGCTAGCTCCAAATCGTGCGTAGGATAATTCTGTTCATGATTCTTCAGCTGTCTTGATGCATAAGCTACTACCTTTCCAGTCCTGCATCAGAACTGCTCCTAACCCAGTCTTGGAAGCGTCGCTGTAGATTACGAAATTTCCCGCATCAACATTAGGAATGATGAGCACCGGGGCACTTGTCAGCTTTTTCTTCAGCTTCTGGAAGTTTTCCTCGCACTTTGGAGTCCATTCGTACTTTTTAGTCCTTCCTGGCTGAGGGCCGTGAGGGGTGCTGCTATCCTGGAGAATCCCTCTACGAAGCGTCGATAGTATCCAGCGAGCCCTAGGAAGCTTCTTATCTCGGTAACGTTCCTGGGGGTCGGCCATGAGCTAACCGCTTCAATCTTCGCTGGATCTACGGAAACTCCCTCTTTTGATACTACATGCCCCAAAAAGTGAACCTTCTCCAGCCAAAATTCACACTTCGTGAATTTGGCAGTATAGTTGATGTCGCCTCAACATTTCCATTACCAGCCTGAGGTGCTGTTCGTGCTCCTCTTTGGATCTCGAGTAGATCAAAATGTCGTCGATGAAAACGATGACAAATTTGTCCAAGTATTCCTTGAAAATTCGGTTCATGAGATCCATGAATGCAGCTGGGGCGTTCGTCAATCCGAATGGCATTACTAAAAACTCGTAATGCCCATAGCGCGTCCTGAAAGCCGTTTTGAACACATCCGACTCCTTGATTCGAAGTTGGTGATAACCTGATCGCAAGTCCACTTTGGAGAACACTTCTGCTCCTCTAAGCTGGTCGAACAAATCGTCGATCCTGGGCAGTGGGTACTTGTTCTTGATCGTCAGTTTGTTCAATTCTCTGTAGTCGATGCACATGCGCAACGATCCGTCCTTCTTTTTCACGAACAGGACAGGTGCTCCCCATGGAGAGTGGCTTGGTCGGATGAATCCTCTGTCGAGTAACTCCTGCAACTGTACTTGGAGTTCTCTTAGCTCGGCCGGTGCCATTCTATATGGCGCCTTTGACACTGGTGCAGCTCCGGGTAGCAACTCGATCTCGAAGGAAATCTCACGTTCCGGTGGAAGTCCGGGTAGATCCTGAGGAAAGATGTCCAGATATTCCCTAATAATAGGAACTCCTTCCGGTGTCAATTCTTCTTCTTGCTCCTTGTCCACCAAATTAGCCAAATATCCTTGGCATCCATTGGCTAACATTTTCCAGGCTTTCATTGTGGATATGAGCTTTGTGGTGGAACGTCGGGACTGTCCTTGAAAACTGAAATCCTCATCGTCGCAGGGGCTGAACGTGACGTTACGCTTTCGGCAGTCGATCTTTGCGTTGTGACGACCTAAGAAGTCCATCCCCAAGATCACATCGAAATCGTGTAGCCTGATTGCGATGAGATCTGCGAGTAATTCTCTGTCATTGATCCTAATAGGAACATTTTGGATCCAAAAGTTGGACCTCAAAACTTCTCCCGATGGCAAAGATGCCGAAAAGGTCTGCTCTACCCTACTCCCGACTCTGCTTAACTTCTGAGCGAACTCCATCGATATGAACGAGTGGGTAGCGCCAGAATCAAATAGGGCAATTACATCATAGGTGGCGATAGAAAGCTGACCTGTCACCACGTTGGAGGTGCCTGCTTCTGCATCTCCCCTTGTGTAAGCGTAGATCCTGGCCTGTAGGCTCGGGTGCCTCCAATCTACCCTGGGCAATCGATAGACCTTCGAGTGTAGCCTGGACTGCATGTAATTGCTGGTGTTGCGGGTTTCTGTTCGGATAGGGCTGGTACTGCTGCTGTGTGTTCTGAGGACAGCTTCTCGCGTAGTGCCCTTCCTTGCCGCAGACATAGCAAGTGTTGGTCCCCTGACGACAGACACCCGGATGCTTCTTACCACACTTGTTGCACTGGGGGTAACTATTCTTGTTCCTGTCGTTGCCTTGGTTGTTTCTCTTCTGGGGGAAATTTCTCTGCTGTCCCTGGTTGTTGAAATTCCCCTTCCGCTTGTTCTTTCCGGGTTGTCGGGGACCTTGTGCATTGGGGTTGCTGGCCTGAGCTTGTGGCTTAGCTTCCGTGGATTGACGGGATTGGTTCGTCTTGGCTAGAGCTTTCTCTTCTTTCTTGGACTGGTAAAATTGGGCTCTGGCCTCCTTATCCCTGTCGATCCAATACTCGGCTCTCAGGGCTCTCTCAATACAATCCGACACTGTTACAGGGGGACTGTTTCCGGCGCTCACTTGGCGGGCAATATCCGTGCGGAACATCTTCATCATCAACCGCACTTTCTCAGTTTCACTGGTAATTAAGTTCGGGCACAACCGGGCCAATTGCTCGAACTTCTTGACAGCTTCCATCACTGTCATGGATCCTTGAGTGAAGCTGGTGAGTTCGTCCTGCTGGGCAGCCAGGACTTCTTTGTTGTAGTACATAGCCCTGAACTCGTCCACGAAGTCTTGCCAGGACATATTCAGCACATTTCTTCTCATCTGCACTGTTATCCACCAGTGCCTCGCGTCCTTTTTCAGCGCAAAGGATGCACAGAGTACTTTCTCTTGCTCGGTCAGGCGCATAAAGTCCAGAATGACTTGCATGTCGATCAGCCAGTTGTCGGCTGCAATCGGATCAATTGGCCCCTCGAACTCGGGCGCCTTCATCCTTCTGAACCTTTCATACAGAAGGTCCTCTCTCACCGGCTGTGGCTGCATCTGTACTTCAGCCGGGGCTACTGGAACCTCAGCGTTCCGCGGAATTTCCTGCCTGACCTCTGGTTGGGCTACCGGAGGAATATTCGGCACTTGAGGTGCTACGGGAGGAATAGGTTGCACTGGCGGCACTGCCGGAGGGACTGGCTGTGCCGGTGGTGGAACCTCTTGGACTCTGGGTCCCTGATTCTGCTGAGCTAGCTGCTCCCGAATAAGAGTCATCTCTTGTTGCTGCTCTTGCAGCTGGCATTGTATATTTACAAGTATGGCGGTCAAATCTTGTGCTGGAGGATTTACCGGTATTGTTCTCCTCGGACGTACCATCTTGTAACCTCTATAGTAAGAAAAGATATTAATCACATCTCTTCTTTCATATAATTATTATCATTACATCATAAAACATCATAACATGCATGTAACATCATAATATACTTGTATCTTGCCATAACTCAAAGGCAGATATTTAATGACATATTTACTTGTAAAAAGAAACTCGTAAAGAGAAATGAAAATATCATTTGATTTCATTTAACCCGTGTCTGCACGGTCTCTTTGTACATAATTAAAATACAAGGCTTTTCAAAATACATGATTCCCTCGGCATTTTTTCAAAAAAGTGCCAGGGTACTGATATATATACATATTTCAAAAATACTTGTCACTTTACCAAAAATACACATGGTTAAATCAACAAGATGGAAGTGATCTAACACTTTCCATCATACATAAAGTACATCCTAACGTCCGAATATACATAATACATTATAATAAAGTTTTAATACAAAAGAAAGAGGGTACAAAACAAAACGGCCCTAATCTAACGGATGACCTCGATCTCAAGCGCGGATATATCGGAATCCGTGTCATCCCCTAAATCGTCTTCCCAGTCCCCGTCATCTGGAACGATGTGATGTGGCTCGTCCTCGAGGGGAAACTCTTCGGGATCCTCCTCGTCGTCCGGAATCTCCTCGGGATCTTCCATGTCTTCATCGTCGTCCTCCTCATCTTCATCATCACTGGATATGATGATGAGTGGATTCTGGTCGTGCTCCATCTCATCCTCAAGTGGTCCGACCTCATACTGTGGCTCTTCGTCCTCGCCGGCATGCGGCCCCACCTCATACTGTGGCTCGGGCTCATCAGCATCATCGACTGGGGGCTGCTCAGGGTTCGCTGGAGCATCATTCCTGGCGTCTTGAGCAATGATCTCTGCCGCTAAGATATCGTCGAGGGTCCCAGCGACGGTCGAGTGTAGGGTAGGCTGCGGAACATGCTGTCTGATGTGAGGCGGCGTTCCGTTCACTAGTAAAGTTACTGCCTCTAACTGGGGCTCTGGAAGATCCTGGGGTACATGGGGATGCATCATCTCCTCAAACCTCCACCAGTAGTGGCTCATCGTCTCACCCGGGTATGCGTGCCAGGCCTGGGATAATATCTGGTACCGTGTATGACGCATATCACGGTAAATATCCGGATCTCTAGCAGGTGCACCCTCATCTCTGGGTGGAAGTGGTCCGTAGCGCTCTAACATCACCGCACGAAACTGCGCCCAGGTGCGACTAGGCACCTGACGCTCACCAATGTCGATCCACCATAGCCGCGCATCTCCGTAAAGACATTTAGCAGCGAGCATGATTTCCAGATAGTTCGGGATGTGACACATCAAGAATGTTTGCTCCATATCGTGGAGCCACGCCTCGACGTGCACTGTACGCCTCGTGCTGTCAAAGGATAGGGGGTGTGCGCGGAAGAAAACCGTAACGGAGTCTCTATCCTCTTCGGTCATCATGGGGTCTATCGTACCGTATCTAACACGCAATACTTAACTATAAGTATACATATATAAAACATAAAATAAATCTAAACTTACATATGGTGGCGGCGATGGCAGGCAGACCGTGAAATGATGTCGCAGGAAACCCGCTCTGATACCAATCTGTGACGACCCGCCTTGCACAGGCCGTCACTTGACTTAACTTACTTGAACTTAAACTTGTTTTATCCCATTTTTAATCATGAAAATAGTGGGGATTTTTTTTTTTTTTTTTAAATAGCGGAAGCATTATACTTAGAAAATATTTACATACTCTCATACGCAAATAAATTAACTGTCTGTTTTCTCAAAATAGATATGTTAATAAAATCCTTCTGAGTTGCGAACTCCAACCCGTTCATCATTTCACAGCCACCGGCTTCACCCTCCATCATGCAGTTAATTCAAAACAGGCTGTTTACCTACAGCATAAACTTCAAACAATGAGCGAAAGCTCAGCAAGTACAACTCCTATACCGCGAATCAATTAAATGAAACATACATAACCTTTTTCATGGCATCTTAAACATGAAATCATAAACATGGCATCATATCATCGATTTCTTCATCTTAAACATGACGTTCTATCGTGAAATGCATGAACCGTTTATGTCCAGTTATGCTTGCTTTCTTGTATCACACTTTATCTTGTTAATTTTACTTGTGGGCCCGTTAACTTGATGTGCTCGTATCCGGCGCGCAGCTTGAGGAGATTTCCCAAGCTTTCGACCCGATCGTCATCAGGGGGCACGACACTGGCTCTTGTGACCTTTTCTCAAACGTTCTGTTTGTATGTCTTTCTTGACATCTTTCCACTTGATAGATTAGTGAGCATACTTATATGATGTCTCCTAATCTCATGTTCTATCAATGCATGGACATGCGTACTTTTTCATGTAGGCATAATAACAATACTTGAATCATACTTTTAAAGCATGGCATTAGCATTTGAAACATTCATCATACAGTAAGCATATTGCAACCATCGAGCAATTCATCAAATAACACTTAAACAGTGTAAAGCAAACATGTTAGGTAAACATACAATTCTAGCCTATGCTGTAGGCGGCGTTGTACTTACCTTGTCTTCGTTGTTCGCGTGATCGAATTTCCTTTCCCGAGCACGCTCGCAGGTCGCCTCCTGCCCATGGACGTTTACACGTGAGGTCTCTATTCTAGGATCGTTTAATGTCGGATAAAACCAACATATATATATCGGTTATATGTCCCTCTACTAATCACATGTGAAGGGGTCACACGGCGTAACCCACAACAGAAATATTAATTAAGGGTTCATGTAGAGAATCATAATCTTAACTTAAACCTTAATCCGCAAGGTTAACTCTGGGCTTGGGCAAGGCCCTAGTAACTCGGAATAATTTTCCGGCTACTAACGCAGTATCTTATTCATTTTAATCTTGAAAACCTTGAACTTGTTTAAAAATATCATTTTCTTGTTTATTTAAGTAAGTTTGGTGAATAACACCCAAACTTGTCCTGAAAATTACAAAACACTTGAAAATATTTCTATACAACATTTGGGGATCGAAAACCGCCTTTGGAACGGTTTTCGGGTTTGAAAATGATGTTTGAAAGTTAGAAAAACGTTTTTCCTAGTCATTGGTCTAGAAAATCCCGTGCATGAGATTTTGCTCACTGCACGGATTTTGTTTGAAAATTCATAACTTAAAATCTAAAATGAATTTGGAAACGCTTTCTTCATGAAAGTTGTAGCTAAAAAAAATATCTAAAACTTTCATGTATTGAACATTTTCTGATTCTGGCTCAGTTGATACCAGTTTTTGTTTCAACACATGTGAATCGTTGGAACTTGGTCACCCTGACCAGTTCTCGGTTTTTATAAAAAAACAAAGGCCATTGGAGCCTTATTTTTGAAATCTGTCCGCGTTGTCCCCTAGGAAACACCCTAATGAACAACTTTCGTGTTTTAAGTTTTTACCCATTCGGCCTCTAAGGACCTGTAAATTCCACTTTTCCGAGCTGCCGGGTGTTAGACCCGAGAGCAGTTTTGGTGTTAGTCAAAATTTTACGTCCCTATGCGTTGCTCTAGCTCGACCGCCCAATGCGGGACCTACTAACACATGCACGTCCTCTAACGTCCCTCATACACATAATATTTTAAATCCCGTGTTTGCGGATTCGACTCAAGGCCGAGACCCCTTGGTCCACGGTTTTGAGAGAGAAACATACAAAACATACATACAACATAACTCAACCATATCATCATACAAACCCTAGAACATGCATCTAGAATTTTGATAAACATATTAGGGACATAAAACCCTTAAATAGAAACCCTAGCATGCATCTCTAGCACACAAAAATCATAGAGCATAACACCAACCAAACATGCAAAATAATCACCTCAAAAACCTAAATCAAGCATAAAATATAACCTAAGCTATTTAGGGCTAAAACCGAAAATTATGAGCTTAAGCTCTTACAACCTTTTTGTGCTTGAAATACATGGTAAAACCCTTGAGAAAAATGAACCAAAAGCTAGGGTAAGTTCGGATTTTTACCTCAAAATCCGGGGGGTGTCACTAGCTTGATCCTAGTCGAAATCTAGCCTCCAAAGTGCACGGTTTTGACCTCAAAAATGGTCACAAAAATTTGTTAACTTCCTCCCCCAACCAACCTTGGCAAAAGAGAAGAAAATGACCAAAAATCTTACCTTAAAATCCGTGGATCTCCTTGAGCATCAACTCACCAAAATGGTTGGTTTTTCTTGGCTCTAGATCACACCCTCACTCAACCCTTGATTCTAGCCAAACCCGAAATTTTTTTTCTTGGATTTTCTCAGCTCCCAAACACTCGGCAAGATGGGAAAGAGAGGGGAAAATTTTTTGAACAAATCTCTCCTTTGAACACACAAGAAAACCGAAGGCTTAGGGGGTTTTCTTACCAAAATTTTTGGCTTAACTCCCTTGATCTCTCTCTCTCTCTCTCTCTCTCTCTCTCGGATTTTTTGGAGGAGATTTTCTGAGGGTTATGGCTGAGAAAGAGGGTTAAGGCTGCTGTCTTTTTGGGGTTTGAAATCCCTAGGAATAGTGCCTCTAGCTAGGGGAAATCCTAGCTTTCTTTTCCAAGGCAAATTTGCTTCCAATCTTGGTATTTGGTCCTCCAATTTTTGCAAGCTATTGCCCAAAGGGGCTTGGAGTGGCCGGCCATGAGGGGGAGAGAAATGGGGAGTGGTTGACAACTCATAGATGAGGTGTCACATGCTCATTGGTCCAAGTGTGTGAAGGGTTATGTCATAACTTAGCTTAATTGTGATGTAATTAAGCTTAATGGCTTGTTTGGTTCAATCTTTTTGAAAAATTGTGTAATTTCAACACATTGCAATAAATTTTAATACTGGGGTGCTTTAATACCCAGTATCAAAAATTACATTGCATTTAAAATTTCGATCTGTGAAAAACTCGATCGGAAAAATTTTTCTCTTATTTTTCCGAATCCTTTCGCCCTGAACCCTAGCTTAGTATGCTTGATTTTTCTAAGGTGATTTTAATTCTATTCAAACTCATCTTGATCAAGAAATGAGTTTTTAGCAGTAATTTCACTTGTACTGCGATCATAAAATTCTTGTTTGACGTTTTCGACCGTTTTGGTCTAACTGACTTATTGGTCAACGTCGACTTGTCTTGAAATGTGCAAATACGACCTCCTTTCACTCACAAAGGTCTTTTGCGAGTTCATGCAATTTGCTTTTGAGTCTTAATAAATCTTAAGAACTCGTGACACAAAATTAAGTTCTAAAACGAACTTCCTCATGAAATACCGATTACGGTAAATATTTACACGAAATTTCTAAAAAATATTAACCGAAAAAAAATTCGGGTGTTACACTAAATCCCTTTGTTGCAGCCTTTCTATGGAAACCTCTTCTTCAGGCTTCTACCACTCCTCACACTTCGCGAGTTGTTCGGTGTGGCTTGTTGGCCATTGGATGGCTGAGCTCTAGCTGGTTGTACGCCATGGAAAGTATTGACAAACTCAGACACCAATTCTGTCAAATTCTCCAAACCCGTCTCCAACCTATCCATGCGTGTTGGAGGACGCGGAGGACGTGGTAATCGTCTACCTTTCTCTTTACCAGCACCACCTCCCTCCGTTTGAGTACCAACTGTATTAGTGGGGTTTGCACTTGACGTGTTCTCGCTCGCCATCTTTTAAGAAATAAGATTGAAAATGCTGGTGAGAACCTGTGAATATTAATCGCACAAGGCCCTCCTTCTAGCGCCAAAATGTTGGAGCAGAATTTCGTCCAACACCAAATAAATGTTCTTGAAATAGAAAACAAGATCAAACGAAAGAAATAATCAAGAACATTAAGCATGAACACAAGAAAATACAAGAACCTTAAGAACAATGTAGAGAAAACCGGAATCCGGTATAATTGCCTCAAGGCTTTGTATTAAGAATTGTGTCCTTTTTTTTTTTCCTCTCAATTCAAGAGAATTTATAATACATTGGGAATGTAGGAGTTTAATTCTCCTATTAATTTAAGAGTTTATTCTCTATTTAATTACAATGAACCATCCATATTCCGGTGATTTTGATATGTAATAAATATAGACGTTTAACGTCTTTGATATTAAATATAGACGATTAAGTTCCCTTTGTAAACTCCTATTAATTGTTGAACGTTGTCCTTTGTAGACGCTTGAACTTCTCCTTCTGACGTCCGATATAACCTTATGAAGACTCATACTTGAGGGAGCTAGTCTCCTTCCTCATAAATGAGTAGACCTCTACCTGGGTTGTCTCCTACCTTATAATTAAGTAGGCTCCTACCTAGATTGTCTCCTTCCTCATAATTAGGTAGACTCCTACCTATATTGACTTGAATAAAAATTATTATAAATAATTTTTATATAATGACAAAAATACCATCCAACAATTGCATCTTCTAGTTTTTGCATGTTTAATTTGTTTGAATAAGATATTATTAATTAAGAGTGAATTTTTTGTGATTAAAAACATAAAAATAAATTAACACTTTAAACGATTGAAAAATACAAACTATATATTCTTGTTTTTATTAAACACAAAAAAAAAATATATTTTTTCATCATCTGAAAAAAAAAAAAAAAAGAAAAAAAAAAGAAAGAAGATCACGTCTAATAGGAAAGTATTCGACTTATATATCCATTTATTCATGTAACCATTATATTCATCTAATAAAATCATGATATATCAATCAAAAGTTTCATTTTAATTAAATTATAAATTATAAATTATAACATCATATTATTAATTAAAAATCTATGTTAATTAAATATGTTTCATTTTGTTATTAGAATGACACAAATAACGAAATATATCATCAGTCGAATTCAATAAGGAACCTTTTTGGGATCAATCTATCAAACTCTTAATGCGCAATTAAGAGATGCCTTTGACTTTCTAAATATTTGTTTCTAACGTTAATTTGACATTAGTAGCAGCGAGTCGACAAGGTGCTCATCTAGATATCAGACAAAAGCCACAATAAGGGGATTATTCTTTGCGTAGTTAATAAGATTTTAAAGACAAACTGTTATTATTATTAATTATTTTTTGGTGGAAGACAAAAGCTTTTAATTAATTAGTTAGTGGTTTTTACTCAAAAAAAAAAAAAAAAAAAAAGTTAGTGGTTCCAAGCAAAAAAAAAAATAAGCGTAATTGACCTAAATAGTCCCTGAACTCTTTAAGAGGTAACACTTTGGTCCCTGTTCTTTTACTTTTTTTGCCGTGCTGACCCCAAACTCTATAAAAAGGTGACGGTTCGGCTATTTCCGTCTATATCAGTTAAATTTCTAACAGAATCTTACTGAAATAATTAATTTTTATACTAAAATGACTAAAATACTCTTCCCTCTCTCACCCTCTCCCCCCCCCCCCCCCCCCCTCCACTCTCTCTCTCTCTCTGCGTCCCCCCAACTGGGTTGCCTCCCCTACTCCCTCTCTCAATTTTGCCGCCCCTCTCCTGCCGCAGTTTGCCCCCTACCCCGCGACTAGGTCCCCCCATCCTGCCGCTGTTCGCCCCCCACGATTTGGGTCCCCCCCCCCCCTCCCCCCCGCTATTTGTCCCCACCCCACAACTGGGTCCCCCCATCCCACCTCCAATCGCCTCCCACCCCCCCAATGTTTTTGCAACCCCCCCCCCCCCCCTCCCCAATTCGCAATCTGGGTTTTTGGGCCCCTCCCCCCACCACGAAGCTTATGCCTCTCGCCCCTCTCTGATTCCAATCTGGTTTGCACCCCCCCCCCCCCTGGCACCGTCGTCGCCACTGAACTCAAGTCCCCTCTCTCCATCGCAGATCCCCCCCCCCCCCCCCCCCCCCGGTGCGAACTGGAGAGATAGAGAGGAGAGAGAGAAATGAAAGGATACTTTTTTATATTTTTATGATTTTTTTTAATTTTTGTTGAATTACTTAATGTTATATTACTAAAATACTCTCATAAGTTAACAGATTTGAACATAAATGATCATAACGGTCAAAAAATAAGAGTTTATGATCATCTAAAAAAAAAAAATCAAACTGTCACATTTAAAAGAATTCGTGAACTATCTAGACCAATTACTCAAAAATTGATTAGTTAGCGGATGAATTGGGATTTGGGAAATGCACGTGCCGGTATTTCAAAATTGCGCAACTTGTGAAAATTTTTCTTTTGATTTTTTTTTCGGTGGAACAATTTGTGAGACAACTTTTATAGATACACGCATAACATTTATACTTACACGTAGATACATGAATTCCATCACAACTATATATACAGTATTGTATAACACCAAATTAATTATAACACTCTAAATTTATCAACTACCTCCTACTGGTTATGCTGTCTATTCCTTTCTCACTTTGCACACACACCCATGCACCCATCTTTCTCTAAGATCTATCATCTGTAGAAAAGTTTGTAATTTTATTCAATCGTACCTTTTTTTTTTTTATATATTGGAATAGTCAATTTTTTGTTTTAATGGTTTATTTTGTGTTTTAGTTTAATTTTAATTAAACTGTACTTTTTAGTTGAAATTTGATTCTCTCTTAAAAAATTAATAAAAATTATAATTAATTTTTTAAAAATCAACTAATTACAACTTAAAATTTTTAATTTCAATCGACAATTCAAACGGAAGATAAGTTGAAAAAGGAAAGAAAAAGAAAGAAGAAGAGTGGTGAGGGAAATTGTCACATGGTAGCACATCTATACGTGGATGTATTTATATATGTATGTACACACACACATGATTTGACACTACATTGGAGGATTGGAGAACTTTTTGTGCTCAAATCTCAAAGGTTAGAAAATTAGCATTATGATAAGATTTCAACGAAAATGGTATAACCAGAGCTAGATTAACATACACCCACATCTATATCTTAGAAAAAAGCTACTAATAAAATAAATAAGTTATGTTTATCACTATATTTCACCCACCAACAAAGTCAACATTCTACTTTAATGGGGCGAACACTAAACTTCTAAAAAATAAATAACATGAAAATTATATTAAAAAAAATGGGTTAAGATTAAAGAATAAAGTTTTTAGTGTGGACTTATATGGTGATAGTTAATTTTGAATGCGGGATTATATAGAGAAAAGTAATATTGACTGTGGGGCAAAATATGAAAAACATGAAAACTTTAAAGTGATTTGAAAAAAATAAGGTAATGAAACCTAACTGCAAAATATGAAAAACATGAAAACTTTAAAGTGATTTGAAAAAAATAAGGTAATGAAACCTAACTGCAAAATATGAAAAACATGAACACTTTAAAGTGATTTGAAAAAAAATAAGGTAATGAAACCTATGGTTTCATTAAAAAAAAAAAAAACAAATATTATCCATTTGGTTTCGCAACTTGAACCACAATTAAAATCTGTGTTACAGTTTTTTCCCCTAAATATTTGATTCTCTGTTCAAACTTGTGTACTATCACATCAAATGGGCTTAAAGTGGGGGAAAATGTTTGACAGGGCTAGATTTAGAAACAAATTTCGCAAGGTAATGACCTTGATTTAAAAAATAATAATAATAGCAAGAGAATAAAATTGTTCATCTTATCTCTGTCCAGAAAACAAGGAATCTGGTATTAAGAAGCTCGTTTGTTACTGTAGTTCCCCTCCCTCACATCTCTCTCCGTCTCTTTGACGAAATCAAGTGTTATACCCGACAAATTCAGGTGGCATTTAAAATAAATATATACATATATATTTTAGCCCGAATTCTCAAATTTTTGCTCAATTTCTGTCATTTTATGTTATTTGATTAATGCTAATTTGTCCAAGAATCTGCTTGCTTTATATTTAAGTTCTACGTTTTTTGGCATTGTGTACGTGAGAATGTGCTCGTCTCTATACACATTGTTGGGTTTTGTTCATATATAAACTTATTATAATTGTTAGGTATTGACAACTACTATAAAAAGTCCCACATGGAAAAAGAATGAGAGTGTTGAACACTCTATAAGTCTTTTCCATCTGAAAGGTTAATTTAGTAACATGTGAAAATGCATGTGGTGCCTATGGGGCTCGCACAAGCGCACGTGGCATGGGCAGTGAGACTGTAGAGGCACTTTTGGCGCTTATTAGGCACACTTGGAGTGATACATGGCCTGGTGTGATTAAACTGCTATTAAATAAATTTTTAAATTTTTTTTTTCCGAATTTAAATTTGAAAACAGATGTACTCTTTAGAATAGTTGCATTTTCTCATAAAAGATACGTTTTCTGAAAAGATACATTAATGTCAGTTGTTTCCCAAAGGGTATCACCAAAAGTAGACAAATTTTTATAAAGAGTTACAGATAAATCAAATTTTAACAACAAAAAATTCTAATTCTCTCTCTCTCTATTCAATTGTTATTCTTTCATAAATATTCTGTTTTTTTTTTTTTTTTTCCTACTCGAATATTCACTTTTGCTTGGTGTTAAAATTCATTCAAAGGCTTGTGCACAAGCGCACAAGCGCACGTGGCATGGGTAGTGAGACTGTAGAGGCACTTTTGGCGCTTATTAGGCACACTTGGAGTGATACATGACCTGGTGTGATTAAACTGTTATTAAATAAATTTTTAAATTTTTTTTCCGAATTTAAATTTGAAAACAGATGTACTCTTTAGAATAGTTACATTTTCTCATAAAAGATATGTTTTCTGAAAAGATGCATTAATGGCAGTTGTTTCCCAAAAGGTATCACCAAAAGTAGACAAATTTTTATAAAGAATTACAGAGAAATCAAATTTTAACAACAAACAATTCTAATTCTCTCTCTCTCTCTATTCAATTGTTATTCTTTCATAAATATTCTGTTTTTTTTTTTTTTTTTCCTACTCGAATATTCACTTTTGCTTGGTGTTAAAATTCGTTCAAAGGCTTGTCATCTCCTGAAAGCGATTTTTTGTTCAACTTGAAGTAATCTCATTTCGAGAAGGGGTATATGACGCTTTAAGAAAAACGTATTCGTTACGTGTTTCAAGTCTCCGTTTTCAAAAGTTTTCCAACACACATTGTCTGCATTTACCTTTTTTCTTTTTCTTTTTAGTATATATGTAGGTATCTACCCTTTAGAGAGTTTCTTGACTGTTGACTAAGAGCATATTTTATCTATGACTTATATGTCTGATTTTCCGTAGCGTGTACAAGCTCAATTGACATACTATTTACGTATGTGTATATACACTGTGTTACTAAAAAATGTTCTACCATTTTCCTTAATTTGTGTTAAATATCTATGTCATTAGTTAAAAAAAATGTTTAAATAAAAAACTCAACCAGATATATATGGTGTTATTTTATGCATTCGAATAGCAAAACCAATTGCAGTCTCCGTATTCATTTAAAAAAATAAATAAATACAGTTTTCAGTCACCGATTTCATAAAATGATCATAACAAATTAATAGTTCTAAAACAGAAAAACGAAATGCAAATCAAATGGGGAAACGATAAATATTTACGGGAACTAATTCCGGGAAGGAGTTATCTGGACGAAAAGAATTATTCATGGACTAAGATTTGCTTGGAGTGTGTTTGGAGTTTGAGGAAGATGGACGGAGAGATGATCATCATTAGAGGCGGGTTGGTTGTGATAATTACGGGTTTCGTTTGAGGGAGTATGCCAACAAAAGTCTCACATAAATAAAACATGAAATTGAAAATATGTTCAAAAGAGCTTGAATGTAACCTTTTGGGATGGAACCATAAGACCCCAACAAACGGGAAGGAGGGAGTAGTATATCACCTAGGTAATGAAAATGAGAAGAGAAAGAGAGAGATGTCATTTCTTTTATGATATTTCATATGAAATCCCTTCAATAATCTCTCAAATTTATAAAGAGATTAAAAATTGTAGTGCTTTGAAAGATCCAGGATCCATCTATAACTCCTTTATTCATGTTCTCATCTACCAAATAACCATAAATGCCAAAATGATCCTTACACTAATCCTCTAGCACTTTCCTTTCTTTTATTTTTCTCTCTTACCAAACAATTATGAATATCAAAATCTTTTTATCAATTATTCCGCTCTTTTCTTTCCTTTGACTTTTCTCTCCTACGTGCATAAGTTAGGGCTTTTTATAGAAATAAATGTTAGATATTTAGGGGGGTGTGTGAAAAAGATTAGTGGTAGATTCAGTGATTTAATTCCATGTGCTTAGCTAGAAATCTATCCCGAAACATATGCTTTGTACACATGAAGTAATAATATGAGTACTAAAGCACCACATGGCTAAGCAAATTGGAGTCAAAAATCTTTTGACAATTTGTGTTCAAATACAAATTATGCAAGCATGCACTAAACATGTTTCTTTTAATTTATTTATTAATTTGCATGGACTGGCCCATATAACGATGCGGATCAACATAAGCATGCATGGAACCCCCCCAAAACCGAAAGTAAAAACGAATCATGGAAAATTAAAAATATTCAAACTCAATTAAGACTTGCTAAATAGGATAAAGGAGAGGTTAGTTCGCCAGAATCAGTCTCGAGAATCTCAAAATTAAACCATATCATGATCATCTTTGAATATGTTCCATCTCTACTTAAAATTGCATTAATCCCACGCTAATCATTGGTGAGACGGTGCGTTAAACTTAAACCCATCCAACATTATAGTAATATTTTGGAATTAAAGTTTTAGTGTCCACAACACCCAATTTTTTTTTTGATTTTTTTTATTTTCCCTTTCTTTATAAAAACATGTTTTACAAAGATATGAATTTGGCAATTAAAAACTTCAAAAAGAAACCAACGATTAAAAATGTCATAATTGGCGGAAAGGACATATGGAGAATCATGATCTTCTAATCATTAATAATGCCTTTTTTTTTTTTGTTTTTTTTTTTGTTTTTTGTGTAATATGAAAGATTTGAAATTCTTTATTTTGAATTGTATGAATAGATGAGTCAAAAAGGATGGGAGAGGAATGTATATGCACATAAGCACCTTTAGAGAAAGCAAATAAAAGAGAGAGGAACATATTCTTCTTCTGGGGAATTGGCTACCCTTGTTAAGGGCAGTAGTGAACTGTAGTGCCCCACAAAATAAATAAAGAACAGATTAAAGACGCAAATTTCAATTCTCGTTTTTTTGCAACGCATGCATGGCCAAAAGTATAGATGCACGCCCGTACGGCCGGCCGGAGTTTGACTATTATAACTCGGAGAAAGCAGGGACATTTTTTTTTTTTCTAGTGCCCCACATGAATGCTCTAAGTACACAAATAGATAAGTTTGATTAAGCATCTGTTATTACTTTAATTAATCTTTTTCTTTGTTCCTTGTACTAGCAAAGAATATAACTTTAGAAGACCATGGGCATGGGGTGGTTCAGTCATTTTTCACTTGCATATCCAGTTGGTTAACCTTGGAGTTCATATTCATTAAGAAAAATTGCAATTCATGCAAATCTTGGGTTAATTAAGTGGTGCTGTTGATCTTTATGAGTGACTTAACTACTAGAAAAAAAAATTTCAAATTACAATATGAAACTAATTTTTCGATTTTATAGTATAATATGGACATTATACACATGAGGCGAAATCCTTGTAGTTTAGATGAAAGGAGTGAGTGAAGGCAATTTTTTCTTGTTGGCTGGTACGGGAAGATGATGAAAGGAGGGAATTAAGACACTAACACGTGCAAAAGGGTTTTGAGACAAACGTCACAAAACAGATCTTATTATAGGTTAATATATATTATGAGAAAAAAAAAAACTCCTGCAAAAAAAATAATAATAATTAGCCACAACAAATCCGGAATAACCAGGTTATTATCGGCGATAAACCAGTACCGACGTCCGTTGTGCCAGTGGTAGTCTTTAGTATTACCTACTCTAACTGTCATATTACTAAAGGTAATCCGCTGTGGTACCTGAAGTATCCGGCTGTGATAGTGTTATTGGTGGTAGTTCGTCATATTACCGAGAGTAGTCTACCGTACTACAGGCAAATCTTATGAAATACTGAAAAAGTAAATCAGCAGAGAGGAGGCGAGGGGCGTGCTACAAAGGAGGGTATATCGTGCAGGTGAGATCCAAGCATGTAGACCCCCACACGAGGAGATCCAATCGCAGCGGCCTACACATAGGGGAGATTCAGTTGTGGTAACTTGTGTAAGGCGAGGTCTAGCATTGGCGCCCTTGCACTAGGAAGATTTGATGTCAACAACGTTAGAAAATTAAATCTGACTTGGAATGGTTCTCTAATTTGGACCTTTCGAGTACTCCTCATCGGCAACTTTGTCGACGTCTTTTTCCATGACCTCGTCCTTCACCACCCTCCAGATTCAAAAACCTTCGAGAAGATCCGATGGTGTTTTGAATGTTAGTGCAACAATGATCTCAATGGTGCCCATGCACGGTATGAAGAGAGGATGCGGGAAAATAAAGAAAATAAAAGGAGAAAATAACTCAAAATTTTTTCAAAATAAAAATTCTAAACTATCTTCAAATTTTTGGAAAACTATGACATATAAAAGATTTAAGTTGTAGCCTAGTAGTGATTGAACTTGATTCTACCATAAAGTATATAATTCGAATCCCTACCCCAGTTCAAATATATCTATATGTGTTTAAAACCATTAAATCATGGCAAAAATCATTTTAAGAACCCCCAACCCACACACACACACACACACACACAAGCATTTTCTACAACTTCTCAATCTCTAGACCATCAATAGAGGAACATCCAGCCCGTCCGAACAACTTTTTTTTTTTTTTTTTTGGGTCTAAAATCCAACTTTTTTGGGCCCAGAGTTAAAGACATAGGTAAGATTCAACCCCTCTTTCATACCTTGTGCATTTGACAAGGGCCCAAACCTCAGCACAACATTTTTGTGTGTTTTATATTTGTAGGATTGCCCTTCAAAATTCACATCTTTGCATTATTAACTCAGTTATAACAACTTCAGTTTTTTTCCCCCTTTTTTTTTTTTTCAATTAAACTTCCAATATATAAGTATGGAGGATCCAAGATTTAAACAAATATTAGAAAAATAAATTAAATATGTCTTTTTAAGGGTTATTTTCACAATTTTCTCTTAGCAGATTATAGTTTAGTTGTTTCGACCTGTATTCTTTTCGATATATGCTAATCTTATTCAAATGTAACAGTGACACGCCAGATTAAGTATCATGGTCCAATTGTTTTTTCTTCAACTTAAACTGAAACGGAAGGTCCCAGTTGGTTTTGATGGTAAAATAACATTATTTTATAGTTTCAAAGAAGAAAAATCCAATGAGAAGTGCTACCAGCTAGAAAATTGTTAAAACAATTGGCAAAGCTCTTTACTAAAGTTCAATTTTTAAACGGAATGCGTAACCATTATTTCCAAGCTGTGTAACTAGAATGACTTTGGACTTTAAAAGAGTTTTTTTAGTAGAAAGGAACTTTAACACTCCGTTTGATAAGTGGAAAAGAAAAGATAAAGAAAGAAAATAAGTAAGGAAGAAAAAATATGAAGGGAAAAAAGAAGTTGTTATTTTTTATTATTATTATTTAATTCTTGTTTGATATGATATGAGTAAAGAAAATAGGTAATAAACTAAATGACTATTTTGTCAATTATTTAATTAATATTTATTTAATTTAAAAAATGAGGATAAAAAAGTAATTTAAATATTTATTCAAGCTAAACAACTTTAAGCCTTATTATATGATGATTAGTAATGGAGTCATTTGTGTTTATATATATATATATATATGTGTTCAGATGAGGTGTGAAATAAACCAAGATGTTTGAACTGAAGCGGAAACACAAAAAATGATTCATCATCGTTTATGTATTTATATAATTTATTTTGAGTTTGGGATGGAGGAATTTGAGCTCCATACCTTGTAGTGGAGTTAAGTGTTAAATTACCGCTAGATTATACTTACAGCCACATAATTAAGAATAAATGAAGTAAGCTTGAAACATAATTGTGAAATTATAGTTCAACAAATAGTGAACTTATATGATAACATAATTCATTTTTTTTATAGGCTATTTGAGATACTAAATATCAATTATATGTACTTAAAAATCAAAATAAAGATTTCAAGGACACACATAAAGGATATTAAATTTAGAGGGATTAAAAGGGGGGGAAAAAAACTAAAGATGAAATTGAAAGTACATCTAAAAATTATGAAAAATTTCAAGGACACGAATAAAGGATATTAAATTTAGAGGGATTAAAGCAAACATTTTAAAAATCCAGGGTGGTATATGACCTCCAAGCCTCACCTCCCTCCGACATGCTTAACTAGATGTACTCGCTTTTAGTTGAATGTTGGTGTTTCCCTACCTTTTCTTTTGATCCCTTATTTAAACTAGTACGAGGCACGTGCTTGTGTAGTTACATTTTTATTTTTTATTTTTTTGGGTTAAATTCTAGTTTTTAGATTTTAGTTTTTTTTTTTTTTTGGTGAATTCTTAAAGTAGAATGCTTGTTATTGGCTATTTTATATGGATATCCCTAAATTTTTGAATTTGGTACTTAATTGAACTTATAATCTTTGGTAATATATATACTTTTTGTTCATATCCATTAATATTTTGATAGTTTTTTGCATATGACTTACACATTTAGTATAAGAAAGACATTATTGATTGTTTTTGCTTAATTTCAACAAAAATTTCTTTTACCAATTGTTTGGAAGTGGTAACTTAATAGGCTCTATTAATGGGTCCATTAGTTTCCTCCTACTGAAGGCCCTGTGGTCGATCTACCCTGTGAGAATTGTATGTTTTTATCTTTGTGTTTTATCCAAAAAAAAAAAAAAAAAAAAAACATTACACGCACACACAAAAATCTCTTTTAAACTTTAAATTCAAGTTTGAGTTATAATTGAATTAGGTTAAGTTTTCAAAGAAATTTAAATTGAAATTAAGGGTTTGTTTGGTGAAGTAGTTTGAGTTGGGATTTTTAAGTTTTAATAGTAAATTTTTTTGAATTTTCACAAAAGACATAAAACTTTTTGGGAAAAAGACAAAAAAAAGTTTGAGTTGAATGATTTGAATTGGTGAACCAAACAAAGCATAAATAAAAATTTATCAATAATGTCCTTCTCAGACTACAATGTGCAAGTCACATACAAAAAACCATCCAAGTTTTTAACGGATTTGAGCAAAAGGACTGATAATGCCAAAAATCACAATTTTAGAGAGTTGATTGCCAAGAAAATTTTTTTTAACTGAATTGCTAAATTCAAAAAGTTAGGGACATCCCATGTTAAAAAAAAAAAAAAAAAAGCCTTAAAGTCCTTTGGCTCTTAGGTTTGGACCCCAAAAGTTCATTTTAGTGCTTGTATTCTTTTGAAAAGTCAACAAAAATTTTAACTAATTTTTTAAAAATAAAAAATTTTCAAACTAAAAATTTCACTTCAAACTAGTGCATCAAACGCAAGACTAAGGACCCGTTTGGAGGAACATTTGGATATAGTATTTTAAATGTTGGGTTGAAAATGTGTGTTTGGGGGGTGGGGAACTTTTGAAAAAGTTATGTGATATAGAAAATAACACAAATATTTGAAATGTGTTCGGAAAAAAATATGTAAAATGAATCTTGTCTAATTCCTCTCGTTATTATGAGTATTTTGATATAAAATCCATCTCATTCCGATTTGAAAAGAAAAATTTGAGCTTTTTGAAAATAAAATAAGATAAAAATTTAATATAGAATTTGGATTTTAAAATGTAGATGGTATTTTACCATATTCAGATGGCGTCTTAAACGATTCTAATTGTACATTAAGAGTTGTAATTTAGAGATGATATTATGCTCGCTTGCTACGTCCTTTGTCGTCATTTCACCACAAAAACAGAACCAAATCATCAAACAAGTTCACCGTGCCTAAGTAGCCTCACCTTCATTACTGCAACCCAAATTTAGGGCCTGTTTGGTGTAGTAGTTGAGTTTAAGTTGAGTTAAAATTTTTAAGTTTGAATAGTAATTTTTGTTGACTTTTTCAAAAAAGATAAAAAAATTTTCAAAAAAAATAAAAATCCTGATAAAAAAAATACAATTTAACTTAAAATGAGTTGAAAAAATAAACTGTCCTTAAACTCTTTTTTTGTTTTCGCCGAACTCTTCCTCTTCAAGTATTCATTACCAAAAATAGAAACAGAAAAAATAAAAAAATAAAAAAAAAGGACAAAAAGAAATTCACTCCCCTGCACGTGCAAGGCACGTGCAAGCTATCGGCTTCATTGTCCACAAATCCGATCGTTGTCTCTGATTTGATCGGACGGTCCACATCTCTCAGAGAGTTTCAGAAGTAGGTGGATGAGAGAAGTGTAGCCTCACGTACTCTCTCTCTCTCTCTCTCTCGCCCTAAAGCTGTGTCCGTGTCTGGTCTGTCTGCTCTTCTCTTCCAAGGTCTCCTCTTTCTTTCCTTTCTCAGATCTGTTGTTTGTCTCTCCTCTCCCCTTCTCTGGTAAAATTCTCTCTCCTTCAACCTCAATCCCCTCTAGATTC
This sequence comes from Ficus carica, assembly GCA_009761775.1. Taxonomy (NCBI): domain Eukaryota; kingdom Viridiplantae; phylum Streptophyta; class Magnoliopsida; order Rosales; family Moraceae; genus Ficus; species Ficus carica. Next base: position 9,415,344 of record CM019743.1, on the reverse strand, counting down.
TCTTTCTCTCTCTACTTTTCTCACCATATCTATATATCTATATGTATATACATATATATAAATTTCAGATTTTGCTGGCGGCTGTTTATCAATTCTCTCTCCTAGGGTTCGGGTTTCGATCCTAGTATATATATATATATATATTTAAGGTATATTCTCTATTTCTCTCTCTTCTTTCTTATCCCTTTTTGGTGATCTATCGGAAATTTCTGTAATTTAGGTCAAAGGTTTCTTTCTTTCTTTTTCATTATTTTTATCTTTATTTTTTTTTTCTGAAATCTAGTGGCATGGTCTTAAGATCTGTCCTGCGTTGGATTTGAACAAAACGATTTTTTTTTTTTTCGTTCATTTCTTGTTTCGTTTAAAGTTTTTTTGGTTTACTCTGGAGCTTTAAGTTGGTATCCCTAATTGTTTTTAAGAGTTTAACTACTGTGTGTAACTAGGGTTGCTAATTTGGTTCTTGAGAATGTGTTTGGCAGCTGCTATTAAGATGAGGGTCAGTTAGATTTTTTCGATTTTGAGCTGTTTTTCATAACTGGGAAGTACTTTTTGAAGAAAAGGGGAAAAAGAAAACGGATTTGCTGTTGGTAATTCTTATTTGTATGTAAAAGTTGAACTTTGTGTTGCAATTTTGTAAGTTCAATGATGGGATTATCTTGGCCGTTTATTATTTCAGTTTAAATTAGATAGATGCTGTTTTTGTTGTTTGTATAATAGTATTATGCGTTGGTCGCTAGTAAAAATTTTTGTTTCGTTTGGCATGAATTAATTTGATATTGTCATCTCCGTGGCGGGACTTCTTTAGATTGGATTGGCTTCTCTTGAAAAGTTGAAACAAAGTCAATCTGCTGATATTTTAGGAGAAGAACCGCGATGGTAGCAGGTGCACAGCAACAGCCACAACCACAACAACAGCAACCACCGGTTTCTGCCGAGGAGGAGGCTCTGAAGAGAAACACTGATTGTGTTTACTTTCTTGCTTCGCCACTCACATGCAAAAAGGTATGCTGTCTTTCATAATGTAAGTTTAGCAGAACGTACTAGTCCTATAGATAGTAATATTTTGGTATTTCCATGTTATGGACGTTTGGCTTCTTTGAGTTTTATATCCTTGCAAAGTTATGCCAAATTGGTGGTGGTTAGATTACACTAAAGCGGTTCCTTTTTATCCGTTGTAACAGGGAAGTGAATGCGAGTATCGACACAGTGAATATGCCAGGGTCAATCCCAGGGACTGCTGGTACTGGTTGAACGGTAATTGTTTGAATGCAAAATGCGCGTTCCGACATCCGGTAAGTTTGTTCCCCTATTCAAAGTTGAACATGTATTTTTTCATATTAGAATATTGTGATTGACTTTAAATTGACCATAATTTTACATGTGAAATATGTATATGTTGTGTGAAACTGTTTTGACCTCTAATTTTATTTTTTCAGCCTCTTGATGGTCTGTTAGGAACCCAAGCAGCACCTGCAGTGGGATCTGCTCTGCCCTCATCCCAGGCTACGCCACAGGCTACAGCAGTGCCTGTAACACCTGTAACGCCTGCTACTAACAACTCTAGTAAACAGGCTGTCCCCTGCATATTCTTTCAAAAGGGGTTTTGTTTAAAAGGTGATAGATGTGCCTTCTCGCATGGACCAAATCCCCCGACCAGTACTAAAGTCTCGCAGCCTTCAGCGGTGACACACGGTTCCAAGCCATCAAATGCTAAGAAAGCTTTTGGCGGCCTTCAGAAGTGCACTCAAGAGCAAAAGATTCCACAGGCAAGTATCGCAAAGGAGGTTGGAGTTGCTCCTCAAGCTAATCCTGTTCCAAAAGTTGAAACTGCTCCACCGAGAAATGGAGTTAACATTGAGAGGAGCGTGCCATCAATCAAGTCATTTGATGATGAGGCTCTCAGATCCAAGGCAGTGAGTGTTCCTGTTATGAATGGAATCCCAACTACTAGGCTGAACCGCTCGCACCAAGTTAATGTTTTAGAAGATCTTGGCTTTCAGAATGGCAAGGATGCTGATGACTTTCTGAGGGAGTCCTCTCCTGGTTTTGATGTTCTTGTGGACGATGAGCTCCGAGATCCTGATTACTTTCATGGCGAAGACCAATATGGCAGAGCAAGAGGTCATGATGGAAGAAACTTGACTTCTGTTGATGAATATGACATGGATCAGTCTGCTGGTTATGGTTCAGCAGCTGATGTTGATCGAGAACGGTTTCGCGATCCACGTGGCTATGACTCTTATGATCACATGCAAGGGCAGTATGCCTGGGATCAGCAGAAAGCTTCGCCCGAGAGAATGGTAAGTGGGCCTACTCATTTCGATGGAAGGGGTTATCGTAAATCTCATAGTCCAGATAACATTAATGAGTCTGATCTAAGACATCGGTTATCTAAGCAGAGAAGAATAAATGGTTTGAGATCTGTCATCAGTCATGATTATGCGCATGACAATCATGTTGATGACCGAAATTACCGGGGTTCTTCTCGAAGAGATCCACACCAAAAGCCGCTGCAACATGAGGTCCCCATTAGTAGTCGCCTTCGAGGTAGAATAAAGCTTCAAGGAGGACCTTCTGCCAATGATGGTGATTTGCACCATGACAGGGAATTTGACAGTGGGAGGAGTCGGGGGAGATTGTCACCAAGCAGGCCTCAAATCTCCACCCACCAAGGAAGGTTTCGAGACAGATTAAAAGGCAGAGTGCTGGAAGACTACAATAATGAGGGAAGAAGTTTCAAAGGTTTGCGCCCGGGTAGAGAAGCTATGGATGACGAGGGTATTGATTTTGCTCGCCCAAAACGTTTGTTGGAACTGAAAGTGGAACATAAGGACCAATCACACCTTGGAAAGCGGAAAAGTACGAGGATGGAGGTTTCTCAACAATCTGAAGGTGATCTTTCGTTTGAAGGACCGAAGCCTCTTAGTGAGATTCTGAAGAGGAAGAGAGGAGCTGCAGCAACAGGTTCGGGGAGTGAGAAACCAATCGGCGAAACACAAGACAGTTCGTCAGCTCTTGCCAAGGAAGGAAATGACAGTGTGGGTGGCAACAAAGATGAATCCAAGTCTGCAAATACCATTGTAGTTGGGACAGAAGATGAAAAGTTAGAGGGTCCCTATGGGCTCTCTTCAGAAGTACCCGACGCCAATGATCTGGAGGTTGAAGACGGAATGATTTACGATGAAGCAGTTGATGATCAGGAGCTTGATGCCGAAGATCAGACACATGGGGAGTACGATTATGAGCAAGGTGAGGAGGAAGGAGAATATGATGGGGAGAATGCCGAGGACGAAGAGGAATGCCTGGAAGATGAGGACGGCGATGATGACTTTGCTAAAAAGATCGGTGTGGTGTTCTCGTGAAAGAGGGGGAAATTCCATAGAGAAGACTTACTGCTGCTATTTCCATGGTCATTTTGTGTGGAAATTCAATTAGGTGGCACGTTTTAATCAAATATAGCGTAGTTGCCATGGATTTTCTTTTGTAGAAGTAAGAGATTTCAAGGTGTTTTTTTTTTTTTTTTCTTCCTTGTTCTTCCTAGTAAAACATTTTCATTTGTATTTAAAATTTTAATTGAATGGAGATTTTGTTTATGCTCGAGGAATTTTGCTGTGCCCTCCTGTAATAGTTGCATGACAAGTGCACGGTTGTAACAGTAGAAAGTCAATAAGAAGATGGCTATTTACTGTTCTATTGCTTTCAACTTCTCTGTAATACTTGTTCGTTTTTCCACTTCTTGATTGAGAAACGAACCATTTTAATAGTTTATGAATAATCCTGCATCACAACGACGGCATAAAGGACAACAGTCTAGCGTAATATCACATTTAACTAGTAGAAAAAACAACAAATAAGAAACAGTCTAGCGGTAATATGAAATTTAACTAGAAAAAGCAACAAATTAGAAACGACAAGCATGGAAAACGAGAACAATAAAGTGAAGAATAACAAGCAAAAAAAAATTGGTAACCTTTAAAGGACCAACAAAGTGAAAACGACAGAACATTTTTACAACAATGTAAAGTACGACTTTTTTTTTTTTGCCTTTTTTCCTGAATGACCTAGAAAGCTTAATATAAGGTAAACCGAAGCAACCATTAAGACAGCAACCATGTCGACGACGATTTGAAAAACGATGAAAAAAAAAAAAAAAAAAAAAAAAAAAACGACGGCAACCTTAAGACGACAGTAAAAATTGTAAACCATGTCGATACAAGACAGCAACCTTTAAAACAACAATGAATTAAAAATGACGACAAGTATTAAGATGGCAACGGAAAGTTGGAAACAACAATGAAAATGAAAACGATGTACCTTATAAACGATGAAATAGGGGGAAAAATTACTACAAACAATAACTAGTTGATTCCTTTTTATTTATTTTTATTTATTTTTATTTTTTTATTTTTTAAACAAAGACAATAAAGAGTGGATTGATAACTGTGTTGCTTTTTCACAAAATATTTTTACACTTGAAAAAATAAAAAATATTTTTTAGACACCATTTCGTTTGTGCAAACAAAAAACACGAAAAAATAACGCAAGAAAGCTGAAAAACAAAATAATAATAACAATAATAAATAAATAAAAAACAATACAAAGAGTATCTATCTGAACCACGTCTAGGAATGTATAATACCAAAGAATTTCTTTACGAAAAAAAAAATCCCCAAGAATTTAAACCATCTAATTTGCTATCTAGTATATAGGGTTGGTCTTATATCTGCAACCGGATGATTTCTGACAATGTGAACTTTAATTATTGTGAATGTAAATTTTAATTATTAGAAATGTGAATTCATGCAGAAGGAAATGTAAAACGAGAGGAATTCATATTCAATTTTAACTTCATTCCCCTTTACATGAATTCACATTTTTACAAACTAAAGTTCACATTCACAGTAACTGCAGTTCACATTAACGGATATTATATGGTACCAGATAGTTTTAGTGCAAGTACATATATGCATATATATAGAGTAGATTTTTCTTGTGCCATTTTCTTATTTTTATTTTAAATTAAGCAGCAACTGTTTTTTTGTTTTTTTAAGTAGGTATACATTGACGTATAAAATACTTCCTGCTTGAGGAAAAAAAAAAAAGATATGTTTTTTTGTTTTTTTTAAGTAGGTATATACATTGACGTATAAAATAAAATACTTCCTGCTTGAGGAAAAAAAAAAAAGATATGTTTTTTTGTTTTTTTTAAGTAGGTATATACATTGACGTATAAAATACTTCCTGCTTGAGGAAAAAAAAGATAAATTAATGATATTAAGATGATGATAAAATTAAAGAATAATTAACATAAATAGTTCCTGAACTCTTTCAAAGATAACGGTTTGGTCCTTGTTCATTTTTTTTTTACCGATATGATCCGAAACTCTTATTTTATGGCCATAATGGTCATCTCCATCCAAAACTGTCATCTCCATCCAAAACTATTAAATTTTTAACAGAATCTTACTAAAATGATTATTTTTATAATAAAATGACTAAAATACCCTTCTCTCTCTCAGTCTACCCCCCTCCCTCTGTTGGTTTCGCTGCTCTCCTTCTGCTGCTACTAGTTGATTCTTTTTTTATTTTTTTTTAGACAATAAAGAGTGCGTTGATAATTGTGTGTGCTTTTTTATAATATATTTTTACACCTGAAAAAAAATAAAATATATTTTTAGACACCATTTCATTTGTGCAAACAGAAAACATGAAAAAATTACGCAAGAAAATTGAGAGAACAAAAAAAAAAAAAAAAAAAAAACAGAAAGTAAAACAATCAAACAAAAAGTATCTATCTGAACCACGTCTAGGTATGTAAAATACCAAAGAATTTCTTTATGGAAAAATATAAAAAAATCCCCAAGAATTTAAACCATCTAATTTGCTATCACGTATATAGGGTTGGTTTTATATCTGGTACAATATAAACTTCAATTACTGTGAATGTGAACTTCAGTTATTAGAAATGTGAATTAATGCAAAAGGAAATGTAAAACAAGGGGAATTCATATTCACTTTTAGTTGCATTCCCTTTTACACGAATTCACATATTTATTAACTGAAGTTCATATTCACAGTAACTGTAGTTCACATTAACGGATACCATACGGTACCGAATATAAAACTTAGTGCAAGTACATATATGCATATATATAGTAGATTTTTCTTGTGCAATTTTCCTATTTTATTTTAAATCATGCAGCATTTTTTTTTTGTTTTTATAAGTAGGTATATACATTGACGTATAAAATACTTCGTGCTTGAGGAAAAAAAAAAAGAAGAAGATAAATTAATGGTATTAAGATGATGATAAAATTAATTGACGTAAGTAGTCCCTGAACTCTTTCAAAGGTGATGGTTTGGTTCATGTTCTTTTTTTTTTTTTGGCCGAGATAACCCTAAACACTTAATTTATGGCTGTGATGGTCCTTTCTGTCCAAAATCATTAAATTTTTAACGGAATCTTACTGAAATGATTATTTTTATAATAAAATGACTAAAATACCCTCCATTCTCTCTCTTTCTCGGTCTGGCCCCCACCCCGAGACTGGGTCCCCCCTCCCGATTCTGTCTCCCCCCACCCACTCCCTTGGTTTGGACCCCCCCACCCTACTCCCTCCCTCGGTTTCCCCCCCCCCCCCCTCCCCGCCCCCCCCTTCGTTGCCGTGCCCCCCCCTGGTTTGGGTCCCCCCGCCGCCGTTCGCCCCCCCCCCCCATTCCCTGCCTCAGTTTCGGCCCCCCTCGAGTTTGCTCAATCTGGGTTGGCTCCCCCCCTGTGTCGCTGAATTGGGTTTTGAGAAAAAGAACAGAGAGAAAGAGAGAGAGAGAGAGAGAAAGGAGAGTAATTTTTTTTGTTTTTTTTTTAATGATTGTTTTTTATTTTTATTAAATTAATTACTGCTAGATTACTAAAAAACCCTCACAAATTAATAAATTTGGACGAAAATGATTATAATGGTCAAAAATTAAGAATTTATGGTCATCTCAGTAAAAAAAAAAAACACAGATCAAATCGTCATCTTTAAAAGACTTTATGAACTGTTTAGGTCAATTTAATGATATTGATACAATAAAAAATTCAAAAAATTGTGATTTAGCGAATGGAATCCCCAGGAGATACTTTGCCGTTAGGCTTAGAATCATATCACCCCAAAAAAAAAAAAAAAACAAAAAAAACAAAAAAACAAAAAAAAGTAAAAATTAAAAATTAATTCAATTTCCTCAAGCCTGCTATCATCCAATAGTAGTGAGATACGCACTATTCAAATCCCAACTTTCCACATGGAGATTCCTAACTTGAGGGCCTACACTTATTACAATAGATATACTGTAACGTGATCAGACTCCGGGCGTCTGAAAATTTTATTATATATAAACAAGAACAGAGGACTCGCCTGCTTCCAAGTTGTCCCTTTCGTGCCGGGTCGGATTCCTCTGGTCGACGAAAGTTTCGCCGGCGGCAATCGGTGATCGCAGTTCGCCGGAGAGTTCTAAGTAAAGTAGTCTTAGTTTGTTGAGGAAGATGAAGGTTTCTGTGAAGACACTCAAGGGTACTCACTTCCAGATCGAAGTGAAACCTGAAGATACGGTACAACATATCTCTCATGATTTTCTTGTTGATTGGATGAAATTTCGTGATTTTTCCTGTTTAAGTCGATGGGAATTTGACATGATTTGAGTGATTAGGTTTTTAGGAAATTGAACAGAGTCGGTTAGGGTTTTTCGATCGTGTTTTTGGAATTGTGTATGCTCGGGTTTCTGTTTATTGTTTCTGGTAATTTGTTTTTCTCAATAATATATGCGTTTGAAGCGTTCTGATTTATGTTTTGAGTTTTTGGACTGTGTTTATATGATTTTGGTTCAAATATTATGGTCGGAGATGGTGTGATTTTCTAGAAGTTCACTTTTGGAGGAAATTTACTCCAATGTTGAAGCTTTTATTTGGCGGTTAGGCATGAAAAAATGATCAATTTACAATTTTTAATTTTTTTTTTTGTGGGGTTCCAATTTGTGGATTCAGTGTGCTTTTCTGGATGTTCAAATTTTTAGTTAAAATTGAAACCGCTGTCTAAACTTTTATTTGGTGATTAGGGATTGAAAAATTATCAGTTCTAAATTCTATTGTCATTTCTTGTTCCAATCGTGCACTTCGATTTTCTTTTTGTTCTTTCAGCGGGGTTGAGCTCATTGCATCAATTTATTCTAATACTTTGTTTTTGTGTCCTTTCTAGGTTGCGGATGTCAAGAAGAACATAGAGACAGTTCAGGGTTCTGATGTTTACCCTGCTTCTCAGCAGATGCTTATTTATCAGGGGAAGGTTCTTAAGGATACGACTACTCTTGAAGAAAATAAAGTTGTTGAGAATAGTTTTATAGTGGTCATGTTGACTAAGGTGTGTGTTTGCTCTCCTGTGTGGTACACTTTTCTTTCTAGTTTTTGTCTGTGAAAAGATGAGAAAGAAAATGCGGGCCTTCTCATTTGTTAGTTTTGTTATGGATAAAGCCTTATCAGCACTTCTCCAAATGTAGTTTTGCACATATTGAGTATTGTAATTGGTCAGAGTATTTTTTTAACTTATGTATATTAAATAATTGTAGAATAAGGCTTCACCAGGCGGAGCCTCAACTACATCAGGTGCAGCAACAAGTCAGGTAAATATAAAGTTCTGTTGAAAGCTTTTACAGTCAGTTTATGTTGTTAGTATTGCATATTACAGAGGCTTCTCTTGTAGTTTATGATAAGAACTCCTTTTAAGCATATAAGTTGAAAAGCCTCCCAGACTTGAAAAGAAGAACTTGTAACATTTTCTGTAATTGTGCCCAACTATCAAGGGAAAAAAAGTGATTCAAATCTGAGTTCTATTTTTGGATGTGTTTGTTGGTTTAGTAGACGTGGACCATCTAATATCCTATACAATTATGTTGTATTTGGAGATGAGATGGTAGTTTCCATGGTGCGTCATACTTTGAATCACTTACTTGCATCAAGGGTGGTTCACTTAACAATGCTATGTACACGTCAATGGAGACTGGTGCTGAAATATAAATGGCACAAAAAAATGTAATGGATTATAATTTAGATGGTCCTCTGAGATGACTAGCTGACTATATGATGCCTTTGCCCTCTGAAAGATGGAGTCCATACTTATAAAGCCATTTGTTTTTGTAGGCCCAACCTGTAAGCGCTTCTCCTCCTATATCATCGACACCATCTACAACATCTCAGACTCCCGCCCCTGTGGTGGCACCGTGAGTGTTGTTCCCCTGCTTAACTTGATTCTATGTGGCTCCCTCAAATGTTATATAACTTCCTTTTTCTTCCTTTTGTCAATCGTGTAGACCACAGTCTGCTCCTGAACCTGCTCCTGCACCAGCTCCTGCACCAGCTCCTATTGCTTCGTAAGTAATTACTGTTAATATTATTGTTATTATTTTTTGTTGCTCGTCTTGTTCTTGTTCCTATTTTCATTATTGTGATTGGGTTTTTGTAGCTCTGAATTGGATGTATATGGCCAAGCAGCATCAAATCTTGTTGCAGGAAGTAATTTGGAGGCCACTGTTCAACAGATACTTGATATGGGTGGGGGAAGTTGGGACCGGGATACTGTTGTCCGTGCTTTACGTGCTGCTTTTAATAACCCTGAAAGAGCTGTTGAATATCTCTACTCCGTAAGTGCTATTAGTGTTTTTCACTCTTTTAGTGTTTGTTACTGTCCACCCCATTATTTGATCTAGTATGTTCTAAATTGAACATTGATCTTTTACTTTGTGCGTGTTTGTGTGCGTGCGCATAATACTCCATGGTCCATAATGAGCTTTTAATAGTTGGAAATACTTTTTGCGATGTATCATCCAGCACGATAGCAACAGTTTCAATCTGGCTTGAGTTGATTGTTTGAATCTTTGATAAAAGCTTTTATGCATCGTATGGGGGACAGAAATGGTGTCCAAACAGAAAGATAATATCTTTACAAGAAAGTGAATTATTTGGCATGTGGGATGAAAATGGTGAGGTACCTTGCTATATGCCATATTTTTGGAGTCCTTTGTACTTGTGAGTTCAGGCCTACGTATAACTTTCTACAATTTGCTTAATTGTATTGAGTGACAATCTTCCGGTGAAGGTTTATCTTTCCCCAATAAGGTTTTGTCATAGGATCAATAAGTTAATGCGATATTCTAATATATAAAAATAAAAAAAAGCTAATATCATATGAAGCAATATGCCATGTATGGTGTTCTAGCTTGTATCTGCTCCATATATCTGTGCTCCAGCCTTTTTTTTTTTTTTTAAAAGTATTTCAGCATGTATGGATTTACTCAAATTTAGTGATAAGTATGTTGTTTAACTCGTGTGCAATATCACTTGAAAAGAGATGCACATAACGTTATTTGACTTATATTTTGTGGTGAAAATTTCCATTTACTATATGTATGTGTATATATCTATTCAGTATATGTATATATAAAACTATATTTTTTGTTTCAACACAGAATGATTGAGGTGGTTGCAAAAAATAGTATAATAACATTGTCAAACTAACATGAATGTCATGCATCAGGGAATTCCTGAACAAGCAGAAGTTCCGCCAGTTGCCCGGATTCCTGCTAGTGTCCAGCCGGCAAACGCTCCAGCTGTCAATCCTCCAGTGCAGCCTTCACAACCAGCAGCACCCGCTGGTGGTCCTAACGCAAATCCTCTTGATCTCTTCCCTCAGGTAGATACTCTCTTACCTGTTAACTTTGGACTTTGTTTTTTGTGGTCAAGCAATGAAATCATATTCATCTTGCTTGAATCAGGGCCTTCCAAGTATGGGCTCCAACGCTGGTGCTGGCAACTTGGATTTCCTCCGAAACAGTCAACAGGTATACAAATTTTGTTAACAATATGTAATCTTGTTTGTGCAATTGCATTTTCTAAGTATTTTTTTACCTTCACTGTAGTTCCAAGCATTGCGGGCTATGGTGCAAGCGAACCCCCAAATTCTGCAGGTTAGCTTTTGTATTTAAGAACTAAAAAAATCTGCTGGTAGCTTGGTTGTTTTGTAACCGACAGCAATTAAGTACTCATGCTTATCTGATGTTATTGCAATGCAGCCCATGCTTCAGGAGTTGGGGAAGCAAAATCCACAACTCATGCGTCTGATCCAAGAGCATCAGGCCGACTTTTTACGCCTCATAAATGAACCCGTTGAGGGAGGAGAAGGGTATGATGAATCCATTTGATTGATTTTGTCAGTAATTGGATCTACTATACTGATTTTTCTTTTTGTTCAATTCATTGAGCAGGAACATACTTGGTCAGATGGCTTCAGCAATGCCACAGGCTGTGACTATTACCGCCGAGGAGCGAGCAGCCATTGAACGTGTATGTTAGTCCATTCTTTTTTTGAGTTTTGTTCCGAGTTGAATCACTTATACGACAAAAAATCATATAAACTCGGGTCTCGAGCTCTATCATTATCGTATTTTTTTTTTTGGCTATATATATATATGTATAATTTTTTGTTTATTGTTGTAGTTGGAAGCAATGGGATTTGATAGAGCATTAGTATTGGAAGTATACTTTGCGTGCAACAAGAATGAGGAGCTAGCTGCCAACTATCTATTGGATCACATGCACGAGTTTGATGACGACCAATAGTCACAGATTGTTAATATGTTTTCTGCTCTCATTCCTTATCTTTTCTTCTACTTCTATAGTTCTCTCGACAGATTGATATTTATGGTTTTTTTTTTTCCTTCTTTTTTTTAAACCAAAGGGCGCATGAACTTTACAAACGATGGAATTTGGGGGAAGAAAAAAATAAAATATCAGACTGATAATTTAGTGTGTGCGCGCTTTTTTTTTTTTTTTTTTTTTAATACCTTTTTTAGAGTGCATTATATTTCAGAGAAAATATATTGAAAATAGTAAAATTTTACGACAAATTTAAAAACAATCCTTTCGAACGACCACCAATCCTTGCCTTGGATGTCTTTGCGCTTTTGATGTCGTTACATATGCACTCGTGTGGGCTTGAAACGAATAAGTTGTCATTTTTCACGAGCATATTACAATATTTTAGATTTAATTGATGTGATAATTTTTTAAAAATTGGTATTTAAGTTTGTGTCTAATTATTTATTTATTTTTAACCAATCACAAATCACATTTAACTATAACAAGTTTCTTCACAAGTTACCATATTAATTTGGGTTAATTATATATCTATTAAAGGTTCAACTTATTGTAGTTCGTGAACTTTAAAACGTTCGAGAACGAATTTTTGAATTATTAATTTGCTCCATGTTAAACACTGTTAAAAATGGATTGTACTATGTGAAGATCAAAAGTGCAAGCGTGTTAGTTAGGGTTAATTTTGTCATTTTCTTTGTTCCAGAACTTTTTGATAAAATGTATTTCAAGTTTGAAAGCTCTAAATTCACAAAATACAGGTGATTATAAACTCACATGATCTGGACGTGATAGCTCCTATTCATTTTTTAACAATGATTTGAACAAAAAGACTCTTGTGGGACAAATTGATAATTCAAGAACTAGTTACGTGAGGTTTTAAAATTCAAGAATTAAAATGGAAATGAACCTATAATTTATGAACTAAATATGAAAATCCAATTAACATCTTATTTTTCTTGAAATTGAAAATCCAATTAATTTCTATCTCTTTGATTCCCAAAAAAAAAAAAAAAAAAAAAAGAAATCTCCAACTTATTAAAAACTACCGTAATAACTAAAAAAAATTCCTATGAATTTTCACTAAAAAAAAAAATTTTCCAATGAAATTCTTTCTGCAATTACCTAATAGATGCTCGACACGTACAAACAAATTCCCATCCTTTCCACGTGGAGATCTTTATTTTTTTCAGAACATAAAATTTTGTTATTAAAAATAGTACGTGTCTAATACAATAACAGTTTCTATAGGTGGAAGTGAATCCTCCAATCAAATAAGCTCATATCTATTTTAAGAGCATAAGATGCCAAAGAATGGACAGCTCTATTAGCTTCCCCATGTACATTACATATCTTAACTCGTGGAAAAAAGATAATAAGCTAGATATATATGAAAATAAAAGTCCAAACTCATTAAAATAAGAAGAAGAATTCTTCAAAGCTTGAACTATTATAAATGTATCTGACTCCATATATTAGATATTTTAACAAGATCTCTAGTTTGTTACTTCAAATGTTCCTTAAAGCTTGAATCCACCACCTTAGTCATTGCCTTACAATATCAATATATGAAAGATTAGTTATCTTCAAAATCTTAAAAAAGAAAAAGAAAAAAAGAGAACATGAAGAGTATTTAGGTTTAGACTTTTTCCCCTTTCTGAAAAATGTTTAGATATGCTCGTTAAGATACATCATTGTCACTTAAGTAAGGAATGTCCGTACTGTTGTCAGGGCTTTTCGTTTCAAGTATGCTAGGGGAAAAAATTAGTACTAATCTTATGAAACTTTTATAAATAAGAGGCTAACACCAAAATCAAATAATTAAAACACTTATAAAGAGATATATTTGAAATCCATAAAGAGGGAGTCATAACAAATAACTAATTAACCTCTCATAAAGCTAAGTAAGCAATTTTTACCTTACAAGTGAAAAACACATACGACAGCTAGTAGTAAATAATTATTGTTATTTACTTAGGAGAATAAAAAACAACATTGCATGAATATTAATATTCCGATTTGTTGGTATTAGAGTCTTTGGTAACCGTCATAGTGGAAACAGTAACCAAAACGTAGACAGTTAACAACAATAATTGTAAATTGAACAAAAAAGAATTGTAAATAAAGTTATAAACATGTGTAGAAAGTTTAGATTACTCAACATTTCACCCGCAGTTTATGTAAGAGATACTATTTAGAATCATGAAAATAAGATAAACTCTTTTGTCAGAGTCATAAGTATCATGTTAAAAAAGACTATCGAGACTCTTAGAAAGAGACTTTTGAAACTCTAATAATAATAGAGACAGTTGAAATTCTTATAGAAAGGGACAATTGAAACTCTTATAAAAAGAGACTATAAACAAATATTTATGGTTGAATGAGAGATCGTCATAGTCCTAAGTAAAAAGTTAAGGAAAGTGCGTATAGCTGTATATAATGAAAAAAATTTTGAAAGAAAAAAAAAAAAAAAAAAACCAACAGTTATCAATAAAACAAAGCTGTATATAATGAAAAAAAATTTGAAAGGAAAAAAAAAAAAAAAACTAACAGTTATCATTAAAACAAAATTTTTGACAAAATACTACGGTTTTTATTCTAAGGGTTAATTTCAAAACTAGCACCTGTGGGAAAAGTATTATTAAAACTGATATCACTTTTGTTTCCTTTCATTCCTAGCACTGTCACGTCATCACCATGAATTAAGATGGATGTAAAAAGTCAAAAATACCCTCAGGCAAGCCTAAACCTTATTTTTTCTCACTTTCCCGCCTAGCCCCCCACCCATTTTGAAACCCAAATCTTCATATAATATCCTAACTTGATTCAAAATTCACTATTTTAGAGAGAGAAACTTCCATCTAGTGAGAGAAACTCTCACTGTCGGAAACCACTCCAAAAACCGCTCGAAAACTGTCGGAAACCACCATCAGCGTCCTCTATAAAGCTTTTTCGAACTCTATAATAGCTGGAGAATATTCTAAAACCACCTAAAACCAGTTGAAATTTCTTGAGTCTCTCATATCCAAACCCAAGAAGTTGGCGGAGAAAAACATTACTCCTGAAAAGAGAAATGTTCGGCTAATGGCTTCGGTAGAGAAAAGGAAAAGGCCATCGGCGGAGAAAAATCTTCAAAAACCGGAACCAGAGAAAAAAAAAAGGGCGCCTGAGAAATTGTCGAAGAAAACTAAGGGAGAAATCTGTATTGCTAGTTGATTTTCTAAAAAGAAAAATTGCATAAAAATTATAATGTTTGTATTTTTATTTGATTTTGTGACATAAACTAAATGTTTGTTAGTTGGGTATTTGGATTTTGAGAGGAAAATTTAGTGTATTGGTTTATATAAGTTTTTATACTATATTAAATATTATTACTGTTGGTGTCATTTACAGGGGTTGGTCATTTACATAATGACCGGGTGGTAATTTTTCTAATGACCTTATTTTTGTCTGTGTGAATGGTCAAAAATGTTAGAATTTTTATTTTTATTTTTAGACATAGGTTATAACTGTTATGACCGGGTGGTCATAATTGTTATGACCACCCGGTTATAACAGGAATGACCTTTACTGAAAAATAGCCAAAAATGTTAGATTTTTTTTTTAAAAGTTTTTTTTAAACATAGGTCATAACTGTTATGACAGGGTGGTCATAACAGAAATGATCTTTATTGGAAAATGGCAAAAAATGTTAGATTTTTTTTTTAAAATTTTTTTTAGACACCGGGTGATCATAACAGGAATGACCTATGTCTAAAAAAAATAAAAAATAAAAAATAAAAAAATAATATTTTTGGTCATTTTCCAGTAAATGTCATTCCTGTTATGACCAGGTGGTCATAACAGGAATGACCTATGTCTAAAAAAAATAAAAAATAAAAATCTAACATTTTTGGCCATTTTTCAGTAAAGGTAATAACAGTTATGACCACCCGGTCATAATAATTATGATCTATGTCTAAAAAAATTAAAAAAATAAAAATCTAACATTTTTGACCATTTTCCAGTAAAGGTCATTCCTATTATGACCGGGTGGTCATAACAGTTATGACCACCCGGTCATAACAGTTATGACCTATGTCTAAAAAAAAAAAAAAAAAATTCTAACATTTTTGGCCATTCACATAGACAAAAATAAGGTCATTAAAAAAATTACCACCGGTCATTATGTAAATGACCAACCCCTGTAAATGACCAACCCCTGTAAATGACACCAACAGTAATAATATTTAATATAATATAAAAATTTATATAAACCAATACACTAAATTTTCCTCTCAAAATCCAAATACCCAACTAACAAACATTTAGTTTATGTCACAAAATCAAATAAAAATACAAATATTATAATTTTTATACAAATTTTTTTTTTTTTTTTTTTTAGAAAATCAACTAGCAATACAGATTTCCCCCTTATTTTTCTTCGACAATTTCTCGGGCACCCTTCTTTTTTTCTCTGGTTCCGATTTTTGAGGATTTTTCTCCGCCGATGGCCTTTACTCTATCGAAGCCATTAGCTGAACATTCCTCTTTCCGGGAGTAATGTTTTTCTCCGCCAACTTCTTGGGTTTGGATATGGGAGACTCAAGAAATTTCAACTGGTTTTTGGTGGTTTTAGAATATTCTCCAACTATTACAGAGTTCGTAAAAGCTTTATAGAGGGCGTTGATGGTGGTTTCCGATAGTTTTTGAGCGGTTTTTGGAGTGGTTTCCGACGGTAAGAGTTTCTCTCTCTAGATGGAAGTTTCTCTCTCTAAAATAGTGAAAATAGTTTTGAATCAAGTTAGGATATTATATGAAGATTTGGGTTTCAAAATGGGTGGGGGGCTAGACGGGAAAGTGAGAAAAAATAAGGTTTAGGCATGCCTGAGGGCATTTTTGACCTTTTACATCCATCTTAATTGATGGTGATGACGTGGCAGTGCTAGGAATAAAAGGAAACAAAAAAGATATCAGTTTTAATAATACTTTTCCCACATGTACTAGTTTTGAAATTAACCCTTACTGTAAATATAAATAAATTAAATAAACAAAACAATGGGTTTGAAAATTGAATTTTCCACAACTAACTAATTAGTAACCTGGTGGAGACTCGATAGAACTTGGCGGTGTGGATGTTCTGGTTGAATTTGGGGTTGATTGTTGATGTCGAAAATCTTCACCACAACACCCGATGTGATTGTCTGACGTAGTCAGCCTTACATAGTCACTTTACACCTGGTCACCTGTAAAAAGGGAAGCACCTCGAAGTGATAAGAGACACCATTGGGGTGTCTGCTAATGGCACTTTGATGCTTAAGTCAGTAGTAGTACTGGTGAGCAAGCAGAGAGGCAAAACTTTGGCAAGGAAAAATTGTCTATACCTGAATAAGTGGGCTGACCCTTTATTTATATGCATTCTCCGCGGGCTCGGGTGTTCGGGTGACCTTGTCGAGTTGAACTCCGAGTGTCCCCAGCGGGTAGACATGCTTTCAAGTGTACAGACACCGTACGTCCAATAAGCTGATGCCATATGTCCCTATGGTCTGGTGACAAGGGACACAAAGGCACGCTAGTACTGGTACAGGCAGCGCGCACCGTGTCAGTCTGGCCAGGCGGCGTAGGTCGGTGCCGAGTGCTAGGGTAGGAGCAAGGATAGACTCAGTGGCAGGTGGTGTGCTAGGTGTTAGGAGGCGTTGGGCAGCGAGCGTGGTTTTCCAGGCTATGGTACTATTGTTAGCTAGTGTAGGGCGACATAGTACGGACAATAAAGGGCCATGAGCATGGGTAGAGTATAGTAGTGGTCCGGGAAGTGTTGTCCGGAGTGGTGTCGCGGGCCACATAAGTGATCAGCTCACGGTCTGCGAAGGGGAGGAGCAGTACACAAGAGGTGGTGGTCGTTCAATCCGGTTCCCGGACAAAGGTTCTTAACGGTTTGATCTGGTCTGGTCGGTTGTGCACAGCCATAGGCCTTTTCCCACTGTAGGAGAAAACTTCTTCATTTGTACAACATCTTCTCAATGACCGCGGGACATGCTTGGGACTTGTGGACTTCAAAAGCTCAAGATAAAACTTTGACGAAGCTTATTATGAACTATCAACATTGATATTGAAGTGGGCGACGTAGGATTTCAATGGTATTGATCCCCAAAAGAAAGGCTCTTGGAAGCAAATAAAACAAAGAATTACTCTATATCCTCACTATTAAACTTATTATAATGAACGAGTTTTAGAGCTTGATTGAGCGTTTTTGAGCTTGTGGCTTTTTGTGGAAGTGGGAAATCGAGGAGGGTGTTGGCGGGGAGTCGGTGTCTGTGGATATGGTGTCGTCCTTAGCTGGTCTGAAACTGGGTTTTGTGAGCTTTTCTCTGCTTTGGGCATTGTTCTTACTGGGTTTCATCGAACTCTTGGAGGCTTTCATCGCTTCTCTTTCTTGTTCCCCTTTCCTGTTCATCGAGATTGAACCAGAAAGACCCAAAGCGGTTTCAACGGGCGAGCAAACGAATTTTTACGACGTGAAAACGGCGTCAGACAACATTAAAAGGAATAAAATGACAGTGAAAAATTGAAACGACAAAATTGTGAGAAACGACTGCAAAAGGAGCCCAACTGTAAAGCCCCAAATGTTAGTTATTAATAATGTTATTTAAATTAACAATAGAAATTAACAGATGGGATAATATTTAGCTGATTCTAATGTTATGCTGAGTTATACATATATATATTTTTTTCATAGATGATGCGACGAGCACTCGATGTACTAAAACAAAATTCATGCTAAATAGATTAATTATATATGTTGATAAAATTGAGTGATTGTTTGATAAGCATACACATATAATTGCAAATTTTCGTGAATTAAATTTTGAATACACGAGGAAATCATCTAAGAAAATCCTAGATCAGTTTACGTTTTTATTTTTACTCCATAAAGAGTTTTGAATAGTTACTATCCAATATCTTTCGATCCTATTCTTAGAATCATTATAATAGTATTTATCTAATTTCTGATTTATTATTTTCTATCCTTGAATCAAGGAGATTATGGGTTGATTTGTAGTTTTCAACTCCTATACTAGTTGTATTTTATTTTTCTTCCTTCCTTTCGTACTGTCAACTGAATGAAAGTTGGAAGAATTGTCCTATTCCTACCTTCCTTCTGTAATATATAAGTATATATGTGTAGATGTAAATTATTTTTATGGAAAAGAAAGCATTTTTTCTCTGTACACCATTCTTTTACTTTTAGACCAAAAAAAAAAAAAAAGGGTGAAGAAGAGAGAGTTCTTAAGAAATCACACACAATTTTTCGTTCTTTCTTATCTCTAGCTCTCTAACCTAACCACAATTGTCATCATCCTTCCTTCTCTTTTATCATTTTTTTTTAAAGAACATAAAGACAATTCTATTTTGCTAAGATATATATTATTTTTATTTACTGTTATTTGATGATGACTTTTATTTATTTATTTATTGTTATTGATTGTAAAGAATTATGTTTCGATGGCCTTGATGTCTCCGATGGAAGTTTTCAATATTATTAGTTAGGAGATATTGATGATCATGTTTGGGTTGATATTTTATCTATAGTGATAGAGGGAGAGGCAAAATTTGGTTCGTTTCAACTATTTTCATTGTGCTTATAAGCTACGACATAAGCCTACTAACATCTAAAACTCCTCTTAGTGCTTATGTGTTTGGAGAAGATATTGGCTTTGGTGTGGTATTCCGTTGCACGACAAGATTAGCCGATCGATTTGGTAAACATAGGGTCTTCAATACCCCTCTTTGTGAACAGGTATATTTCTGTAACATTTTGTTTATGGGCTATCTACTATAAATCCAAAGCTAATAAATAATTCTGGGAAGTTGTTCTTCCTTTTCTGTTGTCATTCTTCTTGTTGAATTACATCTGTTTAAATTTGTATTCTAAAGCAAGGAGACTCAGTTACACGGAGTTTTCTCGTCTTTATATCCAGGGTATTGTTGGATTTGGCATTGGTCTTGCAGCAACGGTAGGCTTTAAGCATTTAGTTTGTGGAAATTTAAAGTCAAATCTTAATGCAAATTACTCTTTAATATGGGTCAGCTAATATCTACGTGCCGCTAACTTCCGGCTTGATCTCATGTGACAGGATAATCGAGCTGTAGCAGAAATTCAATTTGAAGATTATATGTATCCGGCTTTTGATCAGGCATGCTTTTTCCATACCACTCGATTCTATCTTAACCTCACAACTGATCGCAAACATTTGAAATTGTATCTTTAGATTGTCAATGAAGCTGCCAAACTTAGATACAGGAGTGGGAACCAATTCAATTGTGGAGGTAAAATCTTGTAATTTTCTATACGATTTCGCAAACTTCTTATTTTGGCATTATTTTTATAATAGCATGAGCCTCATATCACTTGCAGGTCTAACAATAAGAGCCCCTTATGGAGCTGTGGGACATGACGGACAATACCACTCGCAATATCCCGAAGCTTTCTTTCGCCATGTTACTGGCCTTAAAGTCTGTCCCTTCATAGCAAATTAACATTCATTTCATATGTGTTCTTTTTTTTTTGTTTGGCCGGGGGGGGGGGGGGGGGGGGGGGGGGGGGGGTGTGGGTGTGGAAGGGGGATAAACATATGTTCTTATTCTAGGTATCTTTTAGAAGAAATAACGTTGTAGAATGATGAAGCTTGAACACTTGAAGAATAAGCTTTTGGAGACCTAATTGTGTATGACCTGCTATTTGACATGGTTTTTCTGTTGAGACCATTTTTCACACTGCCATTTGCTCAGAAGAAATGATAGCTTCGAATAGAAACGTCACTATTTCATTTCGTGTTATTTTTACATGATGTGTACTTCAATTCTGTCCATCATTTATTTGTGCCTCGACCACCATTGATATGGAAAAGCATTGTAGAGTTTTTCAAATAATCCTTCAGATAAATGCTTCGTGAAAGAATATGGTCACAGCCTCTTCCATAATTTCCTTTCATTCTTTGCCCAAAATAGACTTTCTGGGATTGATATATTTCGCTGATATTTATGGACATGCTGTTGGTCACATATATGAAGGGCTGAGATAACAAGAGTCTCCTCAATTTTTATGAAGGAGAACCGCTCTTTCTTTTATTGCAAAACCAAAACTATGTTGTTCCTCATTACCAATTATAAAATTTATTTCTTTATATAGGTGGTCATTCCTCGTAGCCCAAAGCAAGCAAAACGGTTATTGCTGTCTTGCATACGGGATCCGAACCTTGTTGTGTTTTTTTAACCTAAGGTATCTTTATGTATTGTTTTATTTTCCGAGTAACTTAATTGAATTATTATCTGCAAGAAGAAATTTAGATTTGAAGGTGAGGATTTTTGCGTGCTCCAGTTGTTGTATCGTATGTCAGTAGGAGATGTTCCCGAGGAAGACTATATGTCGCCTTTATCAGAGGCTGAGGTACAGTACTTATCAGTTTACTCCTAGATGAACATTACAAGTTCCGGAAAACAATTCTACTTGTCACACAAATTCCGGAAATTAATATTTGAATTAAACATCTTGTGCTCAGATTGTTCGAGAGGGCAATATGATATTACACTTGTTGGTTGGGAAGCTCAATTATCCATAATGGAACAAGCCTGTATTGACGCGGAAAAAGTAACTATTAATTGCGAAAAAATCTTAACTCGATCCGCTCTTCAACTACATCCAAATTACTTATGTCTTGCCACATCCAGTTTGTTATGGTTATAGACAATACTATTTTGCTTCGGATATCTTTAACTCCGTTATGATAATTAGTCATTTGACCAATGAAAATTTTCAGGACGGCATTTCTTGCGAGCTTATAGACCTAATTAAAGACTTTAATTCCCTGGGATAAGGAAACAGTGGAGGCATCTGTCAGAAAGACTGGAAGGTTGCTTGTTAGTATTTGTTTCATTTGGTGGGTGGGATTATGCTTTGTGATTGCAGATTCATGCAGGCCTTCGTGATAGTACGAACTATTTTTCATGCATAGATTAGTCACGAAGCTCCGATGACTGGAGGTTTCGGGGATGAAATCTCTGCTTCGATTCTGGAGCGTTGCTTCTTACGGGTAATGAAACAGTGATTAACCAATGTCATTTATGTTGATGATATGCCAAATGCTATAGTTATATTTGAATGAATCTAAAATTCTGGTGACGATCACTAAACTGTTATGATTGTTTTCCAGTTAGAAGCACTTATAGCCAGAATATGCGGTCTAGACACCCCTTTCCCTCTTGTTTTCGAGCCCTTCTATTTGCCCACCAAGAACAAGGTAAGCCATTTGACTAGTTTTGACTTTGACTAGTTCTGACTTGACGCCTTTACCCAGCTAGTTTTCGCGGCTAAGTTTCGTGTTTTGACTGCCGTTGTACCTGATTTTTTGCAGATCTTGGATGCAATCAAATCAACTGTAAAATACTAGTGGACAAGAAACTGTGTTTCTATGGTATGCTCATGAACTTAATGTAAATGTGAACTTGGTGCGTTAATACAAAACTATGTGTTAAATTTGGCGTAGCAAATCACATCTTGACGTTCATGGATAGATATAGGTTTCTAAAAAGCTGGCAAGGCAAAATGAAAAAAAAAAAATATATATATATATATATATTTCGTATAAACTTCTTAAAAAATAAAAAATCGAGAAAATAGCATCCCTGTAAATTGTCACACTAACAGTAATACCCTAAGATGAAAAAGCACACCCAACTAATGTACAACTGAAAAGAAAGATGCAGGATTTGCCTCCACTCAAGATTCCTGCCACAGGGAAAAGAATTCTTCAAACGGACGCAAGCCACAAGTATTGGGGAGCAGTTCTTTATGAACAAGACGAACAGGGAAAAAGACAAATATGCGGATACAAAAGTGGATCGTTCAAAAATTCACAGCTCCATCACCATTCGACTTTTAAAGAACTCCTAACTATCAAGCAAGGAATTCTAAAGTTCGAATTCCACCTGATTGGACACCACTTCCTAGTCGAAACAGACTTTGCCGCCTCGAAAGGTATGCTCAGATTCAAACCTAACAAAGCGGTAAATGTCCAATTACTTAGACTAGCCGCATGGTTTTCACAATATTCCTTTGATATTTCCCATATTAAAGGAAAAGACAATATTATCCCTAACTTCCTCTCTCGGCCAGCTATAAATATAATCACAACCAAGCACCATACCATTCCACTCATCTTCACCATAACCAAATCTCCA